>JAMPIV010000806.1:317500-357500 GCA_024509875.1 Oreohelix idahoensis
GAACACACCTCGTATATATATATATATATATATATATATATATATATATATATATATATATATATATATATATATATATATATATATATATATATATATATATATATATATATATATATATATATATATATATATATATATATATATATAAATCGATAATAACGGAAAATATAAAAAAATCGATAATGTTGGATTAGGTTACTAAGAGGGTTTTTGAAACGAGGAGATTCTTTTTGTGCTCGCGTGGGTGACGATGTAGCGAGCGGCGTTAGGTTAGGGGGATTTTTGTGTGATGTTGTATTGTTTTGTTATGTGTGTTGGTGTGTTTGTTTATACAGTCTACAGGCGCGTGACTTTTATATAAGGAAAATGTGGTGGAGGAGCGTGGAGGAGGAGAGGTCTTGATATATAGTAATATATAAGTTCAATAATGGCGGGCGTGTTGTTGTTGTGTTATGTGTTGTGTGTTGATTATTTTACAAACAGTTATACGTACATATTACAGACAGGTAGACAATATTTATATTTACAATATGTAGACGATATTTAGTTATACATATATTTAGACAATATTACAACAGTTAGACGATATTTAGTTATACATATATAGAAATATAAAAGAGAAAACACTAGATACATTTTATATATTTATTAACAAATTTAGTTGATCTATGGGTGAAGTATAACCACACTTCTTTTTCGTGTACGCCTAGGAGCTCTCAGAACACAGTCTGTTCGGATTACTTGGCGAGTCTGTCACTTCTTTTTCGTGTAAGCATCTTTAACAAGGTGAGTGTCTGTCGTTATTACGCCATCGTTTATGGAGGAAAAACCGTCTTGTGGCGTGCTAGCCAAGGTCTGACTAGTCGAATAACTAATCGAGCGTTGGCGTGTTGTCTAGTTAATAGGTCGGTTAGCTTTATTTAATTCTTTTAAAATAAGATAAAATGACAAACTAAAGCACAAGTTCAGCCGCTTTGTAGGTTTCTTCTTCTTCTTCGGTGGTAGATTAGAGACATCGGGCAGGTGGTTCTCTGTGATGGGGGCTGCCGTGCAAGGGTTGGTGTTAGGAAACCAACTCGGTTCTGGGGCTATTGACTGGTAACAGCTGGAGTTGATGTAGTCGACAAACGTGTTACTGGGGGAGGTAGTAGTAGGTCTCTGCGTCTTCGGTGTTAGATTAGAGACATCGGCCAGGTGGTTGTCTGTGGTGGGAGCTGATGTACAAGGGTTGATGTTAGGAAGCCAACTCGGTTCTGGGGATATTGACTGGTAACAGCTGGAGTTGATGTACTGGTCAAACGTGTTACTGGGGCAGGTAGTAGCTCTCTGCGTCTTCGGTGGTAGATTAGAGATATCGGCCAGGTGGATGTACTTGGTGAGAGCTGACGTACAAGGGTTGGTGTTAGGAAACCAACTCGGTTCTGGGGAAATCGGTTGGTAACAGCTGGAGTTGATGTAGTCGTCAAACGTGTTACTGGTACAAGTAGTAGGTTAGGTATCCGTGCGTGGTGACTGTAGTCGGTCAAATTCGGCGAGGATTTCACCCTGTAACCTCAACAAATGTTCAAACTCAGATCGAGTTAACGTAATGCCGGTTTTGGTAGGAAACTTTAGATATGACTCACCAAAATATTTTCGCACGTGTAGTAAAGGTTGGCATTGGTAAACACTTACAGACGCGGTCTTCAGCCCACTAGCCAAATGTTTAAGCATTTCATCACAGCTTTTGATGTAGACCCAGTTGTTGGGAACAGTGGAAGTCATCTTCAATACGTTGTGCTTGTAAGTGTCTGTCGTTATCACGCCACCGCGTTAGTAAAGTATGAACGTGAGTGCTTTGGTCTTCCAAGTGTCTATATATGCAGAAATACCAGTTCAATCTGGTTTTTGAAAGGTAACCAGACTTGTGTTACACAGGTGTTGATTAGTCGAAAAACTAATCGATAGTTGACGCGGTGTCGATGTGACAAGACTTGCTGCGTGCTGGCGTTGTAAGTGTATGACTCATGGACGTATTGGTGTGAGGAAAAAACAACAGCTAACATCCGATAAAATGGCGGGCAAGTTTTTAACACAACACTCACACTTCCCTTTCTTATTTTTGGTATCGGTTTTCATATTTCCATTTCATACTTTTTGCAACACAACCTTCACATTTTGCATTTCATACTTTTGGTATCAGTTTTCAAATTTCCATTTCTTAATTTTGGTATCAGTTTTCATATTTCCATTTCATAATTATTGCAGCACAAACCTCACATTTCCATTTCATACATTTGGTATCAGTTTTTCAAATTTCCACTTCATAATTTTTGTATCGGTTTTCATATTTCCATGTCCTAATTTTTACAACACAACACTCACACTTCCATTTCTTAATTTTTGGTATCAGTTTTCATATTTCCACAGGTTATAACGTGAGGTGATAGAAAGGTGCTCGTGAGGTGATAGAAATATGCATGTGAGGTGATAGAAATGTACCTGTGAGGTGATAGAAATATGCCTGTGAGATGATAGAGATGTGCTCGTGACGTGATAGAAATGTGCTCGTGAGGTGATAGAAATGTGCTCGTGAGGTGATAGAAATGTGCGTGAGGTGATAGAAATGCACCCGTGAGGTGATAGAAATGTACCCGTGAGGTGATAGAAATGTGCCTGTGAGGTGATAGAAATGTACACGTGGGGTGATAGAAATGTGCCCGTGAGGTGATAGAAATCTGACCACCGGTTTTGGTATGAAACTTTAGATATGGCTCACCAAAGTATTTTCGCACGTGTAACAAAGGCTGGCCTCGGTAAAAACTTACAGTTGCGGGCTTCAGCCTGCTCTCCAATGGTTTAAGCATTTCATCACTTCTTGTCATGTACACCCAGTTGGTGGGAACAATGGAAACCACCTTCAACGAGGTATGAGCTCTAATGTATGTCGTTATCACAGCACCTCTTCAGTAAAGTATGACCATGAGTGTCTGGGTGTGGGGGTGCATGTGTGTGTGTGTGCGTGGTTATGCGTCTGTGAGTGTGTGTGTGTGCGTGTGTGTGTGTGGGTTGTGTTGCGGTGGGCTGTATTGTATTGTGTTATGTGTTGTTTATTTATACAACAGTTATACGTACATATTACAATATATATTTTACAAACAGTTATAACATCTAGAGGTGGGAGTGAAGTGTTAGAGACAGGACCAGGTCCACCATCGAGAGGTGGGAGTGAAGTGTTAGAGACGTCACTATACTAGGAACAACAACTAGAGGTGGAAGGGGCGTGTTTGAAACTATACTAGGTCTACCATCGAGAGGTGGGAGTGAAGTGTTAGAGACATGACCAGAGACAGCAGCGAGAAGTGGGAGTGAAGTGTTAGAGACTTGACTAGGTCTAGCATCGAGTAATAAAATCTACTCACCCCAATGTCCATCTAGTGTTATGTAAATGACTCATACACAGTCGAGGTTTCCAACATAAAAAATAATATCAAAGACCAGGTTGGACAAGGTCAAATAGACAGTTTTATTGAACACAACCGTAGAGATATATGTCACAGGCAGACTAGATTATGGCGCCAACTAGATACTCCTTAGTGTTACAGGTTACAATCGGGACAATGTCGAGGTCAGTTTCAACCATTTTAAAAAAACCAACACGCACGTGCTTTTTACCACTCGTTGTTAAACTCGAACGATGGTCTGCGCTCGAGAGGAAAGCATTATCAAATGTAATTGATGAATGAGTCATACTGTTTGTAGTCGGTTACGGTGGGTGACGTCATCGTTAAATATAGACTATCGGAAACAAGTTTATGTTCTTTTGATCGTGTAGTATTATTTTATTATACATAAACTTGTTTCCGATAGTCTATATTTAGCGCTGACGTCACCGACTACAAACAGTATGACTCATTCATCAATTACATTTGATAATGTTTTCCTCGCGAGCGCAGACCATCGTTCGAGTTTAACAACGAGTGGTAAAAAACACGTGCGTGTTGGGTTTTCTTAAAATGGTTGAAACTGACCTCGACATTGTCCAGATTGTAACCTGTAACACAAAGGAGTATCTAGTTGGCGCCATAATCTAGTCTGCCTGTGACATATATCTCTACGGTTGTGTTCAATAAAACTGTCTATTTGGCCTTGTCCAACCTGGTCTTTGATATTATTTTTTATGTTGGAAACCTCGACTGTGTATGGGTCATTTACATAACACTAGATGGACATTAAGGTGAGTAGATTTTATTACTCGATGCTAGACCTAGTTAAGTCTCTAACACACTTCACTCCCACTTCTTGCTGCTGTCTCTGGTCATGTCTCTACCACTTCACTCCCCCTTCTCGATGGTAGACCTAGTATAGTTTCTAACACACCCCTTCCACCTCTAGTTGCTGGTGAAGTGATGAAATGCTTAAACCATTGGAGAGCGGGCTGAAGCCCGCAACTGTAAGTTTTTACCGAGGCCAGCCTTTGTTACACGTGCGAAAATACTTTGGTGAGCCATATCTAAAGTTTCATACCAAAACCGGTGGTCAGATTTCTATCACCTCACGGGCACATTTCTATCACCCCACGTGTACATTTCTATCACCTCACAGGCACATTTCTATCACCTCACGGGTACATTTCTATCACCTCACGGGTACATTTCTATCACCTCACGGGTGCATTTCTATCACCTCACGCACATTTCTATCACCTCACGAGCACATTTCTATCACCTCACGAGCACATTTCTATCACGTCACGAGCACATTTCTATCATCTCACAGGCATATTTCTATCACCTCACAGGTACATTTCTATCACCTCACATGCATATTTCTATCACCTCACGAGCACCTTTCTATCACCTCACGTTATAACCTGTGGAAATATGAAAACTGATACCAAAAATTAAGAAATGGAAGTGTGAGTGTTGTGTTGTAAAAATTAGGACATGGAAATATGAAAACCGATACAAAAATTATGAAGTGGAAATTTGAAAAACTGATACCAAATGTATGAAATGGAATTGTGAGGTTTGTGCTGCAATAATTATGAAATGGAAATATGAAAACTGATATCAAAATTAAGAAATGGAAATTTGAAAACTGATACCAAAAGTATGAAATGCAAAATGTGAAGGTTGTGATGCAAAAAGTATGAAATGGAAATATGAAAACCGATACCAAAAAAAAAAGAAGAAATAGAAGTGTGAGTGTTGTGCTAAAAACTTGCCCGCCATTTTATCGGATTTTTGCTGTTGTTTTTTTCTCACACCAATACGTCCATGAGTCATACACTTACAACGCCAGCACGCAGCAAGTCTTGTCACATCGACAACACGTCAACTATCGATTCGTTTTTCGACTAATCAAACCCTGGCTAACACAAGTTTACTCACATCGACACCGCGTCAACTATCGATTAGTTTTCTACAATCAGCACCTGTAACACATGTCTGGTTACCTTTCAAAAACCAGATTGAACTGGTATTTCTGCATATATAGACACTTGGAAGACCAAAGCACTCACGTTCATACTTTACTAACGCGGTGGCGTGATAACGACAGACACTTACAAGCACAACGTATTGAAGATGACTTCCACTGTTCCCAACAACTGGGTCTACATCAAAAGCTGTGATGAAATGCTTTGTAAAAGTTTCTTTCTTCTTTATTTGTTTATTTCCCACTCTGTAAAGTGTCAGTCTGTATGCTCTGTAAGGAAGAGTGGTGTGTTGTTGAGATCAGGCATGCTCCAGTCTACCCAGCTGTAAATGGGTAACTCACCCTAGTCCTGAGTTAGGGAAGGCAAAGGCTCCAGGGGAAGCAGGCTCTAAACTTGGTCACTTCAACCGACGCAGGATGGTGTATGTATGGAGTAGAAGTGTAGAGTGTAATTACCGCGAATGGTGTACTGTTCGTGTGCTGACCAATATAACCACTCATACACTTGTGTCTACAAGGCACCAATGCAGACTGCTGGAATCTTTGTTTACTCAATTTATTCAGACGTACACACTGGGACATACGAGTACATCATGGTATGTTGACATATCAATTTGTAGGTATACATAGCAGATCTGAAGTCATGACACATTCAGAAATAATGGGCAGTACATCAAAAGTTCAATGTCATGATACATTATGGCCGCATCCCCTATCTGACTAAACGCGTCAGTGAAGGCAGATCGGTAAATAACTAAAGTTACTTGACGTCCATAGTTTGTAGTATATATTATGAAACCACGAAAGGGGGGGTTTCTAGCAAGATTGAGATCTCCCTGTCACTGTCCGATAATAGGATAAATAATCTGTTCTCTTGGCAGTGATCAAAACATATGATGACCGAAATCTAACATGGCCGCCTCCATGAGTTGTCGTTCACTCATTCATAGGGAGGTGAATATAAGCCAGAGTTAATTTATAATGGGTATATAAATGATTTCATAAATGTTCCCATACAGCTCTACGGTGATCAGGTTAATTCTCGTAGCCATAACCGCTGTAGGAAAGTCTGTCATCTTCGTCGATACAAAATACGACGCTAGCGATACGAAGCACAATGTTCCATCTAGGTCGAATCGACATGAGATCATCAATATAGGGTCTGGCAATACATGGAGTCCGAATTATACATTGTACCGTACCTTAGGAGAGTCTCTAACATAAACTCTAGTAGAGATACCATCTCCTTTAGAAGAAACCCACTTCATAAATCATATTTCCTTAAGAATCTACCAGCCCTTGGAAAAGTGCGTACCCGCCATTATCACGGTACATCGGAACTCATCACGACTTGTCAAGACAACTCATACTTCCGCTAGACCGGAATAATAAGAATCTAGTCCCGCCTACCCATCCAAAATATACAATATAGGACTGATTCTACTTGTACTCCTACCCATCCAAAATATACAATATAGGACTGATTCTACTTGTACTCATAATATGTAATACATATGAATTCAGGCCATAAACATAATAAGCAAATTAATCTATTTTCTGGCCCTAAAAATAAGTACAAATATAAGAGCAATATCCGTGCGCCGGATCAATATCCAGAACGATTACTCCTATAATCAAAAGTGTGAATCAAACATGGATTATCTCGCTTTCCCCATAGACAGCATTTTCATACACAAATGAATAAATGTCTATATTTTTTCCATATTAAATAGCCATATCGATTTTTGTAATATGTGCGTCAGAATATGCACGCAACATGCTTAAACCTTTGGCTAGTGGGCTGAAGACCGCGTCTGTAAGTGTTTACCAATGCCAACCTTTACTACACGTGTGAAAATATTTTGGTGAGTCATATCTAAAGTTTCCTACCAAAACCGGCATTACGTTAACTCGATCTGAGTTTGAACATTTGTTGAGGTTACAGGGCGAAATCCTCGCCGAATTTGACCGACTACAGTCACCACGCACGGATACTCATCCTACTACTTGTACCAGTAACACGTTTGACGACTACATAAACTCCAGCTGTTACCAACCGATTTCCCCAGAACCGAGTTGGTTTCCTAACACCAACCCTTGTACATCAGCTCCCACCACAGACAACCACCTGGCCGATATCTCTAATCTTTCACCGAAGACGCAGAGAGCTACCAAATTGCCCCAGTAACACGTTTGACCAGTACATCAACTCCAGCTGTTACCAGTCAATATCCCCAGAACCGAGTTGGCTTCCTAACATCAACCCTTGTACATCTATTCCCACCACAGACAACCACCTGGTCGATGTCTCTAATCTAACACCGAAGACGCAGAGACCTACTACTACCTCCCCCAGTAACACGTTTGTCGACTACATCAACTCCAGCTGTTACCAGTCAATAGCCCCAGAACCGAGTTGGTTTCCTAACACCAACCCTTGCACGGCAGCCCTCATTACAGAGAACCACCTGCCCGATGTCTCTATTCTACCACCAAAGAAGAAGAAGAAACCTACAAAGAGGCTGAAACTTGTGCTTTAGTTTGACATTTCATCTTATTTTAAAAGAATTAAATAAAGCTAACCGACCTATTAACTAGACAACACGCCAACGCTCGATTAGTTATTCGACTAGTCAGACCTTGGCTAGCACGCCACAAGACTGTTTTTCCCCAATAAACGATGGCGTGATAACGACAGACACTCACCTTGTTGAAGATGCTTACACGAAAAAGAAGTGACAGACTCGCCAAGTAATCCGAACCGACTGTGTTCTGAGAGCTCCTAGGCGTACACGAAAAAGAAGTGTGGTTATACGTCACCGATAGATCAACTAACTTTGTCAATAAATATATAAAATGTATCTAGTGTTTTCTCTTTTATATTTCTATATATGTATAACTAAATATCGTCTAACTGTTGTAATATTGTCTAAATATATGTATAACTAAATATCGTCTACATATTGTAAATATAAATATTATCTACCTGTTTCTAATATGTACGTATAACTGTTTGTAAAATAATCAACACACAACACATAACACAACAACAACACGCCCGCCATTATTGAACTTATATATTACTATATATCAAGACCTCTCCTCCTCCACGCTCCTCCACCACATTTTCCTTATATAAAAGTTACGCGCCTGTAGACTGTATAAACAAACACACCAACACACATAACAAAACAATACAACATCACACAAAAATCCCCCTAACCTAACGCCGCCCGCTACATCGTCACCCACGCGAGCACAAAAAGAATCTCCTCGCTTCAAAAACCCTCTTAGTAACCTAATCCAACACTATCGATTTTTTTATATTTTCCGTCATTATATATATATATATATATATGTATATATATATATATATATATATATATATATATATATATATGTGTATATGTATGTATAGATACATATATATATATATACATATATACATATATACATATATATATATATATGTATATGTGAATATATGTATGTATATATGTATGTATATATGTCTAAACAAACACACCCAACATCACACAAAAATCCCACTAACCTAACCCCGCCCGCTACATTACACCCATGCATCGTCACCCACGCCAGCACAAAAAGAATCTCCTCGCTTCAAAAACCCTCTTAGTAACCTAATCCAACATTATCGATTTTTTATATTTTCCGTCATTATCGATTTTTTATATTTATATGTATATATATATATATGTGTGTGTGTATATATGTATGTATATATGTATGTATATATGTCTAAATAACACACCCAACATCACACAAAAATCCCCCTAACATAACCCCGCCCGCTACATCGTCACCCACGCCAGCACAAAAACACTCTCCTCGCTTCAGAAACCCCCTTAGTAACCTAATCCAACATTATCGATTTTTTTTATTTTATATATATATGTATGTATATATGTCTAAATAACACACCCAACATCACACAAAAATCCCCCTAACCAAAAGAGATCATTAACTATACACTTCTATCTAACACTTCACTCCTGAGTCATACACACAATCATCAACTACACCCCACCATACACCCATGAGTCATCCCCGCCAGCCAAAAAACAATACCCCGCTCCCTTAAACAACCCCTTAGTAACCTAAGCCGCCGTTATCGATTTTTATATTTTCCTCTTTAACTCAAGTATTCTTTTAAAAGAATTTATTAACTATATACTCCTATTTATAAACCTTTGTATCTATGTTGTAAAATAAATACACGTCTAACTACATATTTTATAAAAACAACAACACAATACTATACTTGAACTATGATAGGACGCAAGCTGCTTAAATATATCGTATAACTGTTGTCTAAATATATGTAAAATAAACAACAACATAGCAACCTACACATAACAACACACTACCAGGACAGCAGGAAGTCACCCCGACTAAAATATATCGCTATATAAAAAGTCACGCCCCTGCAGCGCTGCTGCAGATTTTTTCCTTATATAAAAAGTCACGCCCCTGCAGAAATGCGACCTGTTTTGCTCCTACCCTACTTCTTATGTGCCGTTGTGGAGAGCACAAACAAATAATAGAACATATCTTTAAGCCCGTCGCATCCATGACAAGAGTAGAGTAGCAGCATGACCTTCTCCAACCCAGGTTGAGGGAGAAACTGTATTGTGACAGGAGAAGTATGAGATCAGAGATATAGCTTCATAAGAGATAAGTGGCTTTTTGGGAGTTACAGATTGTCATAAATGAATGCCTGCACAAAACAGGAAGGAAGCGGTATGACAAGACAACTAATGTTTAACTGATGACTAGAACCAGACACGCGCCACTGGAGCAAGAGATGACAAGAAGACGTTGGAGATGAATAGGACACACATTAAGGAATCCTGTTGATAACAGTGGCAGGCGGTCATTGCTCTCAAATCCCCAGGGTAAGAGGTGTTGAGGACGACCAAAGAACACACGGAGAAGAGAACTGGAGATAGACATGACTACATGGAAGTACCTTGACCTGATGGCACGTGACACGAGTTTATTGAAGGTCTATTCTCCTTTGGAAGCTGAAGGATGATGCAGGAATGTAGTTAATGTGATGATAATTTTACAGATGTTTTTCTGTCCGTTAACATAATTTTACAGATGTTTTTCTGTCCGTAAACATAATTTTACAGATGTTTTTCTGTCTGTAAACATAATTTTACAGATGTTTTTCTGTCTGTAAACATAATTTTACAGATGTTTTTCTGTCTGTAAACATAATTTTACAGATGTTTTTCTGTCTGTAAACATAATTTTACAGATGTTTTTCTGTCTGTAAACATAATTTTACGGATGTTTTTCTTTCTGTAAACATAATTTTACAGATGTTTTTCTGTCTGTAAACATAATTTTACAGATGTTTTTCTGTCTGTAAACATAATTTTACAGATGTTTTTCTGTCTGTAAACATAATTTTACAGATGATTTTCTGTCCGTAAACATAATTTTACAGATGTTTTTATGTCCGTAAAACAAAATTCTATTTAGGGAAAGTCTACAAAATTAAATAAAAAGTAGTCCTAAAGCACATACTGCCGTATGAGAGTGAAGTGTTAGAGACTTCACCATAGCAACACTCCAGCATCGAGAGGTGACCAGTTCCCTTCCTCGCTGCCTTTTCCTTCTTTAACTCAGGCACCCATGGGGTAGACCGGAGCGTGTCGGTACCGTGATTCCAACCCTGCACCTTTGCCGCGAGAGGCCAGCTCTCTAACCACTTTGCCAATCGGACGCTTGAAATTATAAAGTTTCTCAGTTTTCCCTCGGGTAATTTTGTTCATCAGCTGTGATATTATTTATTTGTGTACACGTGTTCATTACTGTCATCTTCGGTTATCCTTTTTTCAAAGATGGTTCAGACGACGGCGATGAAAGAGATGAAGCACAATGAGAAGCTAGTAAACATATTCAAACGTCAAAGTCAACCCTGTTAGGTGTCATAGTATAACAGGTTATGTTCGTTGTCACAGCTGTAATAAGTAACACATTACCTTTTTTTCCAGAACTGACAATATGAACTAACTCTACCATTCACTAAGTACCTCTAGGGCAAACATCTGAGAATTGTACCCCCGGGGTCAGCTCCCCGTTATTTGTCAAAATTGTGAGTGCACGAACATCAGGACCAAAGCTAGACAAATATTGACACGTCACAGCGATCACACTGAGTTCGAAACTCCCCGTTCCCAGAGTGCAAATCGAACAACTTTGACGTCTGACGACGGTACTTTGAAAGTATTATTTAAACAGTCTTTGTTATTTGAGCAGTATAGCCATGTCAAGGATCAGTAAGCCAGACATTATTATCTGATTATAACAGAATAGAACCCCGAGGTCTTAAATGATTACCGCCAGACAAAGAAGGAAGCTGATCGACTGCGTAGGAACACTGCGCTTGCAATTCCTCTTTCAAGTGATCTTCATTACATTTAATTCATAAGATGTCACGGTGTCATGTCACTACGTGGAGGAAAAAAATCGTGACATAACAGGAAGTGGCATTCATTGTCATTAATTATATTTGGAGAAGAGAAGAGGAATTGTTGAAGACATTCTGGAGACAGTCATACCTTCAGAAGACGTAAGAGATGAGACAGTCATACCTTCAGAAGACGTAAGAGATGAGACAGTCATACCTTCAGAAGACGTAAGAGATGAGACAGTCATACCTTCAGAAGACGTAAGAGATGAGACAGTCATACCTTAAGAAGACGTTAGAGATGAGACAGTCATACCTTAAGATGACGTAAGAGATGAGACAGTCATACCTTAAGAAGACGTAAGAGATGAGACAGTCATACCTTAAGAAGACGTAAGAGATGAGACAGAAAGAATACTGTCCAGTTGTAAAATTAAGAACGTAATAACACAAGCAATAAACAAAGAATGGATAGTAGCATGGGACATAAACAAAACAGGAAGACATGCATGTAAACTCCTGATAAACCAAACAAAAAAGTCCAATACAAGATGCAATCAAATACCAATTATTTTTTTTTTGAAAAAAGTGCTACGGTTCAAGCTTGGAATTGGATATTTCTTGCTAGAGGAACACAGATGTGCAGAGTGTCAAGAACAAAATACAGACAGATACTTTTTTTTCTGGACTGCAAGAAAAATGAACAGCGCAGGTAAAACATAAAAACATAATGGAATAAGCTCAAACTAGAAATGGATGTAGAAAATGTAATGGGCATTAAAATCTCACCGGAAGTACAAACGCTTAAAAAAAAAATCATATCGCAAAAAACAAAAGCAACAATTTAAAAAGAAGGTTGCTCCCAGAACTTGACAGAATCGCCCGTTTGCCAAGTCAGAAGCTATGCTGTCGCAGGCTTCCCCAGAAAGATAGAAGTTAGCAGAACTGACATATACTACTGGACAAAAGTTAAGGGCCGCCATTCAGTTTAGACAAGGTTTATATAATTGATTGGCAAACTGTAAAGACAAGTGAAAATGTCATTAAAACTGAGCTCAGAGAAATGTGTATACATTTCTGTGTGCACTAGGTTAATTTTTTTTTTAAATGTCCAAAAACTGGGTCACTTTAATCCGCACGTGACAATTGCCATTGTTGCTGCAAAAATTCGTGAAAAAGGTGAAAAAGTGAGTTGAATTTCTTTTTGTTAGTAAGTCACATATTATTTAAAAAAACTTGACTGATCTTTTCCACGGATGAATCAACTTTATTTTGTAATAAATTGTTTACACCTGGTAGCATTTTTTTGGTCCATAGTGGAGTTTTTCTTGGTGGCCCTTAACTTTTGTCCAGTAGTATAAATAAACCTCCGGCCATTAATAAATACATGCCAGGATATACACGGTGGAGCTTCTGAACAACTCAACAATCTAAACAATAACTAAACTGTTAAAAAAAACAATAAAGATGAATAATATAGTTCAGTACAGACAGTTTACACAATCAAGTAAAATATCACACAAAAAAGCGCCCTGATATAACCAACAGCCCCATGTATATGGTAAGTGATTGAAAGGGACGTGCTAAGAAAAAATCTAGCAAATACTAAACGAAACAATAATACGCAGTCTAAGAACACATTAAATGAGAGCGAACAGAAGAAGTATAACCAGACAGACGCTTTACGCTGAAAGTTATGGAGAGACATGATCGACAGTCAGCACTGAAGTTAATGTTAATAATAAGGATGATTATAATGATAATCAGGGAGCCGCGCTGGTGTAATGGTTACACCGTTGCGCTGGCGATCAGGTGTTCAAGGTTCAAGCCCGGGCGTCAGCATTTGAAGGAGTGTCAACGACCTGGATTTTGACGGAATAACCTGAATGGCTCCTGAGATAAACCCTCTGTGGATGGGAAGGAGAGAAGCTCTTGACCGGGTTGGAAGGAAAGTCCACAGGCTCCCAAGCCTCGCAATGACATGTCATTGGGCCGAAGGGCTGAAAGCCCAAGTGCCGCTGGTTAAGAAAAAAAAAATTATAATCATAATTTTTCTTTTCGCTCCTAATGGAGCATGGAACCACTGCTACAGCTGGTCCCCATGCAGGAAGCCTACACCAAGTAGTCACATGATCCCGCAGTAACAGTCTGTTTCAGATTATGAGGTTGCCAACCTCCTCCCCCAACCTCATATCAGTCGCTACGAATGAAATGTATAAGGGAGCGGAGTTGCTATTCTTTTTAAGTGTCCTCAGAGAGTCCCAGGGAAATCGTGATAATACTGTCAATTAATTTGATGTGTAAAGTGACTGACAGATGAGATCAACAGGTATGGGTATATAAATTGTAAACGAACACAAAGGTCTATTAACCTACAAGTCATTTATCATGGGTAAACTAGACTATGCTAGCATAGTACAATATCAACTATTTAAGACAGTAATCAGCAAAATTAATGATTGATTCAATACATTAACCATTCAGGCAACAGATAGAGATAATACACATTAAAGGCAGATAAAAAAGTTGTCATAGTTAAATTTCAAGTACTAGAATCAGAACATGATTACTTGAGAGTTGTAGGTTAGGAATGGATCATGAACTGTAATGATATATTTAAAAATTGTTGGTACCCCTAATAGAACAAATTTGACGTACATCAAACAACATTTACTTAACAGGAGACTCTCCTGAATGGCAGTTACAAAAAGAGTTGTCCAGGGTCTTGCAAAAACATGTATGTACACTTTGAATATTTATTAATACAATGTCAATTAAGATACATCCAAGATTTATAATTCAAATTACAAAGGACAGACGTGTAATTATTTTGAGCTATTGCTTGAGTTCAAACTGATTGACGTTCTGGGCAAAACCGGCAACAATCGATGAGATAAAAGCAACCATTGAGATAGAATGCGCCCAAATCTCAAATTAACTTCTTAATGTTGTTTGCAACTCTATTGAACAGCGTTGTCATCAGTGTCTGGCTCAGAACGGCTATCAGTTTGAACACATGCGATAGCTCAAAATAATTACACATCTGTCCTCTGTAATTTGAATTATAAATCTTGGATGTATCTTAATTGACATTGTATTAATAAATATTCAAAGTGTGTATACATTTTTTTGCGACACCCTGTACTCACAAACGATGGGAAGCAAGCTGAAGTAATGAGGTTAGATTTTCTAGAATATCTTTATTCTTCTACTTTTCCCGTTTTGTTCCCTGGGGAACATGGAGCCACAACTGTGGCTGGACCACTTGTATGAAGACTGCATTAAAGCAGTCATGTGCTCCAGCAGCATTGGTTTCCGTGGCAATGTGTTTTACATGACGAGGTTGTCAGCCTCATACAGAAACCTCATTTTAGTTGCTTCTGTCGACAAGACTAAGGGAAAAGTAGTCCTATCTTTTCTGTGTCTCCTCAGAGACACCCCCCTCCCCCCTTCTCCCCTCCTTCTTCCTCTTCCCCCCCCCCCCCCCCCCCCCCCCCCCCCCGAGAAATTTTATGACATTTTCTAGAACAAAACATATGAAAAATAATAGACTGCTAAACATCTGAAGAAAAATAAAAAAAAATAATATTTTAAACACATGGTTTTAATGCACTAAAAATCCACAAATAATTTTTCACGGAGTTTATAGCTTGCAGTCAAAAAATGTAACTTCAAATTGACAAAGAGCGTGGGGCGCTTAAGCGCTTATCATATATTTTATCCATAAGTAATTAATCACGAATAAAGCAGAAGTTAATTTCATGTAGAATCAGCGGCCCAGGCTTTTTTGTCAATTTGATATTACATTTTTTGACTGCAAGCTATAAACTCCGTGAAAAATTATGTGTGGCTATTTAGTGCATTAAAACTCTGTCTTTAGAATATTTTTGTTCATTTTTTTTATTTTCTTCTTTTTAGTGTTATTTTGTTGTTGTTTGTACATTTAAATGTAATCGATCCGCTAATGACATTATCAGTTTGCGATAAACGAGTCCAGAGCACAGGAGGCGGATTTCATTATTCGGAATATTACACGGAAAGTTACTTTTTTGTTGTTGTGTTGTTGTTGAAATTTTGATAAGAGTTGTAAATTACATTTTTTTAAAAGTAGTTGTCAATTGCGTGTATGTCTGTGCACGCGCGTGCGAAAGTGTGTGTGTGGAAGGGGGAAGGAGCGGAAGTCTCAATATTTCTCTCAAGAAAGACAATCTTGTTGGAAAGAATACGCTTAGATTATTTGCAGTTATTGCCCATTTCACTGATGAAACAATAATTTAAAGAAAATTAATATGAATTTTAATGTTATTCATTTTATTATTTTTACGACTGATTATTGTTTTGTCAACGGGAATACACAACTATGCCAAGTTTCAGAGGTATTGCTCATCTGGAAGTGATCGGAAAATCGATTGCAAGATATGAAGGGGACATACGTTGCAATTTAAAGATAAGCCTGTAAAAAAACAAACCAATAGAGGGTATAAGAGAAGCGGTAACTAGACAATCTAGAAATTAAAAACATCTAATGTAGGAATGACATCATGGGACCAAAAGACGCAGCAATAGTGAACGCAGTCAGCGGACTCATAGCTTGGCTGCCTGCGTCAGGACCAGCGAACCAGAGCTGGTCAAGACCGCACTCCACCTCCACGTGGTGGTCCTGGAAACAGTCTACAGCAGTGCAGTCTGGCTGAGCGAGTGTGGATCGCAATGGGAAGGCAAACCCGGTCCTAAAAAATGCCGTGCAGAAGTCGGATGTGTCGACCGAAAGGTGCAGATATCACAGCTTAGGCGTAAACAGACACAACGCAACCACCGTCCTTTTCAGGGCGAACAAGGAAGAAGAAGAAGAAGAATGACATTATCAAGCCAGGAAGACATTTCAACCATAAGCATCAGACTTCGCTCCAGAACCATCATCAAACGTAATTTCAGCGCTCTCTATTTTCTGGGGAGAACATCAAGAAGGCAACTCGGGTAAAAGCCTCCTGGACTTTATTAAAACACAAAAACTTTATTATATTAAACGGTGGAACTACACGTCAATTTTAGTGAAATCAACAATGTCCTCTCACAATTTGCACATGAATACATTAGGCCAGACAAACCTCTCCAATTTGTCCGGAATACTAAAACAACAGATGAACAAAGAGTCAGCATTGAGGGAGCAAACGTTCTATTCTACCGTTGCCTCCTCATTTGATCTCTGGAGCTACTCGATGCCTGAACGACAGTGGCTAAAGATAAAATTACTTGACTTGAATTGACTTGATTTGACTTTAATCCACTGTCACTAAGCGTCAGTTATTGGTGACTAAAGATAAAATACACCCTGCATATAAGGCCTATGTTAATAACCAGCCAAATGTATGGGAAATTGCCTTGGATTTACATGAGTATCCCACAGGATGGAAAATAATGGAAGATCTTAAACAAGTGCGAAAGTCTACCCAAATGCAGTAAACAGTATAAATAATTACTGTACCTCCCGTAATGGAAATCACAAGTTCTAAATTATAGCCTCGCTGATAAGATAGAGCAACGTTAGGATGGAACATTCGCTAACGACAAATAAAGAAAAAGTGCATATGTCTGTTCACAAGGTATAGCATAGCTCTATACGCAAATTGATCTTCTTCTTCTTCTTCCTCGTTCGCCTTCAAACTTCCACATTTATGACTCTAATAAAGGCAGCAGTCAACTCAAGGTTCCCGACATCTCCAAACAGTTTTTCGTTGACAGAAGTGGGTTGTTGCCATATGCTAACCCCGTTCATTACTGTAGGTTGGGCAGTACTGCAGCAGGTGTTCGACTGTCATCGGGCTGGTACCGCAGGTGCAGAGATCTGTTGCACCAATTTTGTATTTGTGGTACAGATGGTATCTCAATCTGTTGTGTCCAGTGCGTAGTCGAAAAATGATGACCTGTTCTTTTCTGGATAGTTGATGATATGCGTCTTTTTTCAAATGTCCCGGGTGCTCTCTTTCCCATTTGGACTTGAATGTAGCCTTTATAGTGGTCTTTGCCGTTGCGTAAGTTGTCTCTATATCATTTTGCTGTAAGGCACCTCCTTCTTTAGCAAGTCTATCTGTCTCTTCATTTCCTGGTATGTTGCAATGGGCTGGTATCCACTGGATAGTGCACTTCTTGAAGCATTCGGCCAGTCTTTCAAGGGAGATTATCAGATCTTTCAATCCTTTAGTTTGGTGGCTCTTCAGCGCTGATATTATTGAGAGGGCATCTGAAAAGATTACTACAGTAGAACTCCATTTATCCGAACCCCAATTATCCGAACATCCAATTATCCGAACACTTTTTCCAGAAAAAAAAAAAAAAATCAGGCGCCATCAGTCACGCTAGACTACAATTCTGAATCTTTTGATGCGGCAAGCTTCAAATACGTGCGAACAATTTGTAGAGAATGGGATGGGCTAATGGTCGGTCGCTTACGTACAGGAAGTCAGTTAAATCATAAAGTCAGTTAATATCTGGTTTACCAATACAGTGTACGTGTGCGTTCTAGGTAGAACACTGGCTAAACAGACAGTTCAACTTAAAATAATTGTGTCTGCTACTACAGCAGAATAATTTTGGTGTACAAGTATTTCTCTGTGCGATATGGCATCTTCCTGTAGGCCTAAAGCATATAAAAGTACCGCAATGTTTTGTCAATTGAAACGAAAACAGAAATTATCAAGAGACTAGGACAAAGTGAAACTGTGTCTTCACTTGCGAGGATTTTCAATGTTGGGAAAGCTACCATCTGTGACAACAAAAGTAACAAGGATAAAATTATGAGTTTTGCATCGAAATTTGATAGTGAAAATGGGTCGAAGAAACTTAAAACCATGAGACGTGCGAAAGATGTGAAATTGGAAGAGGCTTTGTATATATGGTTTGTGCAAAGAAGAAGCAAAGGGGAACCTATCTCTGGTTCTCTGTTGTGTGAAAAGGCTCTTCAGTTCAACAATCAACTTGACGGTCCTCCTGACTTTAAGGTTAGCCAGGGATGGTTAAGAAACTTTAAATCTCGTCATGGCATACGAGAATTGGAGATTCAAGGGGAATCTTTATCTAGCGATGCAACTGCCGCTGAAAATTTTAAAGAAACATTGTTGGCTTTTTTGGAAGAAGAAGGTTATTCACTCGATGATGTGTATAATGCCGATGAGACTGGCTTATACTGGAAATCATTGCCTCGAAAATCACTTGTATCTCAGCGCGAAGCAGCTGCCCCTGAGTTTAAAAAGTGCAAAGAGAGAGTAACAATTTTGGTAGCCGCGAATGCCAGTGGAAGTCATCGTTTACCGGTGCTAATGATCGGCAAAGCCAAAAAACCACGTTTTTTAAAGAATGTGACATGTCTCCCATTGTGTTACAAAGCACAGAAGAGTGCTTGGATGAATAGTGAAATATTTCTTGATTGGTATACAAATCAGTTCATCCCAAATGTGAAGAGGTTGAGAGAACAAGAAAAGAAAACTGGAAAAGTAATTCTTCTACTGGACAATGCACCATCTCATCCAGAGACGGATACATTGAATGCAGTTGATACAAATTTTAAAGTAATTTTTCTGCCTCCCAATGTAACAGCACTGATTCAACCAATGGATCAGGGTGTTATAGCAAAGATTAAAAAGATGTACAAGAAGGAAGTCCTGCGTCGTTTATTGTTGGCTGAAGATGAAGAAAGTGTGGTGGCGTTTTCCAAAAAGCTTAATCTCAAAGACTGCTGCTATATGTTAGCTGATGCTTGGACCACCCTGTCACAAGATAATCTCATCAAGGCTTGGAATAGATTGCTTGGGAAAAAAGGAGGAAATGAAACTACTGCAGTGGACACAAATGATGATTGTATAAATGAAGTTGTGGAACTGTTTCAAGCAATGCCCGGATTTTCGGACTGTGACAAAGATGATGCACACATGTGGCTAGAAGATGATAATGATTCTGGTTTTCAGTTTTTGAATGACGAAGACATTTTGTCTTTTGTGCAAGAAGAAAACCAAATACATGTAGTGACCGATGATGAAGACTCCTCAGAAGTACATGATGTACTTGTAGATTATGAAGAAAAACCAAAACATCGACCAAGTCCTGAAGAGGCCTTTATAGCACTAGAAACAGCGATGGCTTGGTACGAGCAAGAAGATGACAACTGTCCTACACAGCTTCTGCTGTTGAAGAGAATGCGGGACTTAGCAGCCAAAAGGAGACTATCCAGTTTGGTGCAAAAGAGGATTCCTCATTATTTTAAATAGTGGGCTACATCTGTGCAAGTACATGTATACGTAAGTTGCGCCTGGTTTTGAATTGTTTGTAATGTTATTTTGAAAACATTTCTCTTTCTTAACAAAAATAATTAATACAAGTAGTACATGCACTGCAATGTAATAAAAGATTGTGGTGATACAGTGATCTAATACAGTGTGGGTATTATTATTACAGTACAAGTAAATATGTTTTATAGTGTATTTTCCTTGTAATGGTTAATTATTTTTAGAAATATGTGTACATGTACTCGATACATTATGTAATCCAATTATCCGAACATTTGATTATCCGAACGATGCTCGGTCCCATGGGGTTCGGATAAATGGAGTTCTACTGTATCTGGTTTTCTGCCTGTGCTTTGCATTCAGAAAGAGTTTCAGCTGCCTGTTTCAGGGCTTCTGCTTTAGCACAGAAGTTGTTGCAGTATTTTCCAGTGGCAATTGCCATAGAGTGAATTCTATTCTTTAATTTTATGAGGATGCCGGCACCCCCATTTTCAACTGCATTTGTTGCCGAACCATCAGTATATGCATGTGTCCAAAGCTTCGCTGGAAATGTTTGGTCAATATACTTGGTTGCTATACACTTTCTTTGTGTTTCTGTCTGTGTTCTCTTACCTTCAATGCCTGGAATATCAGATTTTAACTCAGGAAAGCATCTTATTTTCCACAGTGGGATAGTTGAGCTTGTTGGGATTTTCTTTGCAACTGAGCTAGCTAGTATGGTATTATTGTTAATTTTTTCTTTTGCTTGGGCGACAAAGTTAGTTCGCTTGAGCCTGCCTCTTCCTAGCCTATTCATTCTTTGGTACATGGGGTGTCCTTCGAGCCTCTTAAATTTTTCAGCTTGTTTTAAGACTCTGCTGTCACGTCTATCCTCCATTGACTGTAGCCCTGTGATGTTTTCCATATGGTTGATTTGTGTAGACTTTAGGGCCCCTGTTATAATACGTGCTGCTTGGTTTTGGAGTCTGTTTACTCTGTCAAAATTTGATCTAAGAGCGACAATGATCAGTTTAGCGCAGCAGTTTTAATACCAGTTTGAGAAATCAGTACATGCTACAGAAACATAAAAAGTGCTGCCATCTTTTCAGCCGAAATAATAGTAATATTAAATATTATAAAAGGGAAAAGGAAAGGATCCCGTTACACGCCCATTGAGGCATATTGGGAATATGGTGTTTGGCCCATATTTTCTTGACCATCGGCACACTAGGGGTGATGTGGTCAGCATCACGCCGGCCGCCTTAAACCTTCCCAGAGTTGCTCTGGTACCCAGTTGGGGCTGGGTCGACCCAGGAGCCGTTTGCGGCCTAAATACGTCCCACCTCATCTGGGGATCGAACCATAGACCACTGAGCTAGGAAGCCAGTGCACTAACCAATATGCTACCGCGGCTCCTAATTAAATATTATATACATTATTAAAGATAACCACACCCCCTCCCCCCCCCTTCCCAGTTACTATATTTACAAATTCGCTGGCATCCCTACAAGCACTCGAACACTGTCAGGATCAGGCGAACTAGACCTCAGAGAAGAGATGCTTATCAATACTTACTTACTTAGTCGTTCCCCTTCTACCGTGAGGTGTAGAGGTTTGGAAGAGAGAGCGACAGACTATCCTATCGGCTGTCTTCCTCCTGGCCTGGTTCCATTCTAGTTCTCGGTCCTTCAAAGATTGTGTAATGTTGTCCTCCCAGCGGACTCTGGGTCGTCCTCGGGGTCTGGATCATTGGCTCTTTGTTTCCCATGCGTGTCGTGGTATCCGATCTTCTCCCATTCTGCAGACATGGCCAAACCATCTTAATTGGGACTGTTCTACTTGGGTCTGCAGGGGGTAGGATTTAAGGCCTTGACGTATCGTCTGGTTGCGTACCATGTCTCTTCTTGTTACTTCAACCACCTTCCTCAGATACCTCATTTCTGAGGTTTGGATCTGGCTTTTATGGGTTGTAGTCATTGCTCATGACTCACATCCATATGTCAAGACTGGGACATAGGTGGAGCGGTATATAGCCATCTTCGTTTTCTTACCAACCTCTCTCTTGCTGAGGAATCCTCGATTTATGGCCTGAAAAAGTCTCCCAGCTGCTGCTTTTCGAGTGGCCAACTCTTCTTTGATGCCTCCCTTTCGATCTATAATAGCTCCGAGGTATTTAAAGTGGTCGACCTGCTCCAGGACCTGTTCTCCTAGCTTAATCTGATGTCTTCTTTCTTCTCGTGATATCACCATGGATTTTGTTTTAGAGCTGCTTATGACCATCCCTCTCTTTTCCAGCTCTTCCTTCCAGACTTGCAGGTTGGATTGGAGATGTGCCTCTGATTTAGCAATCAGGGCAACATCATCAGCAAATGCCAGCTCCGAAATATAGACCTGTCTCATCTTCCAGTACCCCACTGAATACTTTCTTGTTCTCTCCTTACATGCCTTGATGACATCGTCCATAAGGAGTATGAAGAGGTAAGGTGATAGCTTATCAATACACCTTAAATAAATCAAGGTGGCAATGGGAAGCTGGCTTGTGTTCCAACCTATATAGCAAATGCAGGTTACGAATTAGCAGACCGGGCAGCAAAACGGGACATAGCGAATAACATTCATAAAAGAGTAGGATTAAGGAGACACGAGAGCTAAACATAATACTGCAAAGGAGTGGACGATACAAAGGAAGAAAATAGTATATGAAGACAAGCTAATGCACTCATGAAATAACAAAGAAAGAGATACTAAATTAAAGAAAGTAATCATAAATTGGGGTCGGGGTGGTTAAGAAGTATGGCGTCTGCCTCTAACTCTAAAGGTATCGTGTTCGGTTCCCAGTAAAGAGACTTTTTTTCAGACCAGTGGGTCCTAATGATGTCATACTCCCCCCCCCCCCTCCCCCCCCCCTTTTCATATCATGGGTGGTGAGATCGGATGCCTAGTCTTCTCGGATAAGGGCAAAACAAATAGGAGGTCCTGTGTGCACGTTGAGCACGTTAAAAATCGCATGGCAGTTGGAAATCGTAAAGATTAAGCCATACGGCCGCTGTCCTTGCAAAATTTACAAAATAAGGAAAACCCTACCCGCCACACAAAAAAGTATTTATAGAATGTGTGATTCTTGTACACACACATTGGGATCCTTGCTGGTGCTACAGAGTTCGTGCACTGTGCTGAAATCGTGTGATCTAAGGGAGGAGATCGGAGTACTGATGGATTTGTCCGCGTGCAATGAAGACAGTCCTTAAGATCAAAAATAAAACAAAACAATCAATAAAAATGTGTGGCAGCTCTGACTAGATAATGGGGCATGTCATTCCAGGAACCTTACTTCCTTTAATCATTATTATTTTATTTTCGTGCCCTATGGAGCACGGTTGTGGAGTCGGCCAAAACTTTTTCCGATTCATGAAATTTAAAAGTCCAACTGCGACTCCCGACTCGGACTACAGTTTTATTACTAGACATATGCCATACAATTTGAACTTTTTGTACGGACATTTTTTTTAACCGACTACGACTCCCCTACAACGACCCACCGAACGTCTTCCAACTCCGCCTCCCCAGCGCTGCTATGGAGTATGAAGGATGTCCGCTAGCAGGAATCCTGTACAAAGCACTCACGTGGTTTCTGACGTAATTTGTTTCGCGTGATGAAATTAACAGCCCCATGCATACTCTCATATTAGTAGCCTAGTACGACATGCCAGAAAGAGCAGTAGTTCGATTCTTTATTTGTTTCATAACAGAAACCCCCCCCCCCGCCCCTGAACCCCGGGGGGAACATAAGCAGCACTTGCACTAGTGCCGGGAAGACAGAATGAAAATCGCCTGTCTGCTACACTGTAAAATACTTTGACAGTACATGTGTGAGCTGAAGTAGCTCTTTGGCGACACCTGTGTGAACATTACAAGGAAATGGTGCTGAATATAGACACCCAAATGGAATGTTAAAACAGGACTTCGTAATCTGTGGGTCATGGACCCTTGGGGTTCTGAGAATGGATTCCGTGTTGGGTGAGGGGGTATGTGTAAAAGGCAGTCCCATAGCAGATACGGCCATAGGGGAGTGAAGTGTTAGAGACTTGACTATATTAGGTCCAGCATCGAAAGGTTCGGGGTGACCAGTTCCCTTCCTCTCTTCTTTTTCCTTCCCTAACTCGTGCAAAGTCAAGTTCCTATTTACAGCTGGGTAGACTGAAGCGTGTCGATACCGTGAATCGAACCCGGCACCTTTACCGCGAGAGACCATCGCTCTAACTAACCACTCTGCCAATCGGACACATTATGTGTACATAACCTAAACATTAACTAACCACTCTGCCAATCGGACACATTATGTCTACATAACCTAAACATTTGAATTTTTTTTTCATCAAACGTGTTTGTGAAATTATAGACTAAAACAAGAGTTTGTTGTTATGAATGATATTCACAAAAGATCTCCAAAAAGTTCTTCAAGGAAACAAATCATAGATCTCTGCATTTAAATCAATATATTCTTTTTTGGGATTATTTGTTGAATGTTGGAATGACTATATGTAAGCTTTAGGATTATTTTTTTGTAATAAAATGTAATATTTGTATGTAAGAGATCTAATTATATGTGTATGTAATTCTTTCTAAGAAGAAGTGCGTAGTCTTCACCGGATAATCAAATGGTTCATGGCACACACAACAAAGTATGTTGAAAACCTATGTTTTAAAAAGATAACCCAGATCGTAAAACATACAAGCAAATAAAATAAAATTGACATCGTGACACATATTGCTGAGGTTAATCTCCAAGTTTCAGCTTTCTCCATGCCAATTATTTTCATATTTTTGTTTTGGTATTTTTTCTGTCTTCCTCAAGAGGTCGGAGTGGCTAAGAGGTATGGCGTCCGCTTCGAATTCTAGAGGTACAGGGTTCGATTCCCAGTAGAGAGAATATAATTTATGAAAATGTTTGTTTTTCATAACCAGTGGTTCTAATGATGTCATCCTCCCCCCTTCCTTTTTCCTTTTCTCATAGGTAGTGAGACTGGATGCCTAGCCTTCTCGGATAAGGGTGAACAAAAGGAAGTCCCGTATGCAATTTGCGCACGTTACAAATCCAACGGAAGTTGGAAATCGTAAAGAGTAGGCCATAAGACCGCTGCCTTGGCAAAATTTAAAAATTAGAAACCTACCCACCAAATATATTTATAGAATGTGTGATTCCTGTTTACAACACATTGGGATTCTCGCCGGTGTTACGGAGTTCGTGCACTGTGTTGAGATCCTCCTTGTGTGATCTAAGGGAGGAGATCGGAGCACTGATGGAGTTGTCCTTATACAATGAAGATAGTCCTTAAAACCAAACCAAATTATCTTCCTCAGTTCATTTATATAGAACTGGTAGTGTGGTTAGAGCGCTGATCTCTCGCAGCGAAGGTATCTGGTTCGAAACACGATGATGTTACGCTCCAGACTTCCGAATTGTAAATGGGTTCCTGACTCTGCTCGTGAGTTCGGGAAAGCAAAAGCAGTGAGGAAGGGAAGTGGTCACCCCATCTCTCGAAGGTGGACCTCTATAGTGAAGTCTTTAATACTTCACTCCCCCTACGGCAGTATTTGCTATGGGACTACCTTTACCAGTTTTCTAATAGTTTGATAATGCAGGCCTCTCGCGGCAAAAGTATCGGGTTCCAAACACGGTGGTATCAGGCTCTAGTCTACCCGGCTATTATATGGTACTTGACTCTGCTCTCGAGTTAGGGAAAGCAAAGGCAGCGAAGGAGGGAACTAGTCACTCTTCCTGTCAAAGCTGGACCTTGTAAAGTGAGATCTCTAACACTTCACTCGCCTACGACATTATTTGTTATGGGACTATATTTTATGTTTTGATGTAATGCACATGTACGTTTCTGTGCCTATATAAGTTGTTACAGAATAGGGCACTTGGCCATGTGTCCAGTCTTCCTTAGCATCCTTTCATGACATGACAGTAGATCACATTCCACGGTTCAGTGCTCCTCCTTTCGGATCTTGTTAATACACAAATAAAATGTCTGAACCGTTTTTTTTTTCTTCAAGATAATACTTTTAATTGTGACGCTATTATTATTAACCTATGTTTCATTTTGTTCTGCTATAGCGTCTAGTTGCATTTTTAAAAAAGCAACTATGTTATCATTAATACTTCAAAATAATAATTTAGAAAATGCAAAACAATTTTTTTAAAGCTAAAGAAGTAACAGAAATAATCTGCAAAATGATAGAAATAATCTGCACAATGATAGAAATAATCTGCACAATGATAGAAACAATCTGCACAAAGATAGAAAAAATCTGCACATTGATAGAAATAATCTGCACAATGATAGAAATAATCTGCATAAAGAGAGAAAAAATCTGCACAATGATAGAAAAAATCTGCACAATGATAGAAATAATCTGCGACGTTACTTTATCTCATCATCATCATCATCTTCTTCTTCGTTCATCCTCAGACATCTACATTAATGACTCTAATAAATGCAGTAGTCAGCTCTTGGTTCTAAGGTCTCGGTCATACTCAGGCATCTACATTAATGACTCTAATAAAGGCAGTAGTCAGCTCATGGTTCCTGAGATCTCGTTCATTCTCAGACATCTACATTAATGACTCTAATAAAGGCAGTAGTCAGCTCATGATTCCGTGTCGTAGATTTTTGATAGGGGAATTAAGACTTGGGTTGGTCCCTTCTGAATATATTAAAATAAGTGATAGTCACAGTGAGAAGTAGTAACAGCAATAGATTTCCACGAGTGAGATGGTAGCATGTGATTAAGAGGCTGTCTCTGAGATAGAGAAATCTTCTCTCTCTCACCTATCTTCTACGACAGCTTTCAAGAAGTCAGACAGTCTAAACACACACACACACACACACACATATATATATATATATATATATATATATATATATATATATATATATATATATATATATATATATATATAACCACTCACGTGCACGCACGTATATGATGACAGTTAGACGTACAGACGTGGGAAAACTATAACAAATGATTATGTAAATATTCTAGAACGAGCTGACCAACACGCTGATTAATTTCAAGAGAAATTTTAATTATCATCTAAAATTTCTTCACAACACATAGAAATTACACAAAAGCATATACACATAGTCATAAAAAAATCAAGGAATTTCTGCAAGAAATGGTAGACCCACAGTTAGATCTTATCCCTCGAGGAATGCCCACAGTCCTGTTGGAAGAAAGTGATAGCCCCAAGGAAACAAGGATACATAGGATTAGGCCTAATATTTCCCCTTCTTAAGGTATGGGCAGACTTGATATCTCTGCTCTATTTTAAGGGAAATATGATTAGCAATACTTGCATACAGAAAGTTAAGATAGCAAAATGGGTGCCCAATTACAACAATAAAAAAATCACTCCGTCCTGCATTCACTTTATTCATTCAGCCGAGCACACGTGCACATGTTCATACTCACAGCTTAGATAGCCACTTCTGGTAATACACTTTTTAGGACATTCACCTACAGACTCGTCAAGGGCAGTCTTTGACCAAGAAATCCCCAGTTCCAAAAAGACGGGATGAATTCTCTGCTTCCGGGAACGACTTCTTGGGTGTTCTTATTTTTCGCATGTCTATTTAGGTCACATTAAAATTGTCCAGGCACGAAACATTAACAACGAGCACAGTGTCAATAGCTTAGGTTTCTAGAATTGAGGAATGTCAGATCGGGGTCTACTTTCAGGAAAAGACTATATTTGGTCACCACACCACTAGTCGAAACTCCGTCAGAATGTTACTGACGTTAATATGTTACTTGCTACAACGGCTAAATTTGTACATAGAGTTTGTGCAGAAAATCTGATCTGGCTCAAAGGCCCAGTATAAAACATTTAGTCTTTAATAAAACCCGTTAGTGAGAGTTGTACTCTGTCTATTAATGAAAACACACGCACTGTTAGACAGGTGTTAACTTGTAAACCCACGTGGTTAAAAAATAAAAATGTTTATGTTTCTCACAGGTATGTCTCTGTACTAAACGCCGGCAAAGTTTTGGGTTACCCAAATATTCACTGAATAGGGAAGAAAAACCACATATGAAATATTTATACATGCTACGTACTCGGATTATAACTAAAATTTTTTTTAAAACTGCAAGCGTACCGCTTGACTTATCATTTAAACCTTCCTGAGAAATAAGTTATATACATAAAATCAATCATCATGAATTAGGAATACCTACGTGTTCCGTCACCACTCATGAAGCATCTAGCATTAATAAAGTTAGTTTAGAAAGTTTATTCTCGTCTGATTATTTTAGCAGTAAAATTAAATTCCTTAATAGCCGACTGAGTTTAAGCTAGAAATATAATTTCTGTTTTCCACTGTAACTCGTCACTATAAAATAATACAGACTATATAAATTAAGCGCTCTGCACCAAATCAAACTAGTGAAATAAAATAAGCGATTTAACACTTTAAACACTTCACAAAATACTAGATATTAAAATGATATTTTACCTCCAAACAGAATTACAGTTTCACAACGACTAGGATAATTCACTAGATAGGTATTAGAAGCTCGGCAAAATTTGACGAGAAACTAATGACTTCGCTATACAAGCTTCATTCACTAGCACGAGTGATTCTGTTTACTGCAAGTTGGAGAATGAACAGAAACAAGTTAACTCAGGTTGGTATCTATCAAACAGACAAAGAGGTGAACGTTTATTTCGCAAAACGAAATGATCTCCCCTTTCCGTCTTTAACACTTACGTAACTAGAAGGCTACCATGAACTGACACTCCTGCGTTTTCACACCTCGCGCGGACCAGGCCAACCGTGAGTGCCTTGTCAGCTGAGATTTCCAGACAAATGTCTCAAACTGCGTCGAGGAGATGTCAGTTATCGCGCCTTTCTGAGCGTTTAGATGACACCACTCGTTGTGGCAGGTGAAAATGCAGACAAATTTGTCGCCTATATGTCTGGCGAAAAGCGAATATTCACGGTGTATTTCGTCAATCTGCAGCGATTGACCGAATGCCTTCTCACGCCAAATCGTCTGGTGCAAGGAAAGGCTGTAGACATATGTCTGCTCCTATATCTGGCCAGACGAATATGTTCACAGTTTGGTCCACTGACACCTAATGCCATATAATTCATTTAACGCTCTCCCGTCTAGTGTAGAGACTGATACGTTATGTCATAAATGCGTTTACCAGTATGAGAAAGAAACCGGTAAAGTTGAGAATGAGGAAGAAAATATTTTTCGCAAACGAATGGATGCGAAAAATACAGGAAAAAGGTAAAGAGAGATAATAAAATAGAGGATACGGGTGAAAGAAAAAGAAGAGGATATAGGTGCGACTAGGCTTCGTCCAGTTTTCCCAAATCCCTTTTGTACTGGCAGGTGGAACCTTGATGGCATCTCTTTTCCCGTCTTTTTTTGTTTTTTGTTTTTGGTTCTGTTTTTGCCTTCTTCTGGAGAGGCACGTTTCTTTCAACCTATTTGGTTATATCAGAGCGCATTTACCATTTTTAAAAAAAAAGTCAACTCTCTTGACTGCTAACCCGATCAGCGATGATAGATAATAAGTCCTGACAAGGGCTAACATTATCTATCTGCTGTCATAAAGCCCTAAAAAGGATTCGCCAGCTACGCCAACGCCCAAGCTGAGTTGCGTTATGTGCAGTATATTTTTCCCGTACAAGAGGTGCGTGAGATCATTATCAGGCAGATCAACTTGAATATTCTCTGCGCTGTGGACTGACTCCTGGCTGAGGTCTTCTAATGTCTAATCTGTCGAAACAGAGCGCTGTTGATCTACTACCGATAAGCTCCCACACTCCTATTTCGTTCTGTGGATTTTCATGCCTCTCTGAGTAGAGAATTTCCTACCACAGGCACATAGACATTCCAGCCTTTGGTCAGAACTCAGTCCGTGTAATTGGTCTGGTCGATTCTAATAAGTCACCTTGTTCGTTCATCATTCTCCCCCCTCCCCCCCCCCCCTTTTTCGGTGAAACATGAGGGCATTTGTCATTTGTTACTGAAATATAACGGATTCAATCATTTTTAGGCTAAACCAATCAGCACGTGGTGTAGTGGTACACACTAGCACACATCGTTGCATTCCGTAGAAAACATGAGAACAGAAACAGATTAGCAATATGACCATCCTTTCTCCTAACTTCTTTTTGTTTCCAAAAATCGATGTTGCGATGAGGGAACCTTACGGAACCCTTATTTATGAGAGCTAGTTAGACGCGCATTTAAGCCAACAAACAATAAAGAGGAGAATCGTCTCTCTCAGTCTCTCTCGCACACGCGCATGCACACAACATACATTCTTTGCATAAGTAAATGCCATGTCAGATTTTAGGAGGAAAAGTTTTGGATTCTTGCAAAAAATAAGAAAAACAATGTAAAAAGCAATCTTAATGATGATGATGCATTCCTCCTGAAATCTCGTCACGTCAAAGAAATAGCTGCAGGAAACTACCGATGTAAAGGCACAAAAATGGCGTTGACAACGGGCCATATGAATGAGCCAAAATGAACTAGAAAATAGGTGAGCATAACGTAATTTGATCAGATCTCCACTCTTTAGTCGGGAAGAAACAAATTATTCTATGACATCAAAAGTTCCAATGTCTCCACTGAACTTTGCCACTTATAAAAGGTCAAGGTAGTCTCATAGCAGATACTGCCGTAGGGGGGTAGCAATGTTCGAGACTTCACCATACTTAGTCCAGCATCGAGAGGTGGGGGTGACCAGTTGCCTTCCTCGCTGCCTTTTCCTTCCCTAACACAAACAGCAGAGTCAGATACTCATCTACAGCTGGGTAGACTGAAGAGCGTCGGTACCGTGGTTCGAACCCGACACCTTTGCCGTGAGAGACCACCGCTCTAACCAATCGGACGCTTCTGTGATTTATAGGAACTGAAAACAATTGCTTGATAGGCATGGTAAATAAACACCGTCTTATATTGTTATCCTTCCTGGACGTTAATTTAACCCTCAGTGATACAAAGATGTGAAGAGTGGTGAACACGGATAGAGTACATGCCAAGCAGGTCGAAGATTGCAAAGTATTGAACAATAAAAAAACAATTAAGTCATCTTTATTCTGGTCTTCCTGTCCGTAAATTGTAATAGCGTACGCCAGGTAATGATTTCACGCCGAATAAAGGTATAGGCGCCAGAATGTCTGGGTCGAGGCTTAAAAGCCACCGTACTGAAAATATCTCAAATCTAATCAATTGTGTATCTGGTGGTACAAACATTGGCCCTGATAATACATACCGACAACATAGGTGTCCTGCCCATATGGGCTTACACATATTGTGAATACAAGCCGGTTCTTATGACAACAGCAAACGGCAAGATGTTCTACAGTTCTTTTCGTGAAGCAAAGACAATACTGATCATTGGTACAATCACCGCGATCGTCACAAAAGACGCTTATAAAGATTGTCAAGAAACCAACGAACTTTTATTGTACATCTGACACCAGATGGTCTGGTAACCTCGTACTCTGGAGAAGTATCGATAACAACAACAGTTAATCGTAATCCATTCACTAAAAGTAACGTGGACAAAAGTATGAGGTATCTCACTGGCGCCAGTCTGTCTGGGTCGGTGATAAGCTAATACTGTACAAGTGCAGTGAGGACTAAATGGTCAAGGACTCACGTGATCAATACCCGTTTTATGGCTGTAAGAGCAATTATGCTCATGAACAGTGTATTCTTTATATGTTTTATACTTATTCCTGATCGCAAGGTCTTTAATATTTGAACATTCGTCCTAATATAACCGACGGACCCAGTGTCTAGGATGAACGAGGCGGACTTCACCAAAAATAAAAAAAGGACAAAATGTAATTAAAAAAACAACAACAGTATATTCATATTCAGAGGCAGTCATTGGAAATTTGTGAAGATGGTTCAAGGTTTAGTTTTGGTGCGCCTCCCTCCCCCCTCCTCCTGTACCGTATTTTTCTATTATGAGGGTTATTTTTAAACTATTGAGTAGAATAACACAATAATTTAAGCTTTAACATATTTCTACTTCTTTATTTCTTACGAGTGCCTGTAACATATCAATTTAGATTTTTTTATTTTATTTCGACGTATTCCCCCTTCCTCCCCCCCCACCTTTTTTTTAAACAGCGCCTGGTCCCGCTGCACACCCAAGAGCCGGCTCATTTCATATTGATCGTCTGCTGTCTCTAAGTCTCTAAGTCTCTAAGTTTCTAAGTCTCTAAGTCTCTAAGTCTCTAAGTCTCTAAGAGCGGTTACATTCCTGAATATTATATTTACACCAGCAAACATGGCCGCAAAAACATGGCCCGGGGGGGGGGGAGGATGGAATAATTATGCTGTGCTCTATCTGCTGCATTCCCTGATGGCGGCACTAAATCTCGTCTGGTCATTGCATTCCCTGATGGCGGGCACTAAATCTCGTCTGGTCATTGCATTCCCTGATGGCGGGCACTAAATCTCGTCTGGTCATTGCATTCCCTGATGGCGGCACTAAATCTCGTCTGGTCATTGCATTCCCTGATGGCGGGCACTAAATCTCGTCTGGTCATTGCATTCCCTGATGGCGGGCACTAAATCTCGTCTGGTCATTGCATTCCCTGATGGCGGCACTAAATCTCGTCTGGTCATTGCATTCCCTGATGGCGGGCACTAAATCTCGTCTGGTCATTGCATTCCCTGATGGCGGGTACTAAATCTCGTCTGGTCATTGCATTCCCTGATGGCGGCACTAAATCTCGTCTGGTCATTGCATCCCTGATGGCGGCACTAAATCTCGTCTGGTCATTGCATTCCCTGATGGCGGCACTAAATCTCGTCTGGTCATTGCATTCCCTGATGGCGGCACTAAATCTCGTCTGGTCATTGCATTCCCTGATGGCGGGCACTAAATCTCGTCTGGTCATTGCATTCCCTGATGGCGGCACTAAATCTCGTCTGGTCATTGCATTCCCTGATGGCGGGCACTAAATCTCGTCTGGTCATTGCATTCCCTGATGGCGGCACTAAATCTCGTCTGGTCATTGCATTCCCTGATGGCGGCACTAAATCTCGTCTGGTCATTGCATTCCCTGATGGCGGCAATAAATCTCGTCTGGTCATTGCATTCCCTGATGGCGGCACTAAATCTCGTCTGGTCATTGCATTCCCTGATGGCGGCAATAAATCTCGTCTGGTCATTGCATTCCCTGATGGCGGCACTAAATCTCGTCTGGTCATTGCATTCCCTGATGGCGGCCATAAATCTCGTCTGGTCATTGCATTCCCTGATGGCGGCACTAAATCTCTTCTGGTCCTTGGTCATTGCATTCCCTGATGGCGGCAATAAAATCGTCTCGTCTGCATTCCCTGATGGCGGCACTAAATCTCGTCTGGTCATTGCATTCCCTGATGGCGGCAATAAATCTCGTCTGGTCATTGCATTCCCTGATGGCGGGCACTAAATCTCGTCTGGTCATTGCATTCCCTGATGGCGGCACTAAATCTCGTCTGGTCATTGCATTCCCTGATGGCGGCACTAAATCTCGTCTGGTCATTGCATTCCCTGATGGCGGCACTAAATCTCGTCTGGTCATTGCATTCCCTGATGGCGGGCACTAAATCTCGTCTGGTCATTGCATTCCCTGATGGCGGCAATAAATCTCGTCTGGTCATTGCATTCCTTGATGGCGGCACTAAATCTCGTCTGGTCATTGCATTCCCTGATGGCGGCAATAAATCTCGTCTGGTCATTGCATTCCCTGATGGCGGCACTAAATCTCGTCTGGTCATTGCATTCCCTGATGGCGGCATATCTCGTCTGGTCATTGCATTCCCTGATGGCGGCAATAAATCTCGTCTGGTCATTGCATTCCCTGATGGCGGCAATAAATCTCGTCTGGTCATTGCATTCCCTGATGGCGGCAATAAATCTCGTCTGGTCATTGCATTCCCTGATGGCGGCAATAAATCTCGTCTGGTCATTGCATTCCCTGATGGCGGGCACTAAATCTCGTCTGGTCATTGCATTCCCTGATGGCGGCAATAAATCTCGTCTGGTCATTGCATTCCCTGATGGCGGCAATAAATCTCGTCTGGTCATTGCATTCCCTGATGGCGGCAATAAATCTCGTCTGGTCATTGCATTCCCTGATGGCGGCAATAAATCTCGTCTGGTCATTGCATTCCCTGATGGCGGCAATAAATCTCGTCTGGTCATTGCATTCCCTGATGGCGGCAATAAATCTCGTCTGGTCATTGCATTCCCTGATGGCGGGCACTAAATCTCGTCTGGTCATTGCATTCCCTGATGGCGGCACTAAATCTCGTCTGGTCATTGCATTCCCTGAATGTCGGCATAAATCGTTTCTGGTTTTCCTGATGGGGGAAATAAATCTGGTTTGGTCATTGAATTACTGATGGCGGCAATAAATCTCGTCTGGTCATTGCATTCCCTGATGGCGGCAATAAATCTCGTCTGGTCATTGCATTCCCTGATGGCGGCAATAAATCTCGTCTGGTCATTGCATTCCCTGATGGCGGCAATAAATCTCGTCTGGTCATTGCATTCCCTGATGGCGGCAATAAATCTCGTCTGGTCATTGCATTCCCTGATGGCGGCAATAAATCTCGTCTGGTCATTGCATTCCTTGATGGCGGCACTAAATCTCGTCATTGCATTCCCTGATGGCGGCAATAAATCTCGTCTGGTCATTGCATTCCCTGATGGCGGCAATAAATCTCGTCTGGTCATTGCATTCCCTGATGGCGGCAATAAATCTCGTCTGGTCATTGCATTCCCTGATGGCGGCAATAAATCTCGTCTGGTCATTGCATTCCCTGATGGCGGCAATAAATCTCGTCTGGTCATTGCATTCCCTGATGGCGGCAATAAATCTCGTCTGGTCATTGCATTCCCTGATGGCGGCAATAAATCTCGTCTGGTCATTGCATTCCCTGATGGCGGCAATAAATCTCGTCTGGTCATTGCATTCCCTGATGGCGGCAATAAATCTCGTCTGGTCATTGCATTCCCTGATGGCGGCAATAAATCTCGTCTGGTCATTGCTTACCGTGATGGCGGCAATAAATCTCGTCTGGTCATTGCATTCCCTGATGGCGGCAATAAATCTCGTCTGGTCATTGCATTCCCTGATGGCGGCAATAAATCTCGTCTGGTCATTGCATTCCCTGATGGCGGCAATAAATCTCGTCTGGTCATTGCATTCCCTGATGGCGGCAATAAATCTCGTCTGGTCATTGCATTCCTTGATGGGCGGCAATAAGTCTCGTCTGGTCATTGCATTCCCTGATGGCGGCAATAAATCTCGTCTGGTCATTGCATTCCCTGATGGCGGCACTAAATCTCGTCTGGTCATTGCATTCCCTGATGGCGGCAATAAATCTCGTCTGGTCATTGCATTCCCTGATGGCGGCAATAAATCTCGTCTGGTCATTGCATTCCCTGATGGCGGCAATAAATCTCGTCTGGTCATTGCATTCCCTGATGGCGGCAATAAATCTCGTCTGGTCATTGCATTCCCTGATGGCGGCAATAAATCTCGTCTGGTCATTGCATTCCCTGATGGCGGCAATAAATCTCGTCTGGTCATTGCATTCCCTGATGGCGGCAGTAAATCTCGTCTGGTCATAGCATTCCCTGATGGCGGCAGTAAGTCTCGTCTGGTCATTGCATTCCTTGATGGCGGCAATAAATCTCGTCTGGTCATTGCATTCCCTGATGGCGGCAATAAATCTCGTCTGGTCATTGCATTCCCTGATGGCGGCAATAAATCTCGTCTGGTCATTGCATTCCCTGATGGCGGCAATAAATCTCGTCTGGTCATTGCATTCCCTGATGGCGGCAATAAATCTCGTCTGGTCATTGCATTCCCTGATGGCGGCAATAAATCTCGTCTGGTCATTGCATTCCCTGATGGCGGCAATAAATCTCGTCTGGTCATTGCATTCCCTAAATCTCGTCTGGTCATTGAGGGCGGCACTAAATATCGTCTGGTCATTGCATTCCCTGATGGCGGCAATAAATCTCGTCTGGTCATTGCATTCCCTGATGGCGGCAATAAATCTCGTCTGGTCATTGCATTCCCTGATGGCGGCACTAAATCTCGTCTGGTCATTGCATTCCCTGATGGCGGCAATTCCCTGATGGCGGCACTAAATCTCGTCTGGTCATTGCATTCCCTGATGGCGGCACTAAATCTCGTCTGGTCATTGCATTCCCTGATGGCGGCACTAAATCTCGTCTGGTCATTGCATTCCCTGATGGCGGCACTAAATCTCGTCTGGTCATTGCATTCCCTGATGGCGGCACTAAATCTCGTCTGGTCATTGCATTCCCTGATGGCGGCAATAAATCTCGTCTGGTCATTGCATTCCTTGATGGTCATTGCAAATATAAACTCGTCTGGTACACTTATCATTGGCTTATAGTCGATGGCGGCACCACACAAATTAAATCTCGTTATTCTTTATTGATCCCTTTATAACTTTTAGAGGGGTTACAATAATGATCTTTATATTCATATTGGTTGTTTTATAGCACTTAGAGGGGTTACAATAATGATCATTATATTCATATTGGTTGTTTTATAGCACTTAGAGGGGTTACAATAATGATCATAATATTCATATTGGTTGTTGTATGCCAAAGAGGTGTTACAATAATGATCTTTATATTCATATTGGTTGTTTTATGACTCTTAGCGGGGCTACATTAATTATCTATATATTGGTATTGGTTTTTTTTTATGGTTCTCAGAGGGGTTACGTTACTGATCAATCAATATACGCGTATTGATCATTCTACGGATCTAAGAGCTATGACACCCAGCTCAGCCACCTTTGGTCCAAACCTGGCATCCAGCTCTCACCTGTGGCTCCTTGTAGCTGTCAGCATGCGACAGCGGCCACCCCCGGACAACGGCTTTGACAGGCCGGCTAAACTAGGTGAGGGTAGCCGAATGGTTATAAACCTTCGGTGAGTTAGGGTCTGCCTACCCATGCATGCGAAGACTGGATTCGATAGACTGCGCGGAAGAAACCACCTGTTGGTTCAACGGGCATGACAGCGATTACCAGCAACGCGCTGTGGAGCGTAAGGAGCACGGCGAGGCACGTAGAAAGCCCTGGTCATCCACTGCACCTGACTTCATCTCCAGTCGTCTTGACTTGTCTTGCCACTGGATTGAGATGGACCCAGGCGAGAGAGTGAGGTCGACGAATTGCGCAACTCTTCCTCACTTTAATCCAAATCACCGCGCAAGTCACTCTTTCATCCATTCATCCATTCATCCATCCACTCACAACAAGTCCTGTGGCGATGGGCGAGCGGCGAAGCGGCAGGCGTGGGTACGCTGGCAGTCGTAGTCGCAGACCTACACACAGGCGGCTCAGGCCATATGGTCGTCTTCCACTGATCGGAGCAGCAGTGGGATTCGGCAGCCCCCTGAGTGTCTGAGCAGCCCTCTTTAGGAAAGCACTGCTCACCTCCATGGCATGAGGAAGGGGCTAGAAAAGGTGCCCTAAACATTGCCTGCTTCACCATTACCTAACCAGCTTACCGCGGTTGGTGGGTACCCTACTTCGGCGGTCGACATATAAGAAAAAGAAAGGACAGATTTTTCCCCCTCATTCTAGGCGCATGGAATGTGCGCACTTTACTTGACAAAGACTTTAACGCAAACAGACCTGAGAGACGAACTGCCCTGATTGGGAGAGAACTGGCCAGGTACAACATTGACATAGCAGCACTGAGTGAAACTCGACTTGCAGGCGAGGGCCAACTTTGCGAAAAGGGTGCAGGTTATACATTCTTTTGGAGCGGAAGAGGAACTGAAGAAAGACGAGAAGCAGGGGTTGGATTTGCAATCAAAACAGCAATTGTCAGCAAGTTAGCGGGGCCCCCAAAGGGAATAAATGACCGACTCATGACGGTCAAGATCCCTCTGTTCTATGGAAGAAAACATGCCACCATCATTAGCGCGTATGCACCAACTATGACAAACCAGGATGATGTCAAGGATAAGTTTTACGAAGAACTACATGCAGTCATTGCATCAGTTCCTAAAGCAGATAAGCTCATCATTCTTGGTGACTTTAATGCAAGAGTAGGCTCAGATAACATCTCCTGGAATGGCACTATTGGTAGGTACGGCGTGGGTCGCTGTAACAGTAATGGACTTCGTCTCCTCCAGACTTGCGCAGAACATGACCTCCTTGTCACCAACACCATTTTTCGACTTCCTACCCGCAACAGGACCTCCTGGATGCACCCTCGCTCAAAGCATTGGCACCTAATTGACTATGTAATTGTTAGGAAGAAGGACAGGCAAGATGTCCGGGTGACCAAGTCCATGTGTGGTGCCGAATGCTGGACTGATCATCGCCTCATTGTATCTAAACTTAAAATTCGTATCCAACCAGCCAGGCGCCCTCAGGGGAAGAAAACTCAAAAGAGGCTGGATGTCACCAAACTAAAGAAGACAAAAATCAAACAGTCATTTACTGACACCTTAGAAGACCGTCTCAAATCTATCTCGCTAGACGGCCAAAGTGTGGAAACAAATTGGGCAGCCCTAAGTGAGCAGATCTACAACACTGCTACAGAGGTCCTGGGTCCTTCCATCAAGAAACAAAATGACTGGTTTGATGAGAACTCAGATGATATAAAGCAGATGTTGGCTGAGAAACACCATCTCCATAAAGCATATTTAAATGATCCAAAATCTACATCCAAGAAAGACGCTTTCAACAACATGCGTAGAATCGTCCAACATAAACTACGCCAGATGCGGGATTCATGGCTGAGTAATAAAGCAGATGAGATCCAAGGCTTTGCTGACAGCCATGACTTGAAAAACTTTTACCTTGCACTCAAAGCGGTCTATGGTCCAACATCATCAGGATCATTTCCCCTCCTTAATGCAGATGGAAAAACACTAATTACAGACAAGGAAAAAAATTCTCCAACGCTGGGCTGAACATTTTAATAATATCTTGAACCAGCCATCATCTATTAACGACGAAGCCATCATCCGCCTGCCCCAAATTCCTATAAATGAAGCATTAGATGATGTACCAACTCTGGAGGAAACTAAAAAAGCGATTCGTCAACTGTCTAGTGGAAAGGCCCCTGGCTCCGATTCAATTCCTGTTGAGGTTTATAAAGATGGCGGTGCAGTTCTGATAGAGAAACTTCATATGATCTTCCAGCAAATGTGGCAGAGTGAAACCATCCCACACGATCTCAAAGATGCCTCAATTATACATCTATATAAACGTAAAGGTAATCGCCAAGACTGCAACAATCATCGAGGCATCTCTCTTTTATCAATCGCTGGGAAGATATTCGCCAGAATCCTTTTGAATCGCCTTACGGCTCATCTTGACAAAGGTCTTTTACCTGAAAGTCAGTGTGGATTCCGGAAAGAACGTGGAACCACAGATATGGTGTTCGCTGCAAGACAGCTACAAGAAAAATGCCAAGAACAGCACTGTGACCTGTACACAGCTTTCATCGACTTGACAAAGGCGTTCGACACGGTCAGTAGAGAGGGTCTATGGAAGATCATGGCAAAATACGGCTGCCCAAAGAAATTTATCACAATAGTGCAGCAACTGCATGATGGAATGCAGGCTAGAGTTCAGGAAAACGGTGAGCTATCAGAGCCTTTCCCCGTCTCAAATGGAGTTAAACAAGGGTGCGTACTTGCACCGACTCTGTTCAGTATCATGTTTTCTGCTATGCTGACTGATGCTTTTAGAGACGGGGACACAGGAATCGACATTAGTTATCGTATTGATGGAAAATTGTTTAACCTTAGGAGGCTTCAAG
>JAMPIV010000806.1:365000-762662 GCA_024509875.1 Oreohelix idahoensis
CTTTTTTACGCCTAATATCCAGTGGCTCTATATTGGCATCTATCTCGCATACGGCTGTGGGTGTTGATCTCATCCCTCCACAAATTAACCAGAGAGCTTGGTTCTGCACACGGTCCAGAGATGAGATGGTATTAGTACTCACAATGGTCTGGAGGGGGAGGTTATAGTCTATCACTGATCTCACATAGCCGAGATATAGTTGACGAAGTGTTAGTTTATCCGCTCCCCAATTTGTACTAGCTAGCCGTTTGATGAGGTTTAGACGCTTACATGCTTTTTCCCTGAGGTTGTAGATATGTCCATCTAGTTTCAATTGTCTGTCCAGTTTTACTCCTGGATAGACTGGGTGCTCCTCTTTTGTTAGCGTTTCCCCATTCAGTTTGATGTTGATAGGTCTTTTTGCTATTTTGTGGCTGCGCGAGAAAGTGGTGTATACAGTTTTCTGCGTATTGATTTTTAGTTTCCACAGTTCACAATATACTGACATTGTAAGGAGAGCTCTGTTGATCTTGGCTTTTGCCAGAATGGGATATTTATCAGTAGTCCAGATGGCAAGGTCATCGGCAAACAGCGCCTTCGACACATTCAGATGTTTGGCAAGGTCATTAATAAAGATGAGGAAAAGGGTGCAACTTAAAGGAGAGCCTTGAGGCAGTCCTTCTTCCAGCGTTCTTTTCCGTGAAATTGCACCAGCATAGTTGGTAGCTATGGTTCTATTTGTTAGGAAGGCCTGTATCCATCTAATCATTTTCCCTCCTATTCCCATTCTTCTCATCTTTAGCAAAAGTCCCTTTCTCCAAACTCTGTCGTAGGCTTGCTCAAGGTCGATGAACACAGCTATTGTGCTTTTTCCCTCTTGAAAACCATCCATCACATTCTGTGTGAACCTGAAGAGGGGGTCATCTGTGCGGCACTTACGTCTGAAGCCTGCCTGGTTGTTGTCCAGAAGGTTCCAGCTTTCCAACCACCAATATAGTCTGTTGTTTACCATTCTCTCGACCAGCTTGCCTAAGCATGAAGTGAGGGATATGGGCCTATAACTTCTTGGTGTTCCTGGTGGTTTCCCTTTCTTCAATATAGGCAAGATGGTTGCTGTCAGCCATGCTGATGGTAGCTGTCCCTCGTTCCACGTTCTATTGATGAACCACAGAAGTGTCTCTTTTGCCATTGGCCCTAGCTGACAAATCATCTCATTTTTAATTTTATCTGGTCCTGAAGCTTTATTTTTGGTCAGTTTCCGTAGTGCCATTCTCAGTTCTTGTGGGCGGAACGGATCATCGAACGCAGCCATATTGGCCTGATCTATGTTACGCGTGGATGTGTTCTTTAGGAGCACTTTGTCTAGTTTCTTTCTCTGTTGGGTTTTATTTACACTGGCGTAAAAATTGTTGAAGACATCGGCTTTCTTGCTGCTTGATGTTACTTCATCACCACTTCCATCCACCATAGGTGTTGGGTTTGTCTTTTTCTTGCTTCCCTCGAGATTACTAAGGAGTCTCCAAACTTTGTTCCCTTTTCTTTTTAAATCTAGTTTATTGCAATTTTCTTTCCAAGTCTCCCGTTTATTCTTCTTGGTGACATACTTTACTTTTGCTGTCCACCTGTTGTACTCTGTTTTATTTAGGGTGGTAGGGTACTTTTCAGCCTTCTTTCTAGCCTCTCTCCTCTCTTTGACTGCTTCAGCTAGTTCAGATGTCCAGTAAGGTTTATACTTCTTATGCTTCCCCCTTGGGATGCACTTTTTGGCAGCTGCTAGGATTGTGGTACTTATGTTGTTGTATGTAGTATTAATGTTATCAGTTCTAATGATTTGACTGAATCCAGCATCAGTTTCTCGGCCGTAGCGGTCCCAATAACGCTGCGAAAACCCAACGCCCTAATATCCGGCTTTTGGCTAGGATCATGTGTCTAGACACAGGGACCGGTACAGTGACATTCATCTGTCATTAGGTCCCTTGTGTGAGAACACAGAGGATCACTACAGTGACACAGTTTGTCATTGGGTCTTCTTGTGTTGGGACATGTGGTCTTGAACAGGGCCGGGTTTGGGCGGGTACTAATGCGACCTCATGCGAGGAAAAAATATGCGACCTCAAGCGAGAAAAAAAAAAAAAAAAAAAAAAAAGCGGTCCCAGTCTGCTTTCCTGAAGTTCCAGGATGGTTTACCAAGGGACTTCTGTGTCATCTGTGGTGTTAAAATAGTTGTTAAAACAGGGCTGTGGTCACTTCCCACATCTTCTAAGACTTTGATGATACTATTTTCTGCTATATCAGCTGAAACAAATGTCAGATCTGGCCGGCTGGTCGAGCCGTGTGCCCTGTGAAGGAGTGTTGGTGGAGTTTCCAAGTTCTGCAGTAGCATTAAGTTGGTACTGCTGCACAACTCCTCAACCTCTAGGCCCCTACTGTTAAACCGCCTGTATCCTAGAGCAGGAATGTGAGCATTAAAATCACCAGCTATGTCAGTTTTCTTTAGTATGAGTTTGAACTCAGGCAGACCTTTTGATGAGGTCGGGGGACAGTAAATGTTGTGTAGTGTGTACTTGGTGTTATCCTTGCCCCATAGCTTTATTATTTGGTGGTCGATATCCGCTGTAGGGTTGTTGGTTACTGTGGCTTGGGTATCATTTCTGATTAAGGTCATGATGCCTTGGCACTTCAGGCATTCACATTTGTACTGTGTATAACCCGTGATGTTAATTTGTCTCCGTGGGAGTATTGTTTCCTGGAGAAGGGCTACTTGTACTTGATGTTCGTGTAGTATTTTTGCAAGCTCAATTGTCTTATTCTGTAGTCCAGCTATATTTAGCTGTAAAATGTTAAGGTTCCCCTTCGCTGACTTTTCATAAGGAGCAGGGGATTTATCTCTCTTGCGCGGGCCTTGGTAACCGAGGCGACGCCCGAGCTCGTATGGAATATGTTGTTTGACTGGCATTGGAGGTATTAGGTGTTTGCTGCAGACATCTCCCTCCCAAAGAATGCAATGGGTATGTCTTCCTCCATGAGTATTGGGTTGGTTTGCTTGGCCACTCACCTTTTTGGCTCTAAAGATCACTTTGCTTTGGGGGTTCAGGTGGGGTTCACAGAGATGCATTCCCCGCTAGTCACAAGCGCTCACGATGCAGGCCTCATTTCTTCGTTCTGTGGCTGAGCTTTTGCTGTGGATGTGTCACGTCCTGCATCCTATGCCTTCACGATTTTCCCCAGCACAGTGGTTCTAAATTCCCATTGAGTTTTATGGCTATGCTTCCCGTGTCTCAGGAGTTGGACAAAATCTGACGATGGGTGCAATGTCAGGTCGCACGGCACTCTTGCTGCAGCTGGGACGTTGGGCAGGGCCCGGATCCCTTCTAAGTAAAGACCTATATTTTACCATCACCACTTCAGGATCCTTGGTGAGGTTATCGAGGATTGGACAGAGAAAGCTTGGTAGGCAAGTAGAGAAGAGAGAAAGTAGCATTTAACCCATGAGTGGGGTTTGGGTTGGTGTTGGCCAGAGCATGGTCCACTCGCTGGTGGGTATTGCGCCTGCACCTTAAGAGGGGTCCCAAACAACTCCCGACCCAGTTATACCGCCAGGCACTCGGTCGCCCCCATAGCAAACTCTGTGAGAACGGGGTCACCTCGTGAAGGTGCTGCTATGGACACGTTTGTGCAGGAGAGGCCATATGCCAGAAGCTTACTACAAGACAGTAGCTTCCGCGGCGATCACTGCACCTGGATATGAGAGGTTATGTGTTCGCTTCAACATCCATTGATGTAGGTGGGACGTCGTGGCCCGAACCCTACATAGACCCCTGTCATTGGAGTAAGAAAGAAAGTTCTTCAGTGTTATATAGAAACTATCTTGACATATGGAAGTGAGTCATTGACGATTAGTAATCAAGTAGTGAAGATACTAGAGGCCACATAGATGTGGTTTTACAGAAGAATGTTAAAAATACCAAAGACAGCCAAAAAGAGTAATGAGGATGTCCTGAAAGAGGCCAAAGCGCAAAGGAAACTGATTTCACAAGTTACAAAGAAGCGATCAACTTTTTTGGGCATGTTATGAGAAGAGGAAAGCTGGAATATACAGTAGCGACATCTAAGATAAAGGAAAAAAGAGATAGGTGAAGACAAAGAGAGCAAATACAGGACAGTTTGACATCATTGCATGCAAAGAAGCCAACAGCAGAATTGATAAATTGTACTGGAGACAGGAAGTTGTGGAGAGACATGATCTCCTACGCCACAAGGCATGGTACTTAAAGAAGAAGAAGAATAACATTGTGGCACATCCAAAGGACTTCTGGCGTTGGCTGAAAGTAGATGTCTCACCACAAGAAGACAAACATATGAAGGACTACACAATAAAGTATGAAAGAAAGCTTATGCACTTCAATTTTAGAGTTAAGTTTCATTGCAGTTCTATTACTGGAATGTAAGTGTCCTTAGAAAAAAGCTGCATTTTAAAATTACTCATTTTCAAAATACGCTCAACACCTTTTGACTTGATAAGTACAGATAAAATAGAGAAATGCTTGAGAAAGATTGTGTAGACAGCAGTAACACATTTTTTGTTAAAATTTATAGTTCTTTGCAAGAACATTTGAGAAGGGTAAAGAGAGAAAGAGATGAAAAATAAAATAAGAAACATGAGATGTTTGTCACGGAAATCATGTTAAGAATTAGCTCTGCTCTTTGAGTTAGGGAAGGAAAAGGCAGCGAGGAAGAGAACTGATCACTTCACCTCTAGATGTTGAACATAGTATGGTGAAGTCTCTAACACTTCACTCACCTGCGGCCGTATTTGCTATCGGACAACCTTTACCTAACCTGTTTGAAAAGAGTGTCTGATTGGCAGAGGGGTTAGACGTCAGGCAACGTCAGCATCGAAACTCGGCCGCGTCACGCTATAGTCTACTCACCTGCAAATGGGTACCTGACTATGCTCGTAAGATAGGGATGGAAAAGGCAAGATGTCCTTTATTTTGCCAAGTTTACTCACTATCTCGGCAGAGTGTCTATCTTTAACATTAAACAAACGACAGAAAACAGCTCAGTTAGCTAAAGAAATAAGCTGATATAATTGATAAGCGAATCAAGGTGAAAAGAGATACAAAATAAAAGTCTGTAATGCTGCCAACGGAGGCAGATTCACTCATAGAATGGAAATCAATGGACCTAGACTAACATCAGCAACATTTAAAACTGCCTAAAGGAAAATAAATGAACATAGGAAGTTCCATAACTGATACTGACGTAGGGGATTGAAGCATTAGTGGTTTCACTATATTAGTTTCACCATTTTATTTGGTGGCGTGATCAGTTCCCTTCTTCGCACCTTTGCCTTCTCTAGCTCAAGAGCACAGGCAGGTACGCATTTACAGTTGGGTAGATTAGAGCGTGATGTTACCAGGTTTCGATAACTTTTCGTTGAGAAGCAAACACTTCTGTCATTCTAATAATCTACGCCACTGCTACAACAGTCATTGCTGAATTGTGCAAGGTACATGATGATAACCAAAAGTAGGTGGGATTATGACTCATATTGGAAACAAAGTTGGAAGATAGAAAAACAGCTTATTGGAAATAAAGTAGGAAGATAGAAAAACAGCGTATTGGAAACAATGTAGGAAGATAGAAAAACAGCATATTGGAAACAATGTATGAACATAGAAAAACAGCTTATTCGAAACAGTGTAGGAAGATTTTAAAAAACGCCATATTGGAAATAGAGTTGGAAGATAGAAAAACAACATATTGTAAACAATGTAGGAAGATAGAAAAACAGCATATTGGAAACAATGCAAGAAGATAGAAAACCAGCTTAATCGAAACAATGTAGGAAGATAGAAATACAGGTTACTGGAAGCAGCCCGTGTGCTACCAGGGCCTGATAAAGGAGCAAAGAACAATAACGCAATGCCTTACCAAGCTTTAGTCACTAAGGACGTTTGAGCATGGGCCCGGCTGCCTTACAAATCAATTTTAATATAAAATATAATTTGTGTATGCACTTAAAAAAATGACACGGAAGAATCCTTAAATGAAGAAATTTACACCAGACTACAGTGTATCATGGTTTAAATTATAGGAGAAAAGCAGTTACAATTTTGATGGGTGTCCTAAATGCTAAAGAAAGGTACAGATAATAGTAGCTTTTGAGAAATCGATGAAAAACATGAATCTGAAACAGTGGACGAAAATAGCGAGATAATCATGAACTTTTTTTTTTCAGTGTCTCAAGTAAACTTGATTTAGGAGAAAACATGTTTCTACTATAAAGAAGACAACATAAAGCAACATGGATATCACCAGACCCTAGGACAGAAAAATCAGATTGACCATGTATGCTTAAACAGCGCATTTAGATCATCATTACATGATACACACTGACAAAAAATTATACAGAGAAGAAGCTCCGACAACAGAATAACATCTGTAAAACAAATCAAACTCAAAAGAAACACAAAAATGCATAGCTGCACACAACATTTGGGATGTTAGTGCATTTGCCCTTATCAAAAGTCGTAGAAATGCCTAGGACATGTGTGAACAGTGCTAATAATTTCTGTTATATATGTGGTGAGGTGACATTTGTATCACAAAAACGAAATATAACTAAAGTGATTAAGAAGGCGTACAGTTTGTATTTTGGCTGCAGAATAGATCAAGATAAGAGCTGGGCGCCACACATATGCTGCAATACATGTGCAGCACATCTTAAACAGTGGTTGACTGGCAAAAGGCAAGATACCTTTTGCAGTCCCAATGATTTGGAGAGAGCCCACTGATCATCTCAACAACTGTTACTTTTGCATGGTCCCTCCAATTTGGAAAGGCATATCAAAGAAGAAAAAATGGACTCTGGAATATCCAAACATCCCCTCTGCAATACTTCCGGTACCACATGGCGATGACCTACCAGTTCCCAAAGTGCCAGAATCATTTTCAGCTGCTTCCACTGATGAAGAGGAAGACATTGGTGGTCCTGAACGATCAACCTCAAGCGACCCAGATTTTGAGCAAACTACATCCACTAAACCACACTTAATACCCAAGGTGAACTGAATGATCTTGTAAGAGATCTGAATTTACCGAAGAACAAGGCGGAGCTTTTGGGTTCCAGATTGCAACAGTGGAATCTCCTGGCAGAAGATGTTACAATTTCTGTGTATAGGAACCGCCGGAAGCCGCTTAATACATTCTTTTTCAAAGAGGGTGACCTTTCTGCGTGCCACAACATTTTCATTGATTCATCCAAGACGAGTCTTAAAGCTGTTTTGTTGAATAATGGTAATGTGTTACCGTCAATTCCAGTTAGTCACGCAGTTCATATGAAAGAAACGTATGAAAACATTAAGCAGCTTTTGAAGTGTATAAACTACGATCATCATCATTGGTCACTTTGCGGTGACTTAAAAGTGGTCGCTCTTTTGCTTGGACTACAGGGTGGATACACCAAGTACTGTTGCTTTCTCTGTGAGTGGGATAGCCGTGCACGAAGTGACCATTACATCAGAAGACATTGGCCAATCATGCAGTCATTGCAGTCTGGCAGTAAGAACGTTGAGAACCCAGCACTTGTCGACACCAGCAAGATTTTGTTGCCACCCTTGCACATTAAGCTAGGTCTCATGAAAAACTTTGTTAAGGCAATGGAGAAAACAGATGAGGCTTTCAAATACCTCATCAGAAAATTTCCAAGACTGAGTGAAGCTAAAATAAGAGAGGGAGTATTTGTTGGTCCGCAAATTCGAAAACTTCTTCATGATGACGAGTTTCTTTGCGTGTTGCATGGTAAGGAAAAAGCAGCATGGCTAGCATTTAAGTCAGTGGTGGACAATTTTCTTGGAAACAACTGATCTGATAATTACAATGAAATTGTAGAAAATCCTCTTCTGAAGTATAAGAGTCTTGGCTGCAACATGTCTTTGAAAATTCATTTTCTGGATTCTCATCTGGATTTCTTTACGTCAAACTGTGGAGCGGTGGATGAGCATGGTGAACGATTTCACCAGGACATCACCAGGACATTGCTGCTATGGAGACAAGGTATCAAGGCAATTGGAGCCCATCAATGCTTGCTGATTACTGTTGGACTGTGACAAGAGACACCTCATCGATTGACTACAAGAAGCAAGCAAAGAGAGCTCGAACAGCGACTGAATAATGACGGAATGGGTTCAAATGTGCCTTTTTAAAACATGATATGTGAACTTTAAATAATGTTTTTATTTTTTCTATCATTTTATGTTGAAATAACAATTTGTATAATGCTAAAGTAGAAAGACTAGCTGTTCACCCCAGAGAATTAAACAACCATACATTATTTGTATCACTGTAATGTAAATTCATCATTAAAAAAAAAACCAGAGCCAATTGGTGAATTTCATTATGATATTTGAAATCAGCATGTCAAAATCAATAAGAAATGGTATATTTAATTTCTGGTACAAATAACTTTTGAAAATTTGTTGACTAGTGTTATTAACATAAGAAGCAAACTTGTCGACAAGTTCCAGCTAAAGAGAACGCACGCACAAAGCATTGATACCAAGCGAAATCACCAACAAGATATTGGACAGAAAAAGCATGTAAGCAGACTAAAACAGAAGCAAAACCATAAGTTGGAGAGACAAGTTCACGAGATATACTTCTTCTTCTTCTTCTTCTTCGTTCGTCCTGAAAAGGACGTTGGTTGCGTTGTGTCTGTTTACACCGGAGCTGCGATATCTGCGCCTTTCGTCCGACACATCCGACTTCAGCACGGCATTTTGTGGGACCGGGTTTGCCTTCCCTCTTCGATCCCTACTCTCTCAGCTAGACTGCAGTGATGCAGCCTGTTTCCAGGACCACCACGTGGAGGTGGAGTAGCGTCTTGGTCAGCTCTGGTTCGCTGACCCTAGCGCAAGCTGTCAAGCTATGGGTCGCTGACTGCATTCTCTATTGCTGCATCTTTGTGTCCCACGAAATATACAAAGAAGCAAGCAAAGTAAGAACAAACAAATTGATGAGTTGTCAGGAGAGGCAGAGGAAGCTGCATTCTACCTTTGCACAAGATTACTCTTAGCAGAGTTGTAGATAGAAGGATAATAATGCTTCTATCGCAAGGGCGTGATCATAAGATATTTCAGAAGTCAAGAACAATGCTGCATTGGCAGGGAAATTGTTAACTTATATCGGTCCGCCGCCTTTTATGAAGAATTAAGCAATTATTAATTTCAGCTCGTTCATTCCCCCACCCTGATTTACTCAGTGGAATTCTTATTTTTATGGTATAGCTCTGTTTAGAGTGTATTTAGTAAATTGACTGAGACAAACATGTAGTACATTCTAAATGTTTAAATGGAAGTTAAATTTGTATAATTACAAATAACAGATTTAATAGTCATTTAGGTGTTAACAAGGTTTTAAAGAAATGAATAATTATTTATTTTAAAAAAAGTTTATCATCACTGTTGTGATGGGATAAAAATGCGTAAAGGAGGTCACTTGGCAGCCTTTATGTATTAATTAGCTGTTAGTGACGGTTTTGCTGGTTTATGGTAAAAGAATAGAAACAAAACACCCGCTCGAGTATTGCGTTTTCCGACACATAGTTATGGGTCTCTTTCTCCTATTTCACCACCCCATCTACCTCAGAATGTACCCTCGATGAGAATTAAACTTAATACCTCGTGAGAAAACTTTCTTTACATTTAAATTGAATAGCTTTATATTTACTTTACATTCAAATGGAAAGGTTAATCTGCTTCTTCTCCTTTCTTTGATCCATAACCGCCAACCGTCAAAGCAGTCAGTGGTCATCACGCCTGGTGACGTCTTGTAGGGCAGCAACAAATTGATTCCACTTTGCTCGGTCGGCGGCCATCCTTCGTACAGTGCCCGAACTGTGGTTCATTCTTTGCATCTCAGCTTCCACAGTTCTCCGCCAAGTTGTTTTTGGTCGGCCTCTCTTTCGCTTTCCCTCTGGGGTCCATAGCATAGCTGTTCTTGTGATGGTATCAGGGTCCCTTCTGAGGACATGGCCAACCCAACTCCAGCGTCTGCCAGCTATGATGGTGTGCATGTCCTCCTGGTTACTCCGAATAAGTAGTTCTTGGCTGCTGATGGTATTTGGCCAAAAGATTCGGAGAATTTTTCTTAGGCAGATTGTGTGGAAGGAGGACAGTTTCGACATTTCCTTCTCTGTTACTCTCCAACATTCCGCACCATAGAGAAACACAGAAAGTACACAGCTCTCATACAGTCTTAATTTGGTGTTTGTGCTGTACTGGGAAGACTTCCAAATGTTGTTGAGAACAGCAAAGGCTGTTCTCGCTTTATTCATTCTGTTGTTAATGTCCTTGCTTGTTCCGCCGTCAGGTGTTACTATGCTTCCTAGGTAAGTAAATGTGTCTGTCTGTTCTAACTTCTGGTTCCTTACTGTTATTGGCTCAGGATTGCCCACATTTAGTGTCATGACCTCTGTCTTCTTCAAATTGATGTTCAGGCCAACCTGCTGGCCATACTTATTCAGTCTATCGGTGTTGTCTTGAATGTGTTGGTGTGAATGCGCGAGTAATGCAATGTCATCTGCATATTCCAAATCTTCCAGTGTAGAAAACGTTGTCCATCTAATTCCTCTTGGACTGCCCTCTGTTGTCTGGCGCATCACCCAATCTATGACTGTCAAAAATAATGTTGTTGATAAGGGGCATCCCTGTCGTACTCCTGTTTTCACTTCGAAAGTTACATTACTCGATCCAACACTGCACGTAAAGTTAGAATAGAGGCTTTTTTATAATGGAAACAATGCGGCTGGGAATTCCATAAGCCCTCAGAATTTTCCATAGGCTGTCCCTGTGTATGCCGTCGAAAGCCTTTTCAAAATCAACAAAGTTAATGTACAGCTGTCTCTGCCATTCTGAGTACTGCTCTATAATGTTCCTGAGGGCAAATATATGATCTGCACATCTTCTGTTCTTTCTGAAGCCCGCTTGTTCTTTCCTCAGTTTATGGTCAACTGCTTTTAAAATTGGAAAGGTTAATAGTATAGATATAATATGTTTACGTTAACATCTACACTGATTGAAAAGTATCCACAATATATATTGAATATGTTTTCATTTACATCTACACTGATTTGAAAATGTAGATTTTATAATTAGAATGTACTTTATATCTTTCATCTTTCCCTCCCTGCTCCGTATGGAACTTGTGACTACCTATGCTTTTTATATATATATATATATATATATATATATATATATATATATATATATATATATATATATATATATATATATATATATATATATATATATATATATATATATATATCTTGGCAAGCGATCTTCACAGTGAATTTTCACAGTGTCTTAAAACTGCGAAAAGGTCAGGTTATATGGCCCTTCTTCCCTCGCATTTTATTTGTTACGATGCTAATAAAGCTCCAATCGTTTCAAACATGCATGTTTAGTGAGGTAATTTAAAAATTATTTCCTCCCGAAATAATGTGCGCGATGCAAAAGGTCACCTCTCCAATTTATGGGAATAAAACATCCGATGTTTTTTATGCAAACTCACAAACACATCTGTAAATTCATTCGACAATATATGTCAGATATAACATCTTACTTTCCTGCTTTGCCACAAAGTGTGCAGGAAACGATTATGTCATTCCTGTGCGTTGACAAATAAGTTATCTCCCCGTAGTGCTATCAAAATTTCAGCGCACCCTGGCCTTATCAGTGATTAAGCAAATACGCTGGGCGATTTTGATGCTACGCTGTAGCCTGATGTCGGCCACACCCGAGATTAACCATCATTCTTCTTTGATCCTTAGCCGCCGACCGTCAAAGCAGTCAGTGGCCATCACGCCTAGTAGGGCAACAACAAATTGATTCCACTTTGCTCGGTCGGTGGCCATCCTTCGTACAGTGCCCCAACTCTGGTTCATTCTTTGCATTTTAGCCTCCACAGTCCTCCGCCAGGTTGTTTTTGGTCGGCCTCTCTTTCGTTTTCCTTCAGGGGTCCAAAGCATAGCTGTTCCTGTGATGGCATCGGGGTCTCTTCTGAGGACATGACCAACCCAACCAACCATTATGGTTGTTGGTTAATATTGTATCACCTGTCTACTATCTCAGCAGGGGTGGTCAGGTAAACAGACAAGACGAATTAACACTGAGAGGAGTGTAAGAATGTTTGAAAATACAAAATATCTGCTACATAGCAGAGAAAGAAAGAGATGCCGACCATGGAAAAGCACGTAAATAGTCAGTACAACATATGTCCAGAATTCAACCGCAGTGAAGCAGAGATCGACTCAAAAATAATTTTGTGGCTGTGACGTACGTATAGTATAAAAATTGAAGTCCCTGAATTTATGGATTATAAAGGATAGTAGCCTCGTATAACATCGCAGCCCCTGGATTTGTGTACAACACAATAGTAAACGTGGATTCTACGCGGGCTCATTAGCATGAACAATAGCAACGTTGAATTCTACAACGTGGGCTAATTAATATGTAGATAATTTCATGCGTGCATCCAGGACAAAGCTTTGCTTTAGGGGAGGTTAAACCACGCCTACTACCAATCTCTAGAGCGATTACACTAGTCAACAACCAAAATGTACCAGAAATGAAAATAGCTGATCTTAACAAATTTTGGTGTGCTGAAAACGAAAATGACATTAAAAAATGTTGATTGGCTCTAGTTTTCAAGATATATGCTACTAGTTTATTTAATTATGGTCAATTTATATATATGACACAACTGTTGTGGGCGATTGCATAATCTTTTCTAATGACCAATAAAAATGTAACTAGAAGTTGATGATGCAATACTACCTATGATTACATCACCTTTGGGTATAAAAATCGTATCTCTGATAAAATTTTGCCATTAGTTAGTGCATTTGTCCTTATCAAAAGTATCGTAGTTAGAAATGCCAAGGACATGTGTGAACAGTGCTAATAATTTCTGTTATATATGTGGTGAGGTGACATTTCTATCACAAAAACGAAATATAACTAAAGTGATTAAGAAGGCATACAGTTTGTATTTTGGCTGCAGAATAGGGGATCAAGATAAGAGCTGGGCGCCACACATATGCTGCAATACCCGATTTTGAGCAAACTACATCCACTAAACCACACTTAATAACCCAAGGTGAACTGAATGAACTTGTAAGAGATCTGAATTTACCGAAGAACAAGGCGGAGCTTTTGGGTTCCAGATTGCAACAGTGGAATCTCCTAGCAGAAGATGTTACAATTTATGTGTATAGGAACCGCCAGAAGCCGCTTATTACATTCTTTTTCAAAGAGGGTGACCTTTCTGCGTACCACACCATTTCTGGTTTAATGGCAGCCCTCAAAATCAATTACATACCAGAAGAGTGGAGACTTTTCATTGATTCATCCAAGACGAGTCTTAAAGCTGTTTTGTTGAATAATGGTAATGTGTTACCATCAATTCCAGTTGGTCACGCAGGTCATATGAAAGAAACTTATGAAAACATTAATCAGCTTTTGAAGTGTATAAACTATGATCATCATCATTGGTCACTTTGCGGTGACTTAAAAGTGGTTGCTCTTTTGCTTTGACTACAGGGTGGATACACCAAGTACTGTTGCTTTCTCTGTGAGTGGGATAGCCGTGCACGAAGTGACCATTACATCAGAAGACATTGGCCAATCAGGCAGTCATTGCAGCCTGGCAGTAAGAACGTTGAGAACCCAGCACTTGTCGACACCAGCAAGATTTTGTTGCCACCCTTGCACATTAAACTGGGTCTCATGAAAAACTTTGTCAAGGCAATGGAGAAAACAGATGAGGCTTTCAAATACCTCATCAGAAAATTTCCAAGACTGAGTAAAGCTAAAATAAGAGAGGGAGTATTTGTTGGTCCGCAAATTCGAAAACTTCTTCATGATGACGAGTTTCTTTGCGTGTTGCATGGCGAGGAAAAAGCAGCATGGCTAGCATTTAAGTCAGTGGTGGACAATTTTCTTGGAAACAACAGATCTGATAATTACAATGAAATTGTAGAAAATCTCCTTCTGAAGTATAAGAGTCTTGGCTGCAACATGTCTTTGAAAATTCATTTTCTGGATTCTCATCTGGATTTCTTTGTCAAACTGTGGAGCGGTCACTGATGAGCATGGTGAACGATTTCACCAGGACATTGCTGCTATGAAGACAAGGTATCAAGGCAACTGAAGCCCTTCAATGCTTGCTGATTACTGTTGGACTGTGACAAGAAACACCTCATCGATTGACTACAAGAAGCAAGCAAAGAGAGCTCGAACAGCGACTGAATAATGATGAAATGGGTTCAAATGTGCCTTTTTAAAACATGATATGTGAACTTTAAATAATGTTTTTATTTTTTCTATCATTTTATGTTGAAATATCAATTAATTGAGTATGTAACCACAATTTTTATAATGCTAAAGTAGAAAGACTAGCTGTTCATCCCAGAGAATTAAACAAGTATACATTATTTGTATTACTGTAATGTAAATTCATCATTTAAAAAAAACCCAGAGCCAATTGGTGAATTTCATTATGATATTTGAAATCAGCATGTCAAAATCAATAAGAAATGGTATATTTAATTTCTGGTACAAATAACTTTTGAAAATTTGTTGACTAGTGTTATAAGCAGTTATTTCCCTACTTTACCAGTCCTCCTGCCTAGTAGGGCGTTGCCATAGTCCAACGAGGAAAGCGGTTAACGATCAAAGGCAGTGTTGGTCCACAGAACAGACGAAGCAGTTTTACGCCTCGTTTAACACCTCAGTGCGAACCAGACGAGAGCGCTGAAATCGCTCGCAGAGACGAGATGAGCGGTAAGAAGAGTTGGGTAGTAGAGCGGGGACGGGCGGCGCAGAATCGCAAAAGTTCCCTAATATCAAATAAGTTGTGAACTTTAGCGTGTCCCCCTGATCCTACAATTCTTTAATTATATATTGAGACCACTGAAGAATGCGTTTATCATTTGCGCCAGAGAGTTTGAACAAAGTACTAGCTGTATAGAACAAGATTTCCTGTGCATATCTTCTATATTGGAGTCTTAAAGTCATTCTGTTTGGCCAGTGGTAATATATTAGTTCAAGTGATCAGTGGTCTAGTTCTTTCATATTTATTTCACTGGATTTTGTGTTAATTTAAACCTATTAAATAAATACATCTCAAACGTTTCCAGTTGTAAATTAAATGATATATCTATACGTTATTTCCCAAGATAACAGATGCTTAAATTAATTTAGAAGCCGTTAAGGGATTTATAACCAATTAATACAGTTTAGTTCTGTATATATATATATATATATATATATATATATATATATATATATATATATATATATATATATATATATATATATGTGTGTGTGTGTGTGTGTGTGTGTGTGTGTGTGTGTTTTTTTTTAACCATTAGACTCGCGGAGAGTTTTTCTTAAATATATATAATTGAATACGTGAGTGTATTTAATAGTCTTAACGGTAAATTTATCGCTCGTCAGAATATGATACGTATTGGGCTTATTGATTTCATGTTTTCCATTTTTTCACATAGAATGATCATACACCTTTGCGTCCCAGAAATTCTATAGAGTCCTCCAGACTCGGTTCTTCTAGCATCCAGAGATTTTATGAACATTTAAATATAATCTTCTTGTGGCGGCCCGTGCGGTCTCGCTCTCTAAATTTACATGGGAGAAAGCAACCCAAGAACATTTAAATCATAAATCAATAAAGTCTTTAAAGATAAACTGGAGAAGAACAATTGCCAGAAGCGATATATAATTTTTACTGTTCTGATGTGGAAAATAATATATCATTTATGTACACTGACAGTCACGTATTTTTCACTGGATTAAAAACCCCCGAAGAAAAAAAACATACCTCACTGATCAGTCTTTGTCATCACGCTATAGAAGTTTCCACCACAAGCGGTGAAACCCAGGAGACCTCTACCTTCTCATACCTAATACCTGTGACAGTGCCATCCCATAGAAACTTTAGATAAAAAAATCAAAAGAAACACTAAGGCTTCACCTTCCAGCGATTACGGGAATATGTGTTATAAAAGCCAAACCCGCTAATCTGGGGCTGGAAAACGAAGGAAAAGACTCATACATTCTGTTGAGTATTTAATTGCTGTTTGTGTTATTTCTATGGAGTGCCAGATTCAACAATCGGTAAGTTTGTATTGGTGATTGTAGTGGTTTTTGATGTTATTGTATGGTTGCTATGTTACCTAGTGTACTGGATGAGGTCAGCTGTGAAGGCTCCTGAAGATAAAAGTTTATGTGAGTTACAGAATGCCTTTCTGCTACCACTTACGACCTCAAACAGACTTATTCTGCTATTATGTATGTTAGCTACGTTAAATGTCTAGGGTAATGGAATGTGATGTGTAGGTAATTAAATACACAGACACACACATGTAAATACTAAGTCTAATAATAATAATAATAATAATAATACTAAGCTCTATAATCAATTCAACTAACACTGGCTTTAGAAGTTTAGATTTTACAATTTTTTGAATTTATTTAGTCCTGAACCAAATGTTTCTTCTGGTCAGGACGTATGAAACAATATGTATTTATCAATAAAAGTGCATATAAATGTTGAATAATCAAATGAAAATTTTATACATAAATATTTTGTTACATTGGTTAATATTAATACTAACTACAGAGTCTTTGGAAAACTAGCACTGGATGTCTAGTCGGGGTGGTGTCATCATGCCCAATCTCTGTTTATAATGTTCATTGTCTGTGAAATATGGACTGAGTTATAGTGTGTGTACAACAGGATTTTATTAATTTATTTATTTTATTTGTGGAATAGTATGATGAATCCACAGCAGGCCAGGTTTTCACTTATCTGGCCTGTGACGATGCAGTAAAGAATTCAAGTAGCCCACTCCTCTCAGTAGCTGGAGTTAAATAGTGGCTTCCAAATCATCCACTCATAGATCTCTTCACAAGCATCTGACACTAGTGTAGTGCCAGACCAGAAACTCTGAAACCAAAATTTGTGCCATGTGTCAACACACTGCCTACTGCACCACTTTTTACACATAACAACGAAAAACATTACAAAGATAGGGTCAGATCTCTCTGACCAACTCAGCACATCTCACCCAGGTGTTATCAAATAGTACCAGCAAACTATAATATGAAAGTTTCTGTCCAATCAGCGGACTTCCCCTCTACCTTTCAAATATTCAAACTACAAATGTCCAATTTCGGTCCAGTCTCAGTCTAGTGTGTAGTATTTTTCTGTCGGTCTGTCAGTCCCAACTTGGTTTTTCCCAAAATTACACTTGTTTTTGGACGAGACTACAAGAAAAAAACTACACAAATTTTTGTCTCCCCCTACTTCTAAGATTCTATGCTAAGTTATTTTTAGCTACTATCCTCCTACCCTGCCCCTAGTCCACTTGCAGTTTGTTTTTGCATTTTTAGTCTCAAGGACGTCAAAATGTAACTTTAGTGAAAATATGCACAAAAAACTGTCTGCTAGTCTGTAGTGAACAATACAGTCTTTCGTCAATATCTTCCGTGTTATCTGTCCGTCTGTATAATTAAAAGTATATTATTTCTCAGATTAAGATGGGCTATCAAACTAGCTAGTTTTTATTCTCCTAAACTTATTATTAAGAAAAAACCTACTTTTTTCAAGGTTAGTTTTTAAATTTGTTTTTGAACCTTCGTGTACGGCGTTTGCCGCTATATTCAAACGAAAACGACTAATTACCGTAAAACGTCCAAGATACGTCTGTTTCTAACAAGAGCTAAGGTCGTTTTTCTTCCAATTCCTTACATTGTGTCAACTAGTGGCGTAATTTTTTCTTTAAACTACAAATTGCGTCTTTTAGACTTTAGATTCAAACACGTGTTCAGACCGTCATAATTTTTTCTTTTACCTCCGTTTCTACCCCGTCTAAAAGGATAAGTCGTTTAGTCTGCATGTTCTAACTAGTTAGTTTCAATGGCGCTAGAAAACGCTGGCGTGGGCGAGAATGTATCATCGTACCTTACTTATATTTTTATCCCTACATATTATTTTACCTATTATCTTTATAAATGGAGGAATTTTAACGTTGCATCACTGTAATTTCACCACAGTGATGGCCATCACGAGCATGCATGAATGAATGAGATATATTAGCTAAACTTATAATTCTCGTTACTTGGAAAATATCATTATACTGTATTCCTTGTATTGTTCTCTGTAAGTGGGATTGCCTACCTTTGCGTACTTCCCCTCCCTTAATTTGCTTAGTAAAGGGATAACTTGGAGAATACTAGGACTTGTTTTCCTACACCCCATACCAATTATTTTAAAACCCCCTATCAGAATAATTAATCTATTTTTGGGTTAAATTATCTCTTTCTGATAACACTTGCATTTGGGCTGGTTTTTTTTTTGTCTATACAAGCGGGAAGGGCATATTGGGATACTACTCTTCAACCCCTCTGTTATCGTCGAAAAGCTGTTATATACAAATGGTGATAAAGTCTATCACCGGGTAATTAATTGATAACGTTCTGTTGATGTCTATTTGGTAAAGTATATCTCTCTGTTGAAGTGATTAGCCTGTTGTAGTACATGCGCCCACACAGAGCAGATGATAAATGGGTTAGCTCTGTATTGTCGCTGTGTATAAAGTCTGTAGTGAGTGGTATGAAGGGTACAGTCACTCACCCTGTACTGTCAAGCATAGATCAACGAATCAGACTAGTGTTCATTTCCAATTGACAGCACATCATTTATTTACACAGCAACATCAATCCGATACGATACACTACACAGGTACAACAGGATACACAAAAATCAATAATAATCAATTGCGCAGAACGTTACAGCTGTTCAGTATGATGTAAACAGGGTTTACATCTCAGTTCTAATGTTACATCAGTAAATTCACCAGAACGACTGCTGACACTGCAGTTACAAAACGCCACCCAGGCTTAGATCTATATATATTCGCAGTTCTAATGTTCCACCAGAACGACTGCTGACACTGCAGTTACAAAACGCCACCCAGGCTTAAATCTATATATATTCGCAGTTCTAATGTTCCACCAGAACGACTGCTGACACTGCAGTTACAAAACGCCACCCAGGCTTAAATCTATATATACTCAAAAGACTATCCTCTCTGTAGTCTATAAGTAATCTGGCCTACACAACTCCTGGCCTTATAATCTCTTCAATAACTCTGATATCTGTTCATGGATCCTTAAATCTATATATACTCAAAAGACTGTCCGCTCTGTAGTCTATAAGTAATCTGGCCTACACAACTCCTGGCCTTATAATCTCTTCAATAACTCTGATATCTGTTCATGGATCCTTAAATCTATATATACTCAAAAGACTGTCCGCTCTGTAGTCTATAAGTAATCTGGCCTACACAACTCCTGGCCTTATAATCTCCAGAAACTCTCCCTCCAAAAGGAACAATGGCCTTACTATCTCCTAGCGCCGTTCCTGCACAATAGAAATCTATCAGGGAGGTAAATATGATCCAAAACATCGGCCTGTAGACACCAAGGCCTCAGAACATGTCCTTAACATAAAGTACACCTTATCTTCTCTTATCTTCCCTTATCTCATCTTATCTGCAGATTTATCACATCTTATCTGCAGATAAACACACCTAAATAGGCAAGTACTAGTACACCTCGAAAAATGGCCAAATATCGTTCCCTTACACTACCCTTGGGAACACACACAAGATACAGGGCTGACTCCAGTCAACCGCCCAACTTAGACTGCCACGGGATGACACATCTCCCGCACAAACAGACACCGGACTCGGCTGTTCACGGACTCCCCGTGAGCTATTCACAGCCGGCCGAAACCAGTACAGAATAACTACATGACCAGCGCTCACACGCTTTCTGTACACTCTGTTTTCTAATATATAAATGTTTAAACAACTCACAATTAAACCAGCTAACAAGTGCGACAACCCTGAATTCACACTGTATAATCAGTATAGTACGTATCACTCCCCTTTGACCTTTACAGTTACCACCCGGTCCGGAGAAAAAAATGATTTATCATTTTTTTGAAAAAAACTACATCACCGACAAATGAGGGGTCAGCTAAGCTCTAATATATGCTTACAACAATAGTTTTATGATAAGGTCAAAATAATACATCGCAAAATAATAAAGCAAGTGTACAATAGAAAAATTACCCATAATAATCCGCTAAATACACCGAAATAATTATTTACAAACAAAGTTAAGTATTATTACTGTAGACCAAACATGACATATTAAATAGGAAGTAAAGTCAAGATCAAACAAAAGAAGCATGATTAGCACAGAAAATCAACAGAAAATTTGAAATAGGAAGAAAGATCCATAATACCTGATAGTAACAATTAAGCTAATTGTTACGCACAAATAATTACTTTTTTCCAAAGTCTTTGTATGATCGTTTTTCGTATGTATGATCATTATTTGACTGAAATGCATGTTATATATATTTTATGGTCAAAGGGACAGAACCCGATATATCGATACTGCTATTTTTTATGAGTTTACCTCCTCTTGTATAGAGACACGTTCGGTCTATAATGTCTTGAACGAAGCGTGACCATATCTCCTTATTTGGTAGTATCAGTCAACTGTTGTAGATGTTTGAAACCTTTCTTAACGCTTCTGTTCATGTCCATAAAAGGCGCGACTGTGTAAGACTTTTATCTCGAATGTTCTTAGAATCGTCTTATTGTGAACAGCGACTCAGAGATTGTCACTCTGCGCATGTCTCGACTTGGTTGTCGTTTGTTGTTCCGCCCAGGTCGGGCAGTTGAGAAATGGACTGATTAGCGAGCGGACGCGACTGCGTCTTGTGATTCTCTGAGGGAAATACATTGTCTTTGTGAGTTAGTTAGCTAACTAGACTATTTCCCCGTATTATTCAAGCCTGCCTGGAGGCATATGTTCATGGTTGATTTTCCGAAATAAGGTAATTCCTCTTGTATCGAACTTTAGGCTATCATCTAGAGGTTCGTCATTTTGTCGCCTTTTTGCTCGCCTGTGATTCAAAATGGAGAGGTACTTTGACTAGGATTAAGTCACCCGGTATCTTTATACCTGAACTAGTTATATATCTATGGGTCGCTCTAGACCAACAAGACTATTGTCTGTGTTCCAGGATTCGTTATATCAGAGATCACGTCCAAGTCAGATGGTTAGACTTAGGAAGGTTATAAAGGTCGAGCTGACCTGTAATCCATGTATGCTACTCACGTGCAGACAGTAAACGGACGTATTGTATACATCTGATCTGCTAGCATCAGGAAGGAATAATTATTATTGTCTATGAACATTAAGGATCTGCAGCGGACCACGGTTGCAGAAGTTATATGTATTATTTATCAAGCTTCGCTATGATATTTGTTTTCCATACAACTATTGAGTATTGACTCCTACATGACTGTCAGTTAACATGAGTTTGAATGCTGCATTCGTTATACTATGCTGATGATAACATAAGTATCATGACTGTTTTGTGGCGTGCAATAAATGGTATAAACCTAAAGCGAAGTTACCATTTTTATGACTCTACACGTCATGTTGCCTGTGGTGTACCCTGAACTGTTCTACTGCAACACACACACCGCAACAATCTAAACCAGATAAGACACCCACATCTTGCATTGTAATACCTGGTGTCGATAGAGGTGGTAATTTGACGGCATCCTAATTCCACCCTTATCAATTCATGGTGGCCAATAGTTGGTTTATTCTGGTACCAACTCTCAAGGGGGTCAACAAACCCAGACATCATCAGCAGACTACAAGACAACATTGCAGTTGCTATTCATCACCTTTGATGAAATTTTTTGAAAGACGCAGCAGTACTGACAGTTGTTGATATTTTGAAACTACCCGGCGCTGCTCGGCGGTATTGAAGTTTGTCTACAAATAGAAGGACAAGTACCGAGCGAATGGATTTCCTGATCTGTTGAGAAGAAGGACAAGTGCCGTAACAACTGTTCCGGTCTCAGAATTACTGTTGCAGATTCAGAAGGTCAAGTTCAGAAGCTGTTTCCTGTCAGAAGCTGTTTCCTGTTAGAAGCTCATTTCCTTCGTCATGGCAGTTTACGAGAGCAGATATGGATCAACGTTGGATCATTGTCCTAAGAATGCTGATCACATCCTGTTCTGAACTGTGCTGACGTTGTGGATACATAGAAGTTAAGTGGCCTGTTTTGTTTGTGAACTGTGCCCTTATGTTCTAACTGAGCCTTCTGTCTATCACATTTTTCGCACTCTTTATATGTTTACATGTTATATGTTATTTGGATTTGTATTTATATGTTTATATTTCTGCGGGTTTTCTCGGTTGGGCGGTGTCTTTCAGTAGATGATACCACGTCACAGAGGTTCTACTGTTAGCGTTTTCGTTAGGGACTGTGCGAATTTCCTACTGTGAAATTTGCTAGCGACAATCGTTGCTATATCTGTTTAGTTGTGACGAGTTGTGCTTTATTTTCGTTTTTTGTATTTTTTTTTTTTTTTTTTGTTTCTCTCTTTCTTTCTGTTTTTTAGTTTCGATTTCAATTGTTTGTATTTGTAGGTCTCCTCTTTTCTATTATTCAGTTCTTCACGTAAATTTTTGTGTATATACTGTAGCGTCATTTGTTTGTCATATCTTCGCATTCTGTCATCATATTCTTTTTAGTTTCGCTGTTTATTTATTTGACTTATGCGAATGTTTTCGTATTGTTTGATCTTTGTTATTGTTTACATTGACTCTGATCTTTGTTATTGTTTACATTGACGTTGATCTTTGTTATTGTTTACATTGACTCTGATCTTTGTTATTGTTTACATTGACTTTGATCTTTGTTTTGTTTACATTGTTGGTACTTTGTTATTGTTTACATTGTCTTGTTATTGTTTGCATAGTTCTTGCATAGTTAGCTTTCACTATTGTTACATATATGCTCATGCACTATTGATCTATAGTGCACTTATCATAACTAGCTGGTGGTTTTTTCCTTATGCACTATTGTAGTGCAGTTATGATAAATAACTGATGGTTATGCACTGATTTGGGTAGTGCACTGATAATTAAGAGGTGACTTGTGATATTATTGTACAACTGATAATACAAATTGGTGTCAAGTCTTGTTTCCCACAGAGATTGGAGTAAACATAGTAATTATACAAGCACTTTATTAAGTCTTGTTGCTATTAAGATTGAAATAAGATAATTAATTATTTCAGGTTCTGTACTCACATTTTAGACATCATGTCTACATTTGAGTACTTTATTGAGCAGGGTAAAGCCCTTGGGAAGACAGGTGATAAATTAGAAGAATTTGCGACTGTTCAATATGCCAAGGCATTGAAGTCGGAGGAAAAGAAAATGAAAGAACTAACTGAACAAAAGAGAATAGATGCTGAAAATTTAAAACTGCAGATGCAGGTAGATGAAAAGAGATTACAAATGGAAATGGAAAAACAAAAAAGAGAAGCAGAATCTCAGGAGAAGAGACTTCAGGCTGAGGTTGAAAATAAGAGACTTGAAAAAGAAGCTGAAAATAAGAGACTTGAAATAGAGGCTGAAAATAAAAGATTAGAAAAACAGGCTGAGGCTGAAGAAAGAAGGTTACAAAGAGAAGCTGATGAGAGAAAAGCAAAAATGGAACATGAAGAAAAACTCTTAGCTTTGGAGTTAGAAAAGTTGAAGTTATCTAGTAATGCTAATGATGCTAATAAGGTATCATCTGCTAATAAGTCTAGTGCTGTTGATTTCAAGCTTAATTTACCAGCATTCAATGCTTCAATTGATGATATAACATTTTATCTGGATAGATTTGAAAGTGCATGTAAGGTGCATAATATAGATAAAACATTATATGTTTATCATCTGTCCAAGATACTTAGAGGTGATGCTTTGACTTTGTTGGGTATGGTAGATGTGCCTGACAAGAACAACTATGAGGTTGTCAGGGCGGCATTGTTAAAGAAGTACCAACTTAACGAAGACGGATATCGTCTTAAATTTAAAAACATGTTACCAGAAACTGGAGTTGAATTCTCAGAATTCATCTCAGGCATACGTCTTACTTTTTTACGATGGGTTGAGCTTTCTAAGACAGAAAGTACATTTGAAGCCCTCATGGACTTACTTCTTAGAGACAAGGTTATGTCTTCTGTTAATGAAGCTTTTCTTTCTTTTCTTCATGAGCGTAAGCCTAAAAATATAAAAGAAATGGAAGAATACTGTAGCCAGTATGTTACTGCACATCCTCACATAACCATTAGCAACTCTAAGGTAAAAGAAGGTCTGCCAGTTGCTTCGGCAGCACCTTATGGCCCGAATTTTATGCGTAAATTTCAGGGTAGCCAGCAAAATTTCAATAAAAAGAGTAACCGTAATTATGCCCAGAACCATGGTAATCAATTTCAGGGAGATTCTTCTTCCCAGAACTGGAGACAACCTAATATTACACGGTATTCTATTCCCGGTAACTTTAGAAATTTTCATAAAGGTAATCGGTATAGAGGAAAATATTTTTTGCAGAGACCTCAATACCAAGATAATAGAGGTTCTCAACAGCATAGAGATGGTAATGACAGTTATGGAAACTGGAACGCAAACCAGGATAAAAATTACAGTAGGGACTTTAATGATAATTGCAGAGGCAATAATGGTCGCGGTAGATCGCAACAGAAGAGAAAAAGATATCAACAGACAAACTCTGTTCAACAAGAATCTCAGGGAGCAGATAAACAGGTTAATAATGATAAAGACCATAATGCTATCGGATGCTCATCTTTTGACTTTGGTAGGGCAAATAAATGTATCCAATGCAGTACTTTATTTGATCCGAAAACCATTAGTACTCTAAGCTGTGGTCATCCTTTGCCCGCTCTTCCTGCTAATGTTGCTCATGATGGGAGAGGTTCTCTTATATTACATAAGGGGCTTGTAAATAGTAATCCAGTCTCGGTGTTGTTTGATTCTGGATGTACTACTGTCGGGGTTAGGCAATCTCTTGTAGATCCATTCTGTGCTACAGGAAAGGTCATCAAATGTGTCACACATTTGGTGGCACGTTGGAAAAATATCCTACTGCCATAATACATATTGCTACTCCTTTCTTCACGGGAGAGGTCCACGCGTGTCTACTTCCAAACCCTATTGCGGACCTTATTATTGGTCGTATTCACGGAGTTAGGGAATGTACCCCACAGCAGATTGCTGTTTGGGAAGAGCAAAACATTGAAGCTACCAATACGGTGGTCACAAGAGCACATGCTCTGGATCCACCTCAAACTTCATTAACTAATAATGATGAAGTAAATGAACAAAATAGTCACTTGACTATTACACGTGACTCATTTATCAAATTGCAAGAAGAAGATCCGTCGTTACAAAAATTCTTCATTCTAGCAAAAAAAGGTGATCCTAATCAAAATACTAATAGAAAATCTTGGATTTCTATGAAGAACGGCGTACTTGTACGTATGGTACAAGACTCGACTACATCCACTCATTCACAAATTCTTGTGCCTAAGAGCATGAGGGTGCAAATATTGCAACATGCTCATGACTCGCAATGTGCTGGACATATGGGTTTTTCCCGTACAAAGTCGAGAGTTCTTGCGGCTTTCTTTTGGCCATTTGTAAGCAAGGACATACGAATGTACTGTCGCTCTTGCAAAGTATGTCAGGAGGTCAAATCTAAAGGACCACGACATGCTGCGCCTATTCAGGCTGCTGACATTCCAATTCGCCCTTTTCAAAAAATGGCAATAGATATTATCGGTCCTTTTAGAATTAAGTCGGCTAGAGGGCATCAATTTATTCTTACATGTGTCGATATGTGCACACGTTGGCCAGAGGCAATACCTCTCAAGAGCATCTCAACTGCTGATATCGCAGACGCTCTTTGGCTGATATTTTCTCGCTTGGGTTTTCCCGGAGAAATATTGTCAGACCATGGCACTCAACTGATATCAGACACTATGTCACAGGTAATGTCTATGCTACATATAAAAAGGTCTCTCAGCAGTATCTATCACCCAATGTCTAATGGGTTGGTCGAACGTTTAAATAGGACTCTAAAAACTTTACTGGGTAAAATAACTGAGGATCATCCTCAGGATTGGGACAGGGTCTTACCCGCGGCTCTCTTTGCGTATAGAGAGGTCCCCAATGAACATACGGGGTTTTCCCCTTTTGAACTTGTCTTTGGCGCGCAACCGCGCGGCCCTATGTCTTTACTTCACGATCTAATCACTGCCGATAATATTAGCGATGAGACTCAGTCTTCTTATGAGTACGTCATTGCTCTTAGGAAAAAAATCATTGAGGCATGCAGACTAGCAACTTCGTCTTCCGAATTTGCTAAAGAAAAGGCAAGGCAGTTTGCGAATAAGAATAGATGTCTACGACAACTTTGTCCAGGTGACAAAGCTCTCGTCCTACTTCCTTCAAGGGAGAACAGACTTCTAATTGCATGGAAAGGTCCATATGCAATAGTCTCCAAAATTTCTGATGTCGACTATGTTGTCGATATTGATGGAAAGCATAAAACTTTCCACATAAATATGCTCACGGAATTTCATGAAAGACCAGACTATTTGCAGCCTATTTTCCAGGCAACGGACAATTCTCAAGTACCTCATGGTCAATACTCATCGCTGTCAGTTATACAGGATGAGGAAACTACTTTTTCTGATGTCAATCTTCCTCTTTCTATGGTCCCACTTTATTCTACGGAATCTTGGAAAAACGTGACCGTTTCTCCAAATCTTTCCGCTGAGGAACATCGACAAGTTTCTTCGATGTTGCAAACATTTCAGGATGTTCTTACAGACATCCCGGGACACACACATGTCATTGAACATGACATTGTGCTGACTGATCATAATCCTATCAGAGTCAGACCCTATCCAATACCTATCCATTTCCAGTCTCAAGTCGAAAAAGAATTGGATGAAATGATACGTTTGGAAATCATTGAACCATCCACTTCAGCATACTCTTCGTCTATGGTTATTGTTCGAAAGAAGGATAATAACATTCGCATTTGCGTAGATTATCGCAAATTGAACCAAGTTACGAAGTTCGACGCTGAACCTATGCCTTCATTAGAAGAGCTACTCAATAAACTTTCTAATTCTAGATTCTTTACCAAACTAGATTTGTCTAAAGGTTATTGGCAAGTCCCGCTAACTGAACGTGCCAAACCTTTTACAGCTTTTTCTACACCTAGGGGTTTATTCCAATGGAATTTCATGCCTTTTGGTCTTATGAACGCCCCTGCTACATTCGTACGCATGATGCGCCGAATTCTCGCATATCGTACAGATGTCATAGCATATCTAGATGATATCTGTCTATTCAGTGATTCCTGGGAAGATCACTATTTGGGTTTATACGAATTACTGTCTACTCTTCGCGAGTATAACTTGACTGCAAAACCCTCTAAAGCCTTTATAGGATTTAGTGAGATTTCTTTCCTAGGTCATCGTGTTGGTCATGGTCTTTTAAAGACAGAGGACCACAATGTTTCAAAAATACTTAACATTTCGGTCCCTAAGACAAAGAAACAAGTAAGGAGTCTATTAGGTTTGATCCAATTCTACGGACGATTCATTCCGAATCTGTCCTCCATTATGGCACCGCTTTCTACTTTATTGAAGAAAGGGTCGCCTAATTTGATCCGCTGGTCAAAAGAATGTCAATCCTCATTGGACCAGGTTAAAGACCTATTTTCATCTCCACCTATTCTTAGGTTACCTACTATTGAGAAGACTTTTGTTCTTCGAAGTGACGCCTCGTCAACTGGGATTGGGGCAGCACTAATGCAGGAGTATTCTGATACTCTGCATCCGGTGATGTATATCTCTAGGAAATTAAATGCTGCAGAAAAGAATTACTCGGTTTTAGACCGTGAGTTATTGGCTATGGTATGGTCTATTCTGAAGTTACAAAGATTTCTTCTAGGCGCACATTTCATTGTGGAAACCGACCAGAAAGCGCTTACTGCTATTCAGAGCAAAAACTTGAAGAGCTCGAGGTCCACTCGTTATGCCATAGCTCTTCAACCATTTCATTTCTCGGTTCGAGCTATCCGTGGTTCGGATAATGTAATGGCGGACATTCTGTCCAGATGCCCACACGATTCCACATGATTCTTCTGTCATATATATATTTCCTGATATACAGTCCAATGTTATAATGACATGTTAGTAGATTTTTTTTTCTCACTTTTTTGAGGGGGAATTTATAACATTGTTCCATGTAATTATCTAAGAAGGCTTAGTTAGTGATATACGGGCCAAAAGATCACTCGGCCACATTTAAATAAATTATTTTCAGGATTGTATTGAGAGATTTACCAGTTGTCTTTAAGATTTGTGTTATTGATATTTTCGCAGCACATCATTGAAGATGCGAGATTGTGTCCATTGTGGAACTTTGAGTATATCAAGTCCTGTCCTAGATTGGGAGCGGATGATGTCCACATCTTCTTCTATTGAATGTTTTATGTCAACGAAGATCAACACATGTATTACTTATTAGTTACTGATGCATTACATAATGTAATAAAATAGTGCGGTATATTAATATATTACACCGCTATTTGCAACACATTGTATGATATCATAATAATATATTTGATTTCATATATTGGTATGAGAATAATTTGACTTTTATTATGATGTTGCCAGCATTGTGGTTTGTGTTGGTGGCACCTTCCTGGGATATATACGCGTATACTTAGATAAATTTTTCTCTAAGGACCTGGGATATGATCTCAGTTTTGCTCCAAGTGTTGAGCTATTTTGTTAGGTATATCCGCGCATCATACGTGCGTTAGGAGCCTAGATTTTTCCGGCTCCAGGATTTAAAAAAAAAAAAAAATGTTTCATTTTTTTTTTTCCCGGGAGGGTGCGGTAATGTTACGCACAAATAATTACTTTTTTCCAAAGTCTTTGTATGATCGTTTTTCGTATGTATGATCATTATTTGACTGAAATGCATGTTATATATATTTTATGGTCAAAGGGACAGAACCCGATATATCGATACTGCTATTTTTTATGAGTTTACCTCCTCTTGTATAGAGACACGTTCGGTCTATAATGTCTTGAACGAAGCGTGACCATATCTCCTTATTTGGTAGTATCAGTCAACTGTTGTAGATGTTTGAAACCTTTCTTAACGCTTCTGTTCATGTCCATAAAAGGCGCGACTGTGTAAGACTTTTATCTCGAATGTTCTTAGAATCGTCTTATTGTGAACAGCGACTCAGAGATTGTCACTCTGCGCATGTCTCGACTTGGTTGTCGTTTGTTGTTCCGCCCAGGTCGGGCAGTTGAGAAATGGACTGATTAGCGAGCGGACGCGACTGCGTCTTGTGATTCTCTGAGGGAAATACATTGTCTTTGTGAGTTAGTTAGCTAACTAGACTATTTCCCCGTATTATTCAAGCCTGCCTGGAGGCATATGTTCATGGTTGATTTTCCGAAATAAGGTAATTCCTCTTGTATCGAACTTTAGGCTATCATCTAGAGGTTCGTCATTTTGTCGCCTTTTTGCTCGCCTGTGTGATTCAAAATGGAGAGGTACTTTGACTAGGATTAAGTCACCCGGTATCTTTATACCTGAACTAGTTATATATCTATGGGTCGCTCTAGACCAACAAGACTATTGTCTGTGTTCCAGGATTCGTTATATCAGAGATCACGTCCAAGTCAGATGGTTAGACTTAGGAAGGTTATAAAGGTCGAGCTGACCTGTAATCCATGTATGCTACTCACGTGCAGACAGTAAACGGACGTATTGTATACATCTGATCTGCTAGCATCAGGAAGGAATAATTATTATTGTCTATGAACATTAAGGATCTGCAGCGGACCACGGTTGCAGAAGTTATATGTATTATTTATCAAGCTTCGCTATGATATTTGTTTTCCATACAACTATTGAGTATTGACTCCTACATGACTGTCAGTTAACATGAGTTTGAATGCTGCATTCGTTATACTATGCTGATGATAACATAAGTATCATGACTGTTTTGTGGCGTGCAATAAATGGTATAAACCTAAAGCGAAGTTACCATTTTTATGACTCTACACGTCATGTTGCCTGTGGTGTACCCTGAACTGTTCTACTGCAACACACACACCGCAACAATCTAAACCAGATAAGACACCCACATCTTGCATTGTAATACCTGGTGTCGATAGAGGTGGTAATTTGACGGCATCCTAATTCCACCCTTATCACTAATCAATTCCTTGCATGAAATACATAGAACTGTCAACAATAGTTACATATACTAATCCATATTACAATACAAACATAACAAAGGATGGAAGTATAAGAAGTGTAAGAAGTGAACGTATACAACTAGTATCAAGAAACATTCAGATGAAACATGGAAGCATAACCCAAGTATAGACCGCTTCCAAAGAAATGTAGAGAAACGAAGAATCATCCGGAAAGGAAGAAAGAAATACAAATTATGAATGCATAGAAAAACGACAACAATACATCCCAACAACTATCCAACTAAATAATGCATAATAAATAATTTAGTCAAATTACAAAACTTATTCATAACTAAAATTATTTATCACAGGCATCACACAAAAAAGTGCGATATATAAAAATATCACAATCTGAAAAAAATATTACTATCAACATATATTATTACACCTTATTAAGCGCTTTGGCGCAGAAAAAATATAACAATGTCAAAGAAAAATACATTTCCAAAAAAAAAAATTACAGTACAAAAAAGTTTCTTTAAAGCTAAGTTAAATAAAAATAGTATTTTAATATTTTCTAGATTAGATCTATAACTAATATACCAAAATGAAATTATCTTTAACCAAATGAATGACATCTAACAAAAAAAATTCCAATACTTAAGTAGACTCATAATAAACGCATACTAGTTTAAACAAAATTCAGCAGAAAAAAACACATGGCAAAAAAAATATCAAAAACCAATGTTTCAAAATATGTTTACAAATACAAATACAAAAACATAAATAACACATACAAGTTTAGTTTCAAAATTACATTTCACAACACAATAGTTACTGCATATAACCTCTGTATATGGTAATATATTAATTAGACATAGCACCAGAATAAAAGAAAAAAAAAAATTTAATGAATAACAAGACTCTCTGAAACAACTAACGCATATTCGTCGCTAATGAGTTTGTGCATAGGGCTGGCAAACTCATCATGTACAAAATTATCCCAAGAACCAACGCTGCAAAACATATCAATGTTTGATGAATCAACTATCATTGCTTCAAACTTCACAACGTAGCACCTATGGTCATACATAATATGGTCTAAGTGGAATAGTCTTCCGACTAGCGTATGAAAAAAAAAAAAATCACAAATCCACAATCTCATTACAAAAATTAAAGATAAGTCACTACAAAGTGATATGTCATAATTTCATTGCAATCATAACACATGCAATGTTTATCAACAAAACAATCATGTAAATAATGACAGAGTCACAACAGTGCATACATATGAACATACACAATACCTAAGACATTATGTAATGTAAGTTACTATACAATACAGTAATTCATTATCCAAAAAATAAATTAAGTGTAAAAAACACTATAGCAATCTTAAACTAACTCCTAAACAAACAAAAAAAAAAATAAATAGGTCACAAATCCGCGGTCCTCGATAGCATTCTGTAAACCGCACGGGGTAACGTCATACAACACGGGTCAACAGGCTGGCTGGGTTGCGCTTGACTAGACACCTGGTCACAGGTTGACCCACATTCCTCTCACAGTAAAAAATAACTTCGGTGCGAAGATTCTTAACAAGCCGAATACTGTGGGAAAATATAAATGAAAATGTCTATTTCAATCAACTTGTGAGATTTATTGAAGTAAAACAGAAAATTAGTCTTACATTTACCCAAACGTGTGGCAGTGAAAACGTCTGGTTTCTATATGATGCCATCATTTCCTCGTCACACAGCAGATAACACAGAAGGATAAGACATCCTGACAGAAATGAAGGTCATCACAACAGTAGGCTGAAATAAAATCCTACTTACACAACGAGATATTCTCTAGAACTCAAAATGCATAACAAGCAGTAGTATTTGAAACAATACCCTTACTGTTACCTTGTTTACAACCAAGATTGTTCTTTTGTTGTGCAACATTATTATGATTAGTATTTCTACTTCTATAAAAATATCTAACCGATGGATTTTGTTGTGTTCTAGAACCATCATTATAAGGCTGATAACCTTTATTGTAGTTATTTCTTTCACCAAAACTGTTTTTATTCTCCTTTGTGACAATATGCTTACTAAATTGATCAGTACCAGTGATAACAAAATTCTTATGGTTATCAACATGTTGAGTTTTATTTTGGGTACAAGTCTTACTAATAGCTTTGTCCCTTATTATCTGTTTATCAGTATTTCCATCATTAAAATAATGGTTGGTCTTTTTAGCTCTGCCTTGAAATTTATCTCCATTTTTTTTTGCAATCTATAGAACTGACTGTTATAGCAGAATTATCTTTGCTGGCCTGACGCCACGAGTCAGTAATGTTACCAGAAGTAGTACGTGGGAAATTGTATTTGCCACGTAGTGATCTCCGTCCATCATGTTCGATTTTCGTCTCAGCAAAGAATGTATAGGGCTGGATCTTTGCTTGTTTTACTTGTTGATAAGCAACCTTCTGTCTACTATTGTCAACATTGACAGTAGACAACCCCTTGATGCCTAAAACAACATCTACCAAACCATAAACTCTATTTCTCAGATCACTAATCTCAGCATTTATAAGTGAGATGTCTTCGGTTTGTTGCTTAATTAAGTCATTAGATGTTAAAACCTTACTCTTCTCTTCCATGAGTAATTTCTCAATATCAGTCATTTCCTTTTTCTTAAATGATAACTCCTCTACTCTCCTTTCTACATCCTTTTCTTTGCTTTCTCTCCTCTGTCGTGCCAATTTCCTTAATCTTTTCCTTTGCACCTCTGCTATCTGTGGTTGAAGTCGGGCCACCTGGGCCTCAAGACCTTCGACTTGAGCAGCTTGTGCTCTCAACTGTGTTAACTCCAGTTGAAGTACTTTGATCTTATTATCATAGCTATTTTTAAGCTCATTAATTATCTCTGTATTCTTCACCAAAGCCATATTTTGCAAAAAATCCACCTCACTTCTTAAATCTCGAATCGTTTCTGTATCAGACTTCTCATTTTCCTTAGCCTGAACTTTTAATTTGCAATACAACTCTTTCTTTTCTTCAATTTCCCGAGTTAGATTACATACCTTGCTATTCTTGTGTTCTATCTGAACTTCCAAATCTTTTACTCTAATGCACGCAGAGTCTAATGCTGTTTTTACACTAGCAAGCTCCAAGTTTGATTTCTGTAACTCACTTGTGAGCTTAGACACTGTTTCTTGTAATTTTTTCTTTTCAGCATCATCTTGTAAAAACTTATCACTTTCCTGTAAAGCACTCTGTTTGTCTACTCTTGTTTGTTTCTCAATATTCAATTCCCTTTTATGCAGGTCAGAAACACTGTTGTGGATTATCTTGAATATACTTTGCACAATATGTCCGTGTTCAATCTCTATATATTGTTGCAAAAACACACGAAGGTGCCGTAGCAAATCAACCAAATCCCTAGCCATTACAAAATTACAAACTAACTTAAAGTTATGTTCCGCAAATGACTCTAGGGATGCTGACACATTAATCAAAAAATAATCCATCACCCATGTTCCAAGTCGTGGGCCTCTCAATCCCTTTTTATCTCTTCCTACCACCAATGCATACTCCAACATAGGTCTTATATCTGTAGGATCTACATCACACCACTCAGGATCCATATCAAAATTCATAGTGACTTATTCACTCAGTTCACTCTATGTATCAACAAATTTTAATTATAATAAGTTTATGTCCCTGGAAATTTAGATAATTAATTTCCACCTCACACAATAAATATTTCTTCAAGAGATTAATGTATTAAATAATGTATCAATTCTCAATTATTATGCACTAAAACCTATACTAAACAGTTAATAGAATACATAATGTGCAATATGAGAAGACTTGATAGCATACATACATAAACACAGTTTCCACAACAACGAACACCACTTATCTTGCAAATAGCAAAAACGTCCTTCTTTTCCCGTTACAATCGATGGGCATCAACATCAAAGATGACACAACATAAGCAGAGTCCCATGTCAACTCTCACTCCACCTTGACACAGCATGCTATGTTGTCGTACACAGCACAGGAAACTGGAAACAGTATGCTATGTGATCGTACACAGCACAGGAAACTGGAAACAGCGCAAGTTACCCACTTGTTCCCTCTGTCGTCGCGAAGGTACACTGTCTGTCACTCTTGTTGCAAAGAGTTACCTGATATTTCGAACTTGCATATAAAACTGGAACATACTGTAATTCTCATAATGCAGATATCGCTGATGATGACGAATCAGGACAGGTCGCCATAACCATGTCAAAGTTTACTTGAAAATTTCACTCCGAAACGTAGAACTGGACACGCTGCAGGAATGTCATATGGAGGCATGTAAACACAAGACGCGTCACCGATTACAGGTCATGAGTGACACACAACTGTCTGTGTATAGTAGAGGCGTTGCCGATTACAGGTCACGATCGACACAAAAACTGTAGAAGATTCGCCTTTGTTTCTTAACAATGTAGAAGTAAGAAAAGGCGTTATAAATCCAAGTCACGCCTACATAGAGCTATTCATTGCTCTTATAACCTTACCATGATACTGATAAAGTCTGATGCTCTTATAACGCGAATTCGTGGTCATTACGCCCGAAAAACTGGGCCACCACTGATAAAGTCGAAATAGCTGTTATATACAAATGGTGATAAAGTCTATCACCGGGTAATTAATTGATAACGTTCTGTTGATGTCTATTTGGTAAAGTATATCTCTCTGTTGAAGTGATTAGACTGTTGTAGTACATGCGCCCACACAGAGCAGATGATAAATAGGTTAGCTCTGTATTGTCCCTGTGTATAAAGTCTGTAGTGAGTGGTATGAAGGGTACAGTCACTCACCCTGTACTGTCAAGCATAGATCAACGAATCAGACTAGTGTTCATTTCCAATTGACAGCACATCATTTATTTACACAGCAACATCAATCCGATACGATACACTACACAGGTACAACAGGATACACAAAAATCAATAATAATCAATTGCGCAGAACGTTACAGCTGTTCAGTATGATGTAAACCCTGTTTACATCTCAGTTCTAATGTTACATCAGTAAATTCACCAGAACGACTGCTGACACTGCAGTTACAAAACGCCACCCAGGCTTAGATCTATATATATTCGCAGTTCTAATGTTCCACCAGAACGACTGCTGACACTGCAGTTACAAAACGCCACCCAGGCTTAAATCTATATATATTCGCAGTTCTAATGTTCCACCAGAACGACTGCTGACACTGCAGTTACAAAACGCCACCCAGGCTTAAATCTATATATACTCAAAAGACTGTCCTCTCTGTAGTCTATAAGTAATCTGGCCTACACAACTCCTGGCCTTATAATCTCTTCAATAACTCTGATATCTGTTCATGGATCCTTAAATCTATATATACTCAAAAGACTGTCCGCTCTGTAGTCTATAAGTAATCTGGCCTACACAACTCCTGGCCTTATAATCTCTTCAATAACTCTGATATCTGTTCATGGATCCTTAAATCTATATATACTCAAAAGACTGTCCGCTCTGTAGTCTATAAGTAATCTGGCCTACACAACTCCTGGCCTTATAATCTCCAGAAACTCTCCCTCCAAAGGAACAATGGCCTTACTATCTCCTAGCGCCGTTCCTGCACAATAGAAATCTATCAGGGAGGTAAATATGATCCAAAACATCGGCCTGTAGACACCAAGGCCTCAGAACATGTCCTTAACATAAAGTACACCTTATCTTCTCTTATCTTCCCTTATCTCATCTTATCTGCAGATTTATCACATCTTATCTGCAGATAAACACACCTAAATAGGCAAGTACTAGTACACCTCGAAAAATGGCCAAATATCGTTCCCTTACACTACCCTTGGGAACACACACAAGATACAGGGCTGACTCCAGTCAACCGCCCAACTTAGACTGCCACGGGATGACACATCTCCCGCACAAACAGACACCGGACTCGGCTGTTCACGGACTCCCCGTGAGCTATTCACAGCCGGCCGAAACCAGTACAGAATAACTACATGACCAGCGCTCACACGCTTTCTGTACACTCTGTTTTCTAACATATAAATGTTTAAACAACTCACAATTAAACCAGCTAACAAGTGCGACAACCCTGAATTCACACTGTATAATCAGTATAGTACGTATCACTCCCCGCAACACTTGTTTAGCCAGGAGAGATTTAGGAGTCTACAGATAAATAAAATTGTCGTAAGATAGGCAAATCGGAGAAGATTACCCGATTTCAGAGACTGTCCTTACTCTTTCCAGCACCCTTGTGAATCAACTATCTATTTCTTACGCCTTTCTATCATAGAGCCTTCACCATCATTCTTCACTCTAACGGGACCACTATTTCTAAGACCTATCTCAAATAAAATTTACGACAGTGACAACCACTAAGCGTGATGGCCACTGACTACTTTGTCAGTCAGTGGCTAAGGATACAACAGTACAAAGAAGTTAACAGGGAAATACAAGCAAAATCTTATGTCATTATTAAGGACAAGAATTTGCTTAGCAACATAAAAGGGAAAATAAAGACTTGGACGGAACATTTCGAGGAATTTTAAAATAAGTCAGCACCATAGGATCCCCCAGACATATTAATACAGTTGACAGAAAAAGAGCTACAAGTTATTTATGAAACATCAAATGTAGCAGAAATAAAGACAGTCACATGGCTTCCGAGAGATGGACAATCTGCTTCCAGCTGAGGCCATTAAAATAGACATTGATACATTTGCAGAGATAATATGCAAATTACTGAATAAAGTCAGGATGAAAGGAAATACCAACAGACTAGACGGAAGGATACAGGGTCAATTTATTAAAGAAGGGACAATTGCAAGAGGGCAAAACATACAGAGGAATACGTTTAGTGTCAGTGCCAGAAAAAAGCAAATTAAATAGTATCATCCTTGAGAGATTAAAAAGAGACCATATACAACCAGTTGAGAGAAGGACAGGAAGGTTATCAACAAAACAGAATTGTACAAACGAGGATTTGAACTGACCTGGTCAATTTACGTAGGATTTGTGGACTTTGATACGACATTCATAAATTAGAGTCTGTCACAGAAAGTTTTGTGATCAATACATTTTCTATATTCTCTTCTGTTTTTCTACCCGTGTCCTCTACTTTATTATCGCTCTTTTATCCTTTTCATGTTTTTCGCATTCGTTCGTTTGCGAGAAATATATTTCTTTCCCATTCTGACTTTACCGTTTTTCTCATACACAGGTGACGCATTTATTACATAACGTGTCAGTCCCTGCTTGAGCGTATAGTGTTAGAATACGGTCTGGTCATACACAGAAAGCAGACAGGTGTCTATACTTCTCTCATGACACAGCGCTCTTGGGCTAGATTCTCGACATATTGTCTGGTATTTCCATCTGACAAGTAGTTTTACGGCTAAGTTGCTCGGTGTAGTGTGGAAAGTGCCACCTAATGAGACTTACCGTCTACATTTTCACTGGACATAGCGGTTTTCGGCTGAGTTCTTGGGGTGTGAACGGCGCGCTCGTGCATTGCTCAGGAATGAGAATAGTCGGTGAGGTGTCTAAGACGCGTTTGGCATGTTATGTCCAGCGTCTAAGGTACGTAGGTGTTAATGAGAAGGGGAGAGATCGGGTTTTTGGAAATAGTGGGATCCTTTGTCTGGTTTAAGATATTAACCAGAGTTTGAAACTAGATTTCATTCGTACTCCCAAATCTGCAGTAGACAGATCGCCAGGCTAGAAGAAACATCTTGTGTATTGAAAAGTCTTTAGTTTCTGGGCAACATTTTGCCGAGTTCTAGACTACTATTATATTGAATGATTCTAGTTCGTGGTATTAATCTGTAGTTCTGTGCGGAGGTAAATATTATATATTAGATATCTAGTAATTTTGTGAAGTGTTTAAAGTGTTAAATCGCTTATTTCACTAGTTAGATTTTTGTGCAGAGGGCTTAAAAAATATAGTCTGTATTATTTTCTAGTGACGTGTTTCAGTGGAAAGCAGAATAAATTATAATTTCTAGCTTAAAACCAGGTAGCTATAAGGAATTAAATTTAACTGCTAAATAATCAGACGAGAATATATTTTAAAATTAACTTATAACTGAAATGCTTCATCAATGAGTAATGAGGAGATACGTATGTATTCGTAATTCATGATGATTGATTTTTTGAATATAACTTATTTCACGGGAAGTTTTAAATTATAAGTCAAGCTGTACGCTTGCAGTTTAAAAATGTAAGTTATAACGAGTACATAGTATGTATAATTATTTTATATGTGCTTTTTCCTCTATTTAGTGAAGAAAACTGGGGTTAACCCAAACTTTGCCAGCGTTAAGTACAGAGATATCTGAGAAGAACAAAACATTCTTTCCTTAAAGGACTTGGTGTACAACCTTTAAAGAACTTTAAAGATTTTAAAGAAGTAACGGGCATGTGAGCCTGATTTAATTCTTTCAGAGACAAAAATCTCAAGTACTTTTAGCCCGTGTGGCAAGTAATAGATTACAAACAGTAACTTTTCCGACAAATTTTTACCCATTGTGGAGTGACCAAGAATTTTTACCTTTGATCGAAGTTACCAACCTGACAGTGTTCCTATGTAGTGGAAACCTCGTGATTCTGATCCTGTGAGCCCGCTTGAAAACTAATTCTTATCTGAACTGATAAAGTGACACTAACTTACAATCTGAACAAAATTATCGCCTGAAGAGGACGCTCCCCGGACAAATTGGATGAAACCAAGATCTGCAGAGCTGGGTATCCACTTCATCAAACGATACAACAGATTGTGTCATAACGTGCGCCGGACGGCGAACAGCAGCACGATTTTAGGTAAGGTTGTGTGAGACAGGGCCCTGATGAATGAACGGAGAGAAAGCAGGAACGAGTGATTTTTTAAATGGTATACCCAATTTCACTCTCTTTGTGATTTCTTTATGCAAGTTTTGTTGCAAACAAGATACTTTTCCTTAGGATAGATCATACTAATATCTAAGTCTGTTCATACCTTTAAATGGGGAAAATCATTAGATTACCGCTAATGTATCCTTGATTCCTTGGGGCTATCACTTTCTTCTAACAGGACTGTGGGCATACCTTGAGGGATAAGATCATACTGTGGGTCTATCATTCTGGTAGAAATTCATTGATTTTATGACTATGTGTATATGTTTCTTGATGTAATTTTTTTGTGTTGTGATGAAATTTTAGATGATAATTAAAATTTTTCTTGAACTTAATCAGCGCGTTGGTCAGCTCGTTCCAAAATATCTATATAATCATTGTTATAGTTTTCCCACGTCTGTGCGTCTAACATTCGTCACTTGTGTGCGTGCACGTGAGTGGTACGTTCATGTATATTAATATATGTTGTCAATAGACTGTCTGACTCCTCTAGATCTGTTGTAGAAGATAGGCTAAAAGAGAGAAAAGATTCTCGATTTCAGAGACAGCCTTTATTGATTTCTACCATCTCACTCGTGGAAATCTATTTCTACTATCATCTCTCACTGGGGCTATCACTCATTCTAATCTATTCAGAAGGGACCAACCCAAGTCTTAATTCTCCTATCAAAAATCTACGACAGAGTCCATCTGGGACCTGATGAAGCTTTTCGAAGCCTTAATTAAATCCATTAACCTAATAAAGAAAACATATGAAGACATAAAATGTAGCATGAAGGACAACTTACTAAGCCGTTTAAAGATCAGAAATGGAGTGCGACAGCGATGCCTCGAATAATTTGTTTCTTCTACCGTTAATGACATGATTATGAAAACCACGACCTCAACTATCAGTAAATGAAATTCGATGAACTTTGGCAAAACATATTGACTCTCCAGATTTTGCCAGCCTCTTGGTTGTTTTGTGCCATAATTGTAATCAAATGCAAAACACAGTGAGAATGCTGGATGATAGGTCACAGGGGTAGGGTTTGAAGATACACGGAGAAAGACAAAGTTTATGAGAAGAAATGCTACAAAATATTGACAGATTGCCCTGAAGGATACATCCGTACAACATATGAAAATATACATATATCCTGGCAGCAATATAGAAAAATTTGGAGCAATCTACAATAATACTAAAATAAAGATACGAAAGACATTTAAGGGTTTGTTTCCAATGGGAACTGTACTGGTAATGTGACAGGGCTGGTTATACTTTGGTGTAATCACTAGGTGGCACATGGCAGGCCTAGTAATGTAATTCAAGTTTCTCCTGTTCTCTTTTCCTTATCTTCCAAGTTATTTATGAGGGACTCGTGTACTGGCCATCTGTCTTAATGCTGGTAGAGTGTGTACGTCAGATGCGTTGAAGTGTACTGTTTCTGGTGTACCAGCTTCTGTTGTGACGGTGTTAAAGTCAACATCTGTTTGTGCTGCAACACTGATCATCGTTGTTTTCTTCACTTGTAGTTCTGGGTCATTGACCTGACTTGACCTATCAACGTTTGTTTGTGTCGCAACACAAATCATTTTTGTTTTCTTCACTTGCACTTCGTTTATTTCTATAGGTTGACTATTAATAATGGAGGCCCATCGCGTGTCATTTGATTTTACAAACCCAACCTGGTGATGTATGTTAGGTGGTTTTATGCATTGTTGTATTGTTCTGATATGTACCCTCATTCCATCTTCTGTAGTTATTAAGCAAGTTTGCTGGTCACTTGTTGTAACATTTTGTACTGCCCATATCTTTCGTTGTTTGGTTCTGTTCATAAAATTTCTGACAGCAATACGACAAGCTCTTTTATCAAGACTATTCCAGTGGCGGCGTTGTTGTATATGTGGTTTCTCATTGTTTGTCCACGGTGTTTTGACATATGTATTCTCTTCATCAGTTCTATGAAAGTTACGTCTACTCTCTCGTTCACTACGGTAATATTCAAAGGGTTTTGAATGTCTGGGTTCATCTCTTCGACAGAATGGTTTATTTGCGTGTCTCGTGTGATAGTGTGGGCGAGATGATGATGATGATGTTGTGATATTTGATCACTTTCTTGCACACTCGCAACCGACCCGATCAACAATAAAACTCTTGATTCTTAAGTCAGGGGCTGTTTTATTTTTACAACCCATTCAGTGACTAAGGGCACACTGAAACAAACATTAAACAAATAAACCAACAAACAAAACACCAAACACCCAGCCAGTGCTCGATTGCTAATGTGTCATGTCTTTGTTCTTCTGCTACCCACATAGGGCGCCTCGTTTCGTTTTCTCTTGTCTGGACTGATACTTAAAAAGGCCGCTGCTGCCCATCCCATTCTTTATATAGGCATTAGGCTAATCACTCGACTTTAGTGCGCTGCGCGTATTAATTTGGCCACTTAAATAACAGTCGCGATTATTGCTCTAGAAGGCATGAAAACACAAATATACACAACTATTTCTAGAGCAAAAACACAAATATACACAACTAATTTGTAGGCTTTATTGTGGCCTTGTAATAAATCTTCTTCTTGAAGATAATGTGGTAATCAGGCAGTAAACCGCCTGGGCAATCGTAGTGACAAGATGGCGCTATCGCCGAGAACGACAGATCTCAAGATGGCGCTGTCACATATTCCCCGCCTGATTTTGTTGTCGTCCCGACAACATCACTACCTCTGGTGATTCAATTGTAACCTCTCAGATCGTTGGTGCTGCGCATGACTCTGTCTGGGCGGCGATGCTTTGGGCTGAGCTTTTGGAATAGGTACAACCCGGCTGGGGACCCTCTTGGTCGTCATGTCCCTATTTGTACGTTTTCGGGCTGGCAGTTGCTGGGGTCTAGAAGATTCATCCACTTGTACAGCGTCGCTGCTTGCTTGTGACTTCTTCTTGTCAGTGCATGCAGCTGTCGACTTTAAAGGTGGGTTGCTCCTGACGTGTTTTACAGTCGTTTTGTGTGGACGGTAGCCCACATTCCCATCAATCTGCTTTAGATGAGTCTACTCTTCTGAACCTTGATGTGCACTCCCTCCTATCTGCTTAGGACGGGTTTCCTCCCCTAGACGACGACCAATTTTCTCGGTTCCCTTAGGGTGACAGTTGTCACGGCAATCTCTTTACATGCTGTAGGCAACCTGGTTGTGGCAGTACGTCTAGGGAAAGAGCTCCTTGAGGGACATGCGGATATCATATGTTCTGTAGACTTGCATCTAAAGCATCGTTTTGGAAGAGGGCCTTGGTGGCATTTGGCTGCCATGTGGCCTGAGAACTCTCCACAATTATAGCACCTCAACCTGGTAGGCTTTCTCTGTGCCATGGGTCGCCTCCTACTTCCTTTGCATCCTTGACCGCCAATACCGTACACATAGACTTCTTCCATGCCCTGGACAGATGGTTTGCTGTCAAATGCTACTCTCTCATTTCTCGCCATACTCATGAATCCCTTCTTGAAGATCTTGGACTGATGTACGAATACATCAATACCTCCATCATCTGGCGTGATAAACCCCCCTCCCCTGTGGACACTATACCACTTGCAAATCCCTTGTCGCCTTGTCGGTGCAACTGCGTTTGTTGGTGCTGTCAGCTCACAGCTTTCCTTGACCACAGCCTGACTCTCACATACACGAAGATCTAGTTGAGGTTTCTGCTCACACATCCCCTCGTCGTGCTCTGGCTGTTTCCACGGTTGGCATGGTGCTTTCTTTCTCTGCACCTCCTCTTGTACTGGCAAACTGGTCTGTGACATCTGTGCTAGCTGGGACTTTAGGAGCGATATTTCTGCCTCGAGTGCTTCCTTTTCAGAGAGAACTTCTACACTGGCTACTTGCACCAGTGTATCTGGCTTTTTGACTTCACAGGAAACAGAACATTCCCTAGGCCCCTGACTCACGGCCTGGAAATTCCTAATCATGTCATTGACTAGTGGTCGCTCGCTGTAGGCTTCTTCCACTATCTTGAGTAACTGCTCAGGGCTGGCCTTGGCTCCGCCACGTATCCGTAATTCCCTAGAGACCATTGGTGTGACGTTATTCCAGATCACGTCTACCTTGTCTTCTGCACAAAAGGGCGCCATCTTCCACACGGCCTTTACATTTTCAACAAACTCTTGCCAAGTAGGACTTGCCTTTCCATCAAATAGCCTTACCTCCGGCACCTCCACGTATACTACCTTCATATGCGCATTGATCGAAGCCATCTTGCTGCAAGACCGCACTGCTGGGTGTTTACAATATTATATTTGCTCGTTTGCTGTTTGCTCAGTGTTACTGTCTGCCTATCCTGCCGACGACGCCAATTGTGATAGGGTGGGCGAGATGATGATGATGATGTTGTGATATTTGATCACTCTCTTGCACACTCGCAACCGACCCGATCAACAATAAAACTCTTGATTCTTAAGGCAGGGGCTGTTTTATTTTTACAACCCATTCAGTGACTAAGGGCACACTGAAACAAACATTAAACAAATAAACCAACAAACAAAACACCAAACACCCAGCCAGTGCTCGATTGCTAATGTGTCATGTCTTTGTTCTTCTCCTACCCACACAAGGTGCCTCGTTTCGTTTTCTCTTGTCTGGACTGATACTTAAAAAGGCCGCTGCTGCCCATCGCATTCTTTATGTAGGCACTAGGCTAATCACTCGACTTTATTGCGCTGCGAGTATTAATTTGGCCACTTAAATAACAGTCGCGATTATTGCTCTAGAAGGCATGAAAACACAAATATACACAACTATTTCTAGAGCAAAAACACAAATATACACAACTAATTTGTAGGCTTTATTGTGGCCTTGTAATAAATCTTCTTCTTGAAGATAATGTGGTAATTAGGCAGTGAACCACGGGGGCAATCGTAGTGACAAGATGGCGCTATCGCCGAGAACGACAGATCTCAAGATGGCGCTATCACACTTGTATTGGGTTTCCGCCATGGAGTATGCTCTACATCTGTTCTGTAAATATTACCTCTGCTCTCTCGTTCACTACGGCAGTATTCAAAGGGATTTGGATGTCTGGGTTCATATCTTCGATACATTTGTTTGTTTGAGTATCTCGTACCGGGTTTCCGACGTGGAGTATGCTCTACATCTGTTCTATACTCCATACTTACATGCGCTAATCAGATCAGTTCTTAAAGAAGTCGTATCAATTTCTGAAGACAGTTCATAGTTCACTTATCGTGATCTCACGAGGATACATATGGTTTTACACTTGTTTCTCCTCACCATTAATTTATTTACATGTAATCATACTACAGTTGACCACTTGTAAATCATTCATCTTCTTCTTTTCTAGTCTGAACTTGGGACTTCTGTATTATCTCTCCTGTAAACATTTAACTCAATTGAATGATAAGTTCAGCTTATACTTACATTCATTTCCTTGAATGTCTCACGAAATACACTCACTACTTCACTGTCTATAAGAAACTCTTAATCATGTATAATACTGTCTAGTTATAACAAATCTCCTGAATATCTCTGTACCTATGCTATATCTGTACAACCACAGAAGGCACTACTTTAGACTTCTGCAAATACACCTTGCTTCTTCAGTTACTCAAACTGGACTGCCCTAATGACCTCTGGTCATTATTCTGTCGTACGATTCTCTGGCTACTTGTCGTGGATTTTTGATAGGAGAATTAAGACTTGGGTTGGTCCCTTCTGAATAGATTTGAATAAGTGATAGTCACAGTGAGAGATAGTAATAGCAATAGATTTCCACGAGTGAGATGGTAGACTGTGATAGAGGCTGTCTCTGAAATCGAGAAATCTTCTCTCTTTCACCTATCGTCTACGACAGATTTAGAGGAGTCAGACAGTCTAAACATATATATATATATATATATATATATATATATATATATATATATATATATATATATATATATATATATATATATATATATATATATATATATTACATATATAGTTCTATCCACTCACGTGCACGCACATACCAGACGACAGTTAGACGTACAGACGTGGGAAAAACTATAACAAATGATTATATAGATATTCTGGAACGAGCTGACCAACACGCTGATTAAGTTTAGTTGTAGTTTAATTTATCATAGTAAACTTGCGTCACAACATATAAAATTACATTAAAAAAAATATATACACAATGTTAACAAAAATCAATGAATTGCTACAAGAATGATAGACCCGTTGGTATGATCCTTCCCTCGATGCTTAGCCCATAGTCCCGTTAGGAGAAAGATGATAGCCCCAAAATAGTCACGGATACATATGATTTGGTCTAATATTTCCCCCTTTTAAGGTATGGACAGACTTGATATCTCTGGTCTATTCTAATGGAAAATATGGTTAGCAATACTTTTTGCATAAGGAAAGTTAAGAAGTGGGTGAATCAAACGAAGAACATCCTTCAGACTACTTTCACTCGGTTCTTTCATCAGGGCCCTGAGTCACTCAACCTTACCTACAATCGTGCCGTTGTTCGCCATCTGGCGAAAGCCTTAGTGTACACTTCGTTTAATCTGTCTTTCTGTGGATGAAGCGGATACCCAGCTCTGCAGATATTGGTTTCATTCAACGTGTCCGGGGAGCGTTCCCTTCAGGCGATCGTTCTTTCTTTACAGATTTAAGTTAATGTCACTTATTCACGAGGTAAGAGTTAAGGTTTCGGCGGGCACACAGTGTCAGAACCCGAGGTTTTCCTTAATTTGGAAGATGTCCGGTGGACAACTTCTCTCAAGAAAAAGTCTTTGTTCACCACACTTTGTCAACAATGTCGGAAAAGTTAATGTTTTTTTTTCTGTAATTATTCTCGCCACAAGGCAGCATGTACATTAGAGTTTGTGAAGAAATATGATCTGGCTCAAAGGCCCAGTATAAGCATTTATTCTTTAAAAAAAACCCGTTAGTGGGATTGGTATTCTGTCTATCTCTGAAGGCACACGCCCCGTCAGACAGGTGTTACTTGAAAACCCACGTGGTTAAAGATATAAAATGTTTATGTTTCTCACAGGTATGTCTCTGTACTAAACGCCGGCAAAGTTGGGTTACCCCAGTATTCACTGAATAAAGAAAAAAAAACACATATGAATAGTTTACATATTATGTACACAATATAACTTACATTTTGAACTGCAAGCGTAGAGCTTGACTTGACGTTTAAACATTCCCGTGAAATAAGTTATATATAAAAATTAATCATCATGAATTAGGAATACCTACGTATTCCATCAACACTCATGAGGCATCTAGCATTTATAAGTTAGTTAAGAAAAAATTATTCTCGTCTGATTATTTAGCAGTTAAATTAAATTCATTTTAGCTACATGATTTTAAGCTAGAAATTATAATTTATTCTGTTTTTCCACTGTAACTCGTCGAATAGAGAATATAACAGACTTATAAATTATCACTCTGCACAAAAGAAACTAGTGGGATAAAATAAACGATTTAACACTTAATCACTCACAAAATACTAGATATTATATATTTACCTCATCACAGAACTACATGTGATCTCACACTTTAGAATTATACGCTGATATATTTTTTTGAAGTCTAGAAGCTCGGCAAATTTTCGAACAAACTAAGCGCTTCGCTATACAGCTTATTCTATTCACGAGCCACCTGTCTACTGCGAATTTAGGAGTAAGAATGAAAATCTAGTTTCAAACTCTTTTTAATATCTTAACCCAGACAAAGGATCCCACTATTTCCAAAAACCCGATCTCTCCCCTCTCCTAACACCTACGTTAACTTAGACGCATGCCGTAACTGCCACCAGTGCGTCTTCACACCTACGTTAACAAACTGACCAAGAGCGCGCATGTCAGATGCGAATCTCAGACGACCCGTCTCCAATGCAGAGGCAGTTTTCACACCTCCCCAAGAAACTCAGCCTGAGAACCGCTGTGACAGGTGAAAGTGCTAGACGATAAGTCTCAATTACGCGCCGTGCAGATGGAAAAGGTAGACAGTTGTCTTACTGGGCGAATATTCACAGTTTCGTCCACTGACATCTACGTAATAGAATGCGTATCAGTATGAGAAAGAAACCGGTAAAGTGAGAATGTGAAAGGAAATATTTTTCGCAAACAAACGAATGCGAACAATACAGGAAAAGGATAAAAGAGCGATAATAAAATAGAGGACACGGGTAGAAAAAAAGAAGAGTATATAGAAAATTTATTGATCATAAAACTCTCTGTGACAGAACGTCCCCCCTTTAAGATATGGAAGCACTCCATGTCTACGTTATGGAAATAAATTTCCTATATCCGTAGCTTCAGGGTGTCTGTCTTCTTCCCTCTCATCTCCCCCCTCCATCTCTCTCCCATTCCTACTCAAGTCTACTCCCAAAGTTTCCTTTCTCTGGAATGTCTCCCATGCGCGCTTGAAAGAGCGTTGCCGCTTTCGTCATTTTTGAAAGATTTCGTGTGCTTGCAGTGGAATTTCCCTGCCACTATCGTCATCTTCGTCAATTTTGGCGAACGTCAGGAGATGTTCGGAGGTCGGCACCGGTCTTTCCAGGAATTGCTTTAACAGATTTACATGGAAAACCTTCTCCTTTCCTTGAATAGAGATTTGGTAGTTAGCCTTAGAAATCTTTTTCAGGACGGTAAACGGCCCTTGCCATCCGATCCTCAGTCGGTTGTTTCCGGTAGGGAGTAACACCAAAGCTTTCTCTCCTGCTTCCAGTTCTCTCTCTTTCGTGACTTTCCTGTATCGGTTAGCGTGCTTTGTGCGTGCTCGCTTAAAGTTGGTCGTTGCTAGGTCTTACCCTAGTTTCAACCTTCCTTTTAAATCCGATACATATTTACTTGCTGAGACCACTGTCTCATCAGCCTTCTGGTCTGTCAGGGACCAAAGTAAGGCTTCGAGCGGGCATTTAATGGGTCTGCCGAATAAAAGCGTGGCTGGCGGAAATCATGTGGACGTATGAGGAGATTCTCTGTAGTCAAATAAAGCTGCAGGAATACAAAGATCCCAATCATCAGGTTTCACTTGTGCCAGTTTACTTAACATTATGTTGAGGTTTCCGTTAACACGTTCTACTAACCCCCTTCTGGCCAGAGTGTAAGGCTTAGTGTAGATATGCTGGTCCCTCAAGATCTTAACGATCTCATTCATCAACAGGTTTCGGTATGGAGATCCGTAATCAGTCAACACTTGCTGAGGGAATCTCAACCGAGTGAAAATCTGCACGAGGGCTTCTGCGACATGCTTGGCATCTGCGCATGTTAACGGGATAGCTTCTGCCCATAAAGTGCATATGTCGACTAAGGTGAGGATAAACCTGTTCCTTCTTTTAGTCCTTTCGAAAGGCCCTTAAATGTCGATCACAACCCGTTCGAATGGTGTTCCCACTATTGGCATTTCACCCAAAGAGACTGGGGATATCCGTTGCTTGGGTGGCACACGTCGGCACTGGGCACAGGATTTGATAAATCTGATAATATCAGTATTTACTCCTGGCCACCAATAATGAGTGGTTATCCGTTGGTTTGTGGCGTTCTGTCCCATATGTCCGCTGAAGGGAAGAGAGTGCCCCATTTCTAGGATTTGGCTTCTGTACTGTTTCGGTACTAGGCGCTGGTTGTAACCTTGGTCATGCTTGCCCGTTCTTCGATAAAGTACGCCATCCTTAGAAAAAATGTCCCCGTGCTGTCTGGGTTCCTTAGCCATGGGCAGTTTCCTAAAGCAGGGTGCCAAAGTAGGGTCCTATTGTTGCGCTTCTTAAAGTTCCATAGGTAACAAATTAAACGCAGGCTCCCGTTCCTTCTTGGTTTGCCCTCTTGTAGTTACTGCTGCCACAATCGGCTCTTCCGGTTTCTCAATAGACACGTATCTACCGCCAAGTATGACTGGGTAGATGGGGTCATCCATAACAGCCGCTTTGATCACGCCTCTGACAAACTCAGAGTGGATCTCCACCAATGCGATGGGAAGCGTTGTTGGTGCATCACTCTTACGAACTCCAGAAAGTTCGACGGTCTCTCCTGTCTCTTGACCAAGTTTAACCAGGTTTCTGGCAACAATGCAATCAACAGAAAGCCCCGTGTCAAATAAACAAAAAGTTTGAGAACCTTTCAAAATAACAGTACCTCGCGTTGAGGGTGTATCCCCAATAGGTTGGGAATCACTGTCAATAATTCCGTCTTGTGAGACTGTTAGTAAGCATCCGATGCGTTTATTCTCGGTGTGCTCACTCTGATCATTTGTCCCGTGCTCAGGGGTTTTCCCTTTGCCACCTTGTCCTTTCTGGCTTCGCTGCCATGTAGGGCGGTCGGGTTGATCAGACTGTTTACTGTGGTTGGGGTACTTGTTTCTGTAGAACTTGGATGTTTTAGGAGGGGAGTTTTGAGCTTCAGTTTCTCTGTGGTTATTCTGATTTGAGGCATGAGAAGCATGAGAAGATTGGTCTAGATTATTTTTCCGAAAGTGCTCTTCTGTCGGTTTACGTTTTGTGGCCGGTAGTTCAGCCAGCGCATTGTGATATCCCTCAGACTTTTCTAAGATGTCTTCAAGCTTTTCTGCACGCTGCTCAGCTAGAAATCTCCGGGTATCTGCAGACAAAGTGTTCTTGATTTGTTCTGTTATAATAAATTCCTCAAGACCTTCATAGGAAGAGGGGAGCTGTGAAAGCTCAAGGCACTTTGTCAAGTATCCCTTTAAACGAGATGAGAACTGCTGAAAAATTCAGAGCTCTCCTTCCTGCTGTTGCGAAACAGTTGCAAAAATTTGCGAGCATTCATTTCAAAACGCTTAAGCAAAGCTTTCTTCAACATGTCGTAATTGTCTTGTTGGCTGCTTTCCAGTTTAGCGTAAACATCATGTCGTAGATTTTTCGATAGGAGTATTAAGACTTAGGTTGGTCCCTTCTGAATAGGTTGGAATGAGTGATAGTCACAGTGAGAGATGGAAATAAAAAACATAGACTTCCACGAGTGAGGTGATAGAATAGTGATAGATGCTGTCTCTGAGAGCGGAAAAACCTTCTCTCTCTCTCACCTATCTTCTACGACAGATCTAAAGTAGTCAGACAGTCTAAGCACAGATATATATATATATATTACATATATTTCTATCTAATCACGGGCACGCACATACACGTGACGACAGTTAAACACACAGACGTGGGAAATCTATAGCAATGGATATATATATATTTTTAGAACGAGCTGACCAACGCACTGATTAGTTCAAGAGAGATTTTTATTATTATCATCAAAAAAAAATCTTCTCACAACACCAAAGAAATACATCAAGGAGAAACATATACAAATAGTCATGAAATTTAAGAAAAAAAAATGCTACAAGGATGATAGCCCGTTAGAATCTTACTCTAGGTTTAGCCCACAGCCCCCGTTAAGAGGACAGATGATGGCCCAAATAGTTATAGATACGTAAGGTTGAGTCTAAGAGGTTTCTTTCTTTCTCGTAAATGTATGAACAGAGTTGGATAAATCTGATTTAGCCTAAGAAAAAAAGAAACTCTAGCATTTGTAACAAATCCTGCAGATTAAAAAAAGTTAAGACAGCAAATGGGTGACAATAATACACCGGTAAAATAACACTCTGACCTGTGTACTCTCATTCATTCAGCCATGGCCTTGCTCACACATATATACTCACAACTTTGCTCGCTGCCTCTGGGAACATAATAATTCTAGGACCTTCACACAGACCCGAAAATGCAGTCATCGACCAAGAAATCCCCAGTTCCAAAAAACGTACTGAACTCTCTGTCTCCGGGAACGATTCCTTGGGTGTTCTAATTTTTTTCCGAATGTCTGATTAAGTCACATAAAATTTGTCCAGGCACGAAAGTTAGCAGAGCACAATGTCATTAGCTTTGGATTCTAGGATTTAAGGAATGTCAGATCGGTGTCTTCTTTCAGGCAGGTACTATATTTGGTCACCACAATACTAGTCACAATCTCTGTCGGAATTTTAATGTTATTCTTGTAATATTCTCTCGCCGCCAGGCAGCATGTACATTTAAATTTGTGGAGCAATATGAACTGGCTCAAAAGCCCAATATATATTTCTAGTCTTTAGAAACCGTTAGTGGGATTGCTATTACTGTCTCTCTTTGATGGCATATGCACTGTCAGACCAGTGTTACTTGAAAAAAAAACCCACGTGGTTAAAGATAGGAACTGTCTATGCTTCACACAAATATGTCTCTTTTCTAAACGCTGGCAAGTTGGGTACCACCGTTTCACTATATAAAATGGAAAGAACACGTATCAAATAATTTACATATATGTACTCAATATAACTTACATTTTACACGACAAGCCTACAGCTTGACTGATATTTAAAACTTCCCGTGAAATAAGTTATATAAAAATCAATCATCAGGAATTAGGAATATCTTCGTATTCCGTCAATATTCATTGATGTCGCATCTAGCATTTATAAGTTAGTTATTAAAACAGTTTCGACTGAGTATTTAACAGTTAAATTAAACTCATTTCAGCTACTTGTTTAGTAAGCTAAAAATATAATTTATTTTGTATTTCCACTGCAACTCGTCGATTAAAGAAATAACAAACTATCAAAATATTCACTCTGCACACAGAACTAGTTTAAAATGAAATCGGCGATTTAACACTTAATCACTTCACAAAATACTAGAGATCTATTATATATAATATTTACCTCAAAACACAGAAGTACTAAGAACTTAAACCACTTTGACCAAACTAAAGGCCATCTCTATTAACAGAGATTATTTAGAAATCGAACGAAGGTTGTTCTAGTCTAACTGCAAAGTTACTGAGTGAGATGAAATAGTTTCAAACGTGGGTTAATATTTTAAACCAGACACAGGATGAACTATCTCCCCCGCGCCGATCTCTCCCCCTTCTCATAACAGCTACGTTTAACTTAGAGGCGTGTCGTAACTGCCACCAGTGCGATTACGCACCTGTGGTAACAAACTGACCGGGAAAAGCGCGTGTCAGTAGCAAATCTCAGACAGCCGTCTGAGACTGCGACTATAAGGTGTAAATATTCGCTCCTACTTAAGCGTTCTGCCATTGCGACTCGTTGTTGACCGGTGAAAATGCAGACGGATGTCGGCTCTCTCCTAGCATTCTTACGCGTTTACGTCGAGAATCTAACTTAGGAGTGTCGTGTCATCTGAAGGTACAGACCCAAGTCGGCTCGATGTCTGAGATGGACTGCAACTAAATCGCACTTCACGTCTGACTGACATCTATGTAATAAAATTACGTATCCCAGTATGAGAAAAAACACAAGGTAAAGTTTGAGGATACTGAAGAAAATATTTTTCGCAAAACAAGTGATGCGAAAAATACAGGAAAAAAACAAGTAAGGAAAGATAATAAAATAAAGGATGCGGGTGAGAGAATAGGAAGAAGATGTAGGCAATTTAATGATATAAAGACCTACGTGACACATCATACGCACTGCTTTTCAAAGCCTGAGAAAGCTTCATATTCCAACGCGACCTCTCTAAACCGTACAGAGTTGCAATTTTCTCAAATTTTTTTAGATGCGTGTCAATCTTCTCATTAGGACAAGGGAAAGATTCTAGAGCAAAAGACATAGCGGTGAGATGAGGAGATTGAGTGTTTGAAGGATCAGTTAACTCTTTCAGTCCCAAGCAAAAAAGTGGGTTTGGCCCAAGCAAAAATGGCCACCCCAGTGCGTTTTTATTGTTTATCTCAAAACAGAAACACGTTCACTCTTAAACACGTGCGGTATTTAAAAGAATGTACTTTCAGTCAGAAATGACGTTTTGGGTGGTTTGTGGGTAGTTATAATTAGAAACAGTCTCAAACAGAGGCACATATACTAAAGGCTATTTAAAGTCGATTGGTCCAAGCGCGTCTAACCTCTGATCCTTTATAAAATCGATTGGGACTTAAAGAGTTAAGGAAGAATGAGGAGCAGACTCTCCGTTGCTGGAGGTAGAGGCAGCCCCACGACTTTGGACTTCTAGAGCCTTAAGAGCCACCTCATGCTGTCTCTCCTTCTCTCTTTCCTCAGCATTATGCTGTCTCTCCGTCTCTCTTTCCTCATGCTGTCTCTCCTTCTCTCTTTCGTTCGCCCTGCGAATTTCCATTTCCTCATCCATCTTCTTCTGCTCTCTAGCTTCAGATGCTTTCCTCTCCGCCGCTTTTTCCTTCTGCTCCGACTCATATCTCTCAAGTTCTTCGTTGACAAACGATTTCGCGTCTTCTCCTTGTAATCCCTCTTCCTTTGCTTCCTGTCTGAGCATCTGCCTAAGTTTCGCCTTCTCTGCCATAGTAAATAGGTGACAGAGACTAGACAAGAAAAAGATAAGAAAAAGGATACACTGGTTCCTACCACTTATGAGAAAATACCAAACAAAAAGATGATATACTTTAACCTGGGATACCTCCTCCAAAATATAGTATCTCACTATCGCTGCAATTAATCGACAATAAAGCACCTAATGCAGACGACTACGCCAAATAACTGGTAGTTAAGATTATTCACTGAAAAATAAGTTGCTACAGTGGAAACAAAATAATTATTGCAAAAATTTAGGAGAAATAAAAAATCCCTTAATTTTTGAGTCCACTACAAGTTCACCCCTGAAGACAGTTAGGGTAAGGGAGGCAATTTACAGGACGTAATTGTCTGAACGCACTCCTTAGCCTAGCTCAAACACCTACTTCTTCAGAACCCTGTGAATGTTATACACTCACAACTTTACCAGCGTTTAGTATTACAAAATCAGTAATTAACATATATTCCGAAAAAATCAACCTGTAACTCAAATGTATATATGCTCAAAAATTCTGTAAAAAACCAATTACTAATTCTGTGGTCTGCACGCCCATAAACAGATAGTTTCGTCTAGGGGATAAATTTATTTTAACAGGTACAAAACTCACAAGACATCACACTCTTACTCTGTATCAGAATAAAGAAAATTAATCCTGCGAGCGAGCTGATATTCGTATTTGCTCAGGACTAGAGTTCAATTCCCGGAAAACGAGCCACCATTCTGTCGTAAATTTTTGATAGGAGAATTAAGACTTGGTTTGGTCCCTTCTGAATAGATTTGAATAAGTGATAGTCACAGTGAGAGATAGTAATAGCAATAGATTTCCACGAGTGAGATGGTAGACTGTGATAGAGGCTGTCTCTGCAATCGAGAAATCTTCTCTATTTCACCTTTCTTCTACGACATCGAAGACAGTCTAAACATATATCTATATTCTAAATATAATATATATATACCTTTCTATTCTGCACGCACATACCAGACGACAGTTTAACGTACAGACGTGGGAAAAACTATAACAAATGATTATATAGATATTCTAGAACGAGCTGACCAACACGCTGATTAAGTTTAGTTGTAATTTAATTTATCATAGTAAACTTGCGTCACAACATATAAAATTACATTAAAAAAACATATACACAAAGTTAAGAAAAATCAATGAATTGCTACAAGAATGATAGACCCGTTGGTATGATCCTTCCCTCGATGCTTAGCCCATAGTCCCGTTAGGAGAAAGATGATAGCCCCAAAAGAGTCACGGATACATATACTACTCGTCAAAAGTCAAGGGCCACTTAGAAAAACCTTGGTTGAAACCATAAAACAAATCTGATATAAACGTAATTGATATCAGTCAAAACGGCATTTATTGAATACCAAATTGACATGTCACGTAAAGAAATGGAAACACACATTCAAACGCAATGAAGCTGTGAAGTGTGTCACCCACCTTTTCAAAAGTCACACAATAGATATTGGACAAATAGAATTTTCAAAATCGGGTGTGACCACCATTTGCAGCAATGCATTCAAGACAGCGTAGGCGCATCGAGTCCACAAGGGTCCGAAGAGTATCCTGAGAAACAGCTTGCCATTCCTGAAGCAGAAATGCAGTCAGCTGTGCAACATCCATTGGCAGGGGGTGATTTGTTGACAATCTTCGACCAAGGACATCCCAGAGGTGCTCAATCGGAGAAAGGTCAGGTGAATGAGCTGGCCACGCCATCCTGATGATCCCATGTTGCTGAATAAACTCATTCACCACACGAGCTCGATGGGGTCGAGCGTTATCGTCTTGGAGGATGGCATTACCACCTATGGCCTCCAGAGCAGGCTGAACAATTGGTCTCAAGATTTCGTTCTGGTATATTGTGCCGGTCAAGTTGCCTTGGATGATGTAGAGTGGGGTCCTGCTGTGTCTGTAGAAGCCTCCCCACACCATGACAGAACCCCTACCATAACGATCCACCTCTCGAATTGTGTCATCAGTAAATCGCTCTCCTGGTCGTCTCCAAACTCGAATCCTGCCATCATTGAATGACACAGTGAAGCGAGATTCATCAGTGAAGAGAACGTGACTCCATTGTTGCCTTGTTCATCGGATGTGCACACGACACCAAGCAACACGGGCTCTGCGATGAGCAGGAGTAAGAGGGATTGTGACTGCATGACGTCGAGCAGCCAGTCTAAATTCATGTAAACGTCTACGAATGGTGCTTTGACTGACATTAAAGTTTACAGTTTGTCTCAGCTAACATCTTAGAGTGGAACAAATCACTGTTCGATGGCGCAAGGCTGACAACAAGAGTTACCGGTCATCATGTCTATTGGTGCATCTAGAGCGACCTGGCCGGTGGCGATCCTCCACACTTCCTGTGGCCTGAAATCTCTTTGGATAGTAGAGTATGACACTGCAAGCCGTCTAGCAACCTCACGGACAGATAAACCACTTTCAACCCACGCTATAGCCTTCATTCTTTGTAAGGTGTCAAGACTTCTTCTCGGTGGCATGGTTTTTGCAAGTGATGAAACTACCCTAAGTCTGCTGATTGTAAAACAAATTAAGAGTGAACTCTGTTCACGAAAAGTCGCCATTGCACGTGGAATGTCAATCAGCACGATTACTTCACCTGTTTGGTTGTACGGAAGTTTGAAAAAACAGATTAAAAATGTGAATTTATGGTCAGTAAACCAAATTGCACGTGATCACCATGGTTGTCGGTGAGTTGTTTTTATGCTTAACGTGCATAGAGAACTGTCAGAGGAAGATATTGCACCAATTTTTACTAAAAACTTCCTTCATTTAATCATTCTATGCGCTAATATAAAAGTATATTGAAAATATTAGGGTGGCCCTTGACTTTTGACGAGTAGTATATGATTTGGTCTAATATTTCCCCCTTTTAAGGTATGGACAGACTTGATATCTCTGGTCTATTCTAAGGGAAAATATGGTAAGCAATACTTCTTGCATAAGGAAAGTTACAAAGTGGGTGAATCAAACGAAGAACATCCGTCAGTCTACTTTCACTCGGTTCTTTCATCAGGGCCCTGAGTCACTCAACCTTACCTACAATCGTGCCGTTGTTCACCGTCTGGCGCAAGCCTTAGTGTACACTTCGTTTAATCTGTCTTTCTGTGGATGAAGCGGATACCCAGCTCTGCAGATATTGGTTTTATTCAACGTGTCCGGGGAGCGTTCCCTTCAGGCGATCGTTCTTTCTTTACAGATTTAAGTTAATGTCACTTATTCACGAGGTAAGAGTTAGGGTTTCGGCGGGCACACAGTGTCAGAACCCGAGGTTTTCCTTAATTTGGAAGATGACCGGTGGACAACTTCTCTCAACAAATAGTCTTTGTTCACCACACACTTTGTCAACAATGTCGGAAAAGTTAATGTTTTTTTTTCTGTAATTATTCTCGCCACAAGGCAGCATGTACATTAGAGTTTGTGAAGAAATATGATCTGGCTCAAAGGCCCAGTATAAGCATTTATTCTTTAAAAAAAAACGTTAGTGGGATTGGTATTCTGTCTATCTCTGAAGGCACACGCCCTGTCAGACAGGTGTTACTTGAAAACCCACGTGGTTAAAGATATAAAATTTTTATGTTTCTCACAGGTATGTCTCTGTACTAAACGCCGGCAAAGTTGGGTTACCCCAGTATTCACTGAATAAAGAAAAGAAAAACACATATGAAATATTTTGCATATTATGTACTCAATATAACTTACATTTTGAACTGAAAGCGTAGAGCTTGACTTGACGTTTAAACTTTCCCGTGTAATAAGTTATATATAAAAATCAATCATCATGAATTAGGAATACCTACGTATTCCGTCAACACTCATGAGGCATCTAGCATTTATAAGTTAGTTTAGATAAATTATTCTCGTCTGATTATTTAGCAGTTAAATTAAATTCATTATAGCTACATGATTTTAAGCTAGAAATTATAATTTATTCTGTTTTTCCACTGTAACTCGTCGAATAGAGAATATAACAGACTTATAAATTAATCACTCTGCAGAAAAGAAACTAGTGGGATAAAATAAACGATTTAACACTTAATCACACACAAAATACGGGACCCAAAGACGCAGCAATAGAGAACGCAGTCAGCGACTCATAGCTTGACTGCCTGCGTCAGGACCCGCGAACCAGAGCTGGTCAAGACCGCACTCCACCTCCACGTGGTGGTCCTGGAAACAGTCTGCAGCAGTGCAGTCTGGCTGAGCGAGTGTGGATCGCAATGGGAAGGCAAACCCGGTCCTAAAAAATGCCGTGCAGAAGTCGGATGTGTCGACCGAAAGGTGCAGATATCACAGCTTAGGCTTAAATAGACACAACGCAACCACCGTCCTTTTCAGGACGAACGAGGAGGAGGAGGAGGAAAATGCTAGATATTATATATTTACCTCAACACAGAACTACAGGTGATCTCACACTTTAGAATTATACGCTGATATATTTATTTGAAGTCTAGAAGCTCGGCAAATTTTCGAACAAACTAACAGCTTCGCTATACAGCTTATTCTATTCACGAGCCACATGTCTACTGCGAATTTAGGAGTAAGAATGAAAATCTAGTTTCAAACTCTTTTTAATATCTTAACCCAGACAAAGGATCCCACTATTTCCAAAAACCCGATCTCTCCCCTCTCCTAACACCTACGTTAACTTAGACGCATGCCGTAACTGCAACCAGTGCGTCTTCACACCTACGTTAACAAACTAATCGAGAGCGCGCGTGTCAGATGCGAATCTCAGACGATGCAGAGGCAGTTTTCACACCTCCCCGAGAAACTCAGCCTGAGAACCGCTGTGACTGGTGAAAGTGCTAGACGATAAGTCTCAATTACGCGCCGTGCAGATGGAAAAGGTAGACAGTTGTCTTACTGGGCGAATATTCACAGTTTCGTCCACTGACATCTACATAATAGAATGCGTATCAGTATGAGAAAGAAACCGGTAAAATGAGAATGTGAAAGGAAATATTTTTCGCAAACAAACGAATGCGAACAATACAGGAAAATAATAAAAGACCGATAATAAAATAGAGGACACGGGTAGAAAAAAAGAAGAGTATATAGAAAATTTATTGATCATAAAACTCTCTGTGACACTAGTTTTGATTCGTTCCCTTAACTTATTTTCCACTAAATTTATTGGTTGAGCCTTTGATTTACAACTCACGGGAAAAAAAAAATAATACTCACGTTTTGTTAACGCGAGCCGAGGTACTGAACACTCGTCTTGTTTTATTCATACCTTATTTTCCTCTTCGTGAACTGTCTTAAGCATGAATAATGCTTAGGCAAACCCCACGGTGACAATATCAAAAGAAGTAAAGTTCCACTTAAAAAAAAAAATAACAATTTTGAACTCAAGTATTACAGGCTTTTATAAATAGGCACTTCAGCAGAATAAAGGGTTTTAAATAGCATGACGTGACGACCAATGTGGAACTGATAGAAAGAAGTAGACACGTGCCAATCAAACAAGAAGTGACGAAAGGCGCTGGAGTTCGACAGGATGCATATTTATGAAACCACGTGACAGAATTACAAGGCGGTCCTTATACTAGAATCCAGAAGTAAGATACACAAGGGAAGGCCCAAACACACAGAGAGAAGAGAACTGGTGACAGATATAAAGCAATTGATATGACATAGAAAGGACATCAACGGATGGCATAGGACAGGAAGGCTTCATGTGAACTTATTGAAATCTTAAGCCTCCACTTGAAGGTAACGGGTAAAGAATGTCACACGCTAATGTCAGTCCACGACAGAGACAGAGAGAAAAAAGAGAGAGAGACACAGAGAGACACAGAAAGAGACAGAACGAACGAACGAACTTTATTTTCGAAGGGTTAAGAGATGGGCGCGCAGGCCCGTCTAACATTCTGCTCTTCCACTCTCATTTATCTTGCATACTATATCCTTTCATTCCCACATGTTACTTTAAGCATTAATTTAAAGGCATGCAACATTATAAAGTTAACATAACAGCATTCATTTACAGAATGCAATCATATTTTTAAAAAATGAGATAGTAATTGAAAAAAAAACATAAATAAATAAAATAAAAAATAAAAAAATAAGTAGATAAATAAAAAATAAAATAAAATAAACAAAACAATAAATAAATAAATAAAATATATAAATTCTGTATACCGATACTCACTCATGAGGTCAAACCGTCTACAATTAATCTGCATTTTTGAATGTGTCATCAATCATCTATACAAAAATTACGTAAACACATTCTCGCTTGTATCCATACATTCTTGGTGGAAAATGAAATAATAATAATAATAACACTTTCTTACGCACTTCTGTAGCAGGTAAAGTCTTTGAGCAGTTAAAAAGAAAAAAAGATGTATATCTGCTTATTCTCATTTACATCATCCCATTTTAGCAAACGAAAACATTCACATTTCTAAAGTACAGTGGTATGCGGGTACATTCTCACGATTCACATTTCTAAAGTACAGTGGTATGCGGGTACTTTCTCACGATTCACATTTCTAAAGTACAGTGGTATGCGGGTACATTCTCACGATTCACATTTCTAAAGTACAGTGGTATGCGGGTATATTCTCACGATTCACATTTCTAAAGTACAGTGGTATGCGGGTACATTCTCATATACATTACATTATATAATAATATTACATGAGTATAAAACAAATTATTCACATAAAATAAAATTAAAAAATTAAAAAAAAAGAAGCGGAAGAGGAAAAGAAATGTTGACCTATGGAAGAGATGTTGACAGGCAAATGCTGTTTCTATGGATGTAGATAATTAGTGTTGAGGAAGAGTTTGAAAAGTGCTTTGTTAAATGAATATTGTGTAGGTAGGCTTTTTAGATGGTGTGGAAGGCTGTTCCATAAGTAGGCTCCAGAGTAGGCTAGACTCTTTTTGAACAGGTCGATCCTAGGTTTGGGCAGACGTAACTGATGTACGTAATTGTTGTCCCTCTCTTCTACTGGTTTGAAACAATGATCGTAGGAACAGAGGGGCATTGTTAGATAGAATTGCGTGAGTCAGCTTGGTTTTGTTGTAGAGAAGACGTTTATTTAGGGACAGTATTTTTGGTTCTTTTCGTGTCCTTGTGTGTGGTATCGTGCGATTATCGGTGATCAGACGTACTGCTCTCTTATGCAGGGATAATCGTCATCCCTAGAACTTTGTGTTCTGCTACATGTTCAATTTGTATTGATTCCGCGTGTAACAGAGAGATGGAGAGAGAGGCAGAGAGAAACAGAGAGATGGAGAGAGACAGAGAGAGAAAGAGAGAGCTAGGAAGAGATAGGAAGAGAGAGAAGGAAGAGAGAGATAGAGCGAGACAGAGAGAGACAGTGAAAGAGACAGAGACAGAGACAGCGAAATAGATATTGAAAGAGACAGAGAGAGACAGTGAAAGAGAAGCTAAACAGACAGATATTCATAGATTATGAAGATGGCTTCCGTTGTTATAGCTGTCACTTAGCAGGGCTTTTTAGTGAATACCTGTGATTTAAGTCGTGCTCAGGTGTTTTATTGTTCTTATTGGTATGAAGGTAGTCCCATAGCAAATACTGCCTCAGGTGAGTAAAGTATTAGTGATTTCACTAAAATAGGTTCAGCAACGAGAGATGGGCTGACCAATTCCCTTCCTCTCTGCCTTTTCCTTCCCGAACTTAAGTGCAAAGTCAGGTACCCATTTAGACCTGGGTAGACTGAAACCGTGAATCGAACCAATTGGTATATTATCTGGTTTTGGAGCTTTACTTTGCTTTGCTTATTTCTTGTATTTTTCATCTCTAGCAAGCAGGAAGTGTTCTTCGCTCTTGTCTTCAATATTTAATTAATTTTTTTTAAAGCAAGAAAAAAAAATTAATATTTATTGTACCCCCCCCTTTTTTTTTTCTCCCCCCCCCCCCCCCCCCCCCCCCCCCAGCATTTAAAAATCATTTGACAAAATAGAGTCAGCTCTCAGTGCATTTTCTTGCCACCGCTTCACACCAAGCCAGGCACTTGTTAAGTAAAGGCCTACTGTGGTGGGGACAAGTGCATAGTTAGTGTCATTGAGTGTCTTTCCGTCCAGCTCGGCGGGAACAAAGACGCCTGGATTCCTGTACAGAGTTCGACACTTGTCGTTTGAATTGTCCGTTGAAGGCGTTACATGTTACCTTGATGATTGTTGTGACATATATTCATTAATATAAAACCTTTCTGTATTCACAGCAAAGGGAGGGACATTAAATGGATGCCTAAAAGTGTAAATTGGCGATACAACCTTTTCTTCCTACGTTTTCAAACCTGACATCTAAACGTCTCTGCAGACTGACATCTTTCCCATGTTCACATCCATGGTTATAACTTTTAATTATGAAAAACCCTGTTCTGGTTTTGACATGTTTGGGGATTCTGTCAAACTGCCCTGCCAATGACTTTTCTTTCTTTGAAATCAAAGGAAGCAGTGATGTTAAGTAATAAATTATGCTAGGTGACTTACTCGAAGTATTTGTCAATTACAGCAAGTGAAGAATTGAACACGGATTTCCACACAAACAACGGTAGATTGCAAATCTTAAGTGACTTCGTTAAAGTTGAATGGCGAAAGCAGTATGTACAGATGTCAAAATTATGAAATTGACAACTCAATAAGTTGCCAATTATGAAAATAAGTGTCTAACAATACAAATAATTTTTCTCGATAAGTTTTGAAATTTTACAAGTGCATGAATATTGTAGCTCTGGCCTCTTGCAACGAAGATGCTGGGTTTCGAACATGGTGGCGGCACGGTCCAATCTACCTTGTAGGAGTCACTTAAGCCCCAGATGTAACTCTGGCGTTTACCTGGTTGACTGCATGCAGGAGGTTCTGACTATGGACTCATGATATAATGGGACTGAAGAGTGAATTCTGTGTAGGATGTGGCAATTTCTTTGTAGAGCCTAGGACATAGTATCTTAGCTGTGTATATTTGGAGAGCCGCCTTTGATGGCGGAGAATGCACAGTACGTCACGAGCTTCTTCCTCCTGGCTTGTTTCTAAATAAAGGAATACCCGGTACATAAAACAAAATGGATATCACGACCACAGAACAGAAAATCAGACCGATCACATACAAGAATACAGTCAATAGTTTAACACGGATTATCTTAGGAATTAAGAAACAACAGTAACATTTGCGGTTGCAATATCCAGTACGTATCTAATGTTTCGCCTGATAGAAAACGAAGTGAATACAGAAGACCGCTGCTAACAAATAAATAAGATATGGAGTTACTTTATACCGAGAACCTCTGACAAGAAGAATGCCAGCTGAACAGAGAGTGGATGAGAGAGAGAGAGATGGACGGAGAAAGAGAGAGATGGACGGAGAGAGAGAGAGAGAGAGAGAGAGAGAGAGAGAGAATAGAAATAACAACATAAATCATCAATACAGCTTCTTTCTTCTTTGGTCCTTGGCCGCTGACTGACAAAGCAATCAGTGGCCAAAACGCCTGGTGGCGTCTTGCAGGACGGCAACAAACTGTCTCCACAAACTGTCTCCTTCGTGTGGTGCCCCAGCTCTGGTGCATGCTTAGCATCTCTGTCTCCATTGTTCTCCGCCAGGTAGCTTTTGGCCGTTCTTGCTTTCGCTTTCCTTCTGGAGCCCATGGCATGACAGTTCTGGTGATGGTGTCAGGGTCTCTTTTGAGGAAGTGGTCAACCCAATTCCATCGTCTACCCGCTATGATGATGCGTTTGTCAAATTTGGTGGCTACGAGTTAGTAGTTTTTTTTTTGTTTGAATGTTGGTGATGGTGTTCTGTCAGAAAATTAGAATTGTCCTTACTCAGCATCAATACAACAACAAACGCCAGAAAATACAAGAAAGTGTATTTTAAACAGAAGCAAAACTCGAAGTTCAAGAGCCGAGTCACATGAGTATAGAGATTAACATTCAATAAAGAAAAGTCTCAGAAGAGGCACGAGGAAATATACAAATGAAATGACAAGAATGGCAGAGGAAGCTGCAGACAGACAATATGAAAGACCTCTACAACAGTATATACAATAAAATCTAACCGGTAAATATAGGCAGGAAAATGATCTTATCAAGGACAAGACGGGAAAGTGCAAAGCAAATTAAAATAGCAAATGAAGAGATGGCGGAAACAAATTTGAGGAAACTTCTAATTAGACAAGATTCACAATTTTCCTCAGACCTGCAGAGATGGAATTACAATACAGTTAAGAAAATCGAATAAAACAGAAATAAAGAAAGCCATAACGCTTCTAAGATATTGGCAAGGCGCTGACTCATATAATATTCCAGCAGAAGTCAACAAGTAAACATTTACATTTCACCATAGATGTACAAAGTAATCGGTAAAGTAAGGTAGAGAGACAAAATACCAGCAGAATGGAAGATCAAGTAGGAGAGTCGCCAGGAAGTGAGATATAGCAAGAGCGCACAAATTGCAGTGTGAAAATGTTACTATTAGTACGATAAAATATGTTACACTAGATCAACGTTTCTCAAACTGTGTTACGCGAGCTATTTAAAGGTGTTCCGCGAAGAAAAACTGCTGATCCGGTTGTTAACAACGTATTTTCAAATATTATTTTTTTAATGGATACGAAATTAATTTGCAATTGCAGCCAAACCAGCATGCTTATCAGCTCATGATTATGAGAGTTTGATTGGTTTGACTTCAAACTCAGGAATAAAACAAAGATTTAATGAATTTTCCCTAAATGATTTTTGGAGCAGTGTTCTGCAAGAATGCTCCATCATTGCAAAACGGGCAATTTGAGTGATTCTTCCTTTTGTCACTACATATCTATGTGAAACAGGATTTTCTTGTTATGCATCTACGAAGACAAAATATAGGAACTAACTTGACGTGTCCCCAGACATAAGAATTCGACTTTCAAACATTGTATCAAATATTAAGGAATATGTGATAGTAAAAAACAAAAGCATTCTTCTCATTGAATTACAATGTACATCTACTTGTGCATTTACTTTAATTTTATTAGTAATAACAAATAAACACGATTAAGATACTGATGGTTCTAATTATTATTATTTTAGCTGTATTAATTACTTTCTTTATTTATTACAGCTTAAGCTTAATTTTAATTAATCGTAAAATGTAATACAAACTTGTAAAATGCTACCTTAAACCCAATTTTTAGGATCACTGTTCCGTCAATTCATTTCAAATGAATGTGTTCCGTGTACAAAAATGGTTTGAGAAACGCTGCACTAGATTAAAAGACTTAAAGCGGTCACAGCCAGACGTTTGAGAGAAGACCATGCTGATTTAAAAAAAAAAAACAACAGATACTGGACAAACCAGAATGCCACACTGAGCATAATAGCTGAACATAACATGTAATCGAACGGATCGCCTTACGTCGAATTTGTGGACCATGAAAAGCGATTCCACAGTTTTAACAGAGAATCGTTGTGGAAAGTGATGAGGCATAATGATTCACTAAGGTAATAAAGTAAAATATGAACATATGAAATGTAGAATTCTTCATGAAGGATATCATACATTGCCATTTGAGTTCAGAAATGGAGTACGACAGGGATACCTCTTGTCACCATTTCTCTTCTTACTTGCTACAGACTAGATTATGAAAACAAAGGCGTCAACCAACAGAAATTGAATTCAGTGGAATTTAACAAAACACATTGACGCTGTAAATATTCCTATAACCTGGCTCTTCTGTCTCATAATCGTAACCAGATGCAAAACAAAATGAGAATACCTGATGACAAGTCACAACAATTAGATCTGAAAATATAAAGAGAAAAAGCATATGAGAATCAATGCTACAAATGATAGCCAGATTGCACGTTAAAATAAGTAACCCTAAGTGGAGGCACATACATATAACTTGGCTGCTGCATGCAGCTGACGTACCAGACAGTGACCTCAAAATAAGAAATAAGAATATACAAGACAAGATGAGCTTCACTGATTTGGGAAATACATGGAAATAGAAACGGTCAAGGGCAGTACTGTCGTATATTTTTGATAGGTTAATTAAGATCAATTTTGGCCCAGCTGAATAGGACTAGAACAGGTGATAGCTCAGTGAGAGATCAGGTAAAGAAATAGATTTTTCACGAGTGAAATGGTGAAAGGTAAAAATCTGTCGTTGGATTTGAAAGATAATCTATCCAGCCTATCGGTTACGACTGAGATTCTTAGATCAGACAGACCTTCCTATAAATATATGTTGATATCTTCACCCACTCACATCTACACACACACAGATACGTGACGACACTTAGAACACTTAGACGCACAGACGTGAAAACTATATCTATGGAATTGGGATCTTTTGGGACAAGCTGACTGTTACGGTATTTTATTGAAGTCGTCTGCTATAGTTGGCAGTGTGCTACTTCTAGGGTCACAGCGTTTAATATAATTAGATGTTAAGAATTCACGGACTACTGAACGCTATATGCACGATCGATTTATGACGTGTTAGTGTTGATAGGTCACGCATCGTGACTTAGATACGAAACCCTTTTTACGTTGACCGTCAAGCTATGAAGACGCGTCATATATTCGTCCAGTGTTGGGCATTGTATTGCCACATATTTATATAAGTACTTCGAAGTAGGGACTCAGGGTCAGTCCAAGTTATATGAATCAAATAATATAAATAGGTTAGTATACAACCAACTTCAAGGAAGATTATTTCAGTCCATAATATGATATTTATCAGACGCATACGCTCATTGTCGGCCGTTGGAAACCCCAACCACGCGTGCACACAGCTATGATGTTCTGGCTATATTAATTCATTTTACTGGACACGGACTGAGAATATTAATGGATTCAACTGTACTCAATTATATATGTATGCTGTTAATGAATAATACTTGTGATGTCTTTGTTAAACTCTTTCTTTGTGTGTAGTTGTTAACTCATACTGGCTACTAGTTGTTGAATCATGCTTTATTTGCTAAATGATGTGAATGTCCACCAGTGGATAAATGTAGATGTTGGGACTGGTGTAGTAAAGTGTAACGATTGTCAACTCATCAAACCCAGCACAGTTTTGGTCATACAGGTCATCTTGTCCTGGAACGTGATGAGGCTCCGACAAGAATGTGAGTGTAAACAATGAGTGTGTATCTGAATGTCAGTACGCGAATGGTAGAATGATTCGATAGAGTTGACAGGTTGGTAGTACATCACTCATACTCACACTGTTCGAATTCAAGAAGTACTGGAACTACGGTGGTCTTTTTATAACATTTAATGGGACGCACACTTGGACAGTACGTGTATGGTTACAGGAACAAATGTCGACATAGACAGCATAATGTTGATCACAGGAATATCATCTTAAGTTAGCATTCATGCTTGGCAAATATCATAATGGAGCATTCGTAAATAAGCATTCAGCGTTCCATCATGTAAATCATCTGGCTTTACTGACTGGGCACGTCAGACCATAACCAATACATAGGAAGGCTCCTAGACCTAACCTCGTCTAGCGAATATTCCTTCACGTAAAGTTCAATATATATATATATTTCATAATATAGGAATCCCAGACATGGGTTCTCACATGTAGCAGTGATCTCTTGGTTCATCGAGCGATAGTACAGGCATCCCTTTTTCTCACTCGATAAATACAAAGTATATGAATTTCAACATGGCTGTTCTCTCTCTCGTGAGCTTCACTCACTATAGAATATAGACCAAAAATTAGTCATTCATTAAATGTCCTCATTTCTTCATAGGTTCTCTCATAGAGGTAATTGAATAATATCATACAATCCAGTGCTGATACATAGGAATGTCTTCTTCCTTTGAATGGATATTCTTTTTAAAAGTACCACTGTGCTTCTGCTTATCAACAACGATGGCGAAGCCCAAGTTCATAATAAATTGTGGTTTTACCTTTTTATGCGAAATATAACTTTGCCATTCCTTGGCAAAAGAGAATAAACACTGGGGTAAAGTACATACAACATGTCTAAATGATTATCACTTTTCCCCATCCATATATAGATCACTATTTCGGCAAAAAGCCTGCTACAACAAAACTCGGCATCCTCACAGGATGACAGCCATGGATCACACCCTTTGCTAGCGATACTTCCGCTGCATAGCCTTTGACCTTTTCTAGCGACAACCAAATTAGTTCGACTTAGAAATGCAAAGATATCCATATATAAGACAGACTCGTCCTACTCATACAAACACTACGTATAAATTCAGGCCATAGATATACTGAAGCAAGAACAATCTATTCCTACCCAGCCACAGAATAAATCGCAGTAGGCCTAGAGTCCGATCGTCAAGGGAAGCAACCCTGCTTCTCCTTAAGCACTTAAAAAGTCCGCTTACAAAATATTTGCGAACATAATAAGAATATAAATGTATTATATTGCAAGATAGTAAAAATTGAACTATCCGTTTTTCAATAAAGGGAAGCAAGGAACCCAAAAATGACTTCTCCTTAAGCACTTAAAAAGGAAAATACTTTGCATTAATACGAAAACCATACGTTGACGCTTGAGAATGATAATAAGCAAAACTTACAAATTCAACTAAATAATAATAGAACCCCAACCGAATTGCAACAATGGTGGCCTGATGTGGCTGTGGACTTTTAAGTCACACTAGATTGTAAAGAAACAAGCAGAATCGAAATGGACATTTTTTCTATTTGTACACCGGTGACGTCATACCATAGCAACTGTGGTGAAGTGGGATGTTATAAATCTTTATAGGGGACTTAGTGTACTGACTGAGATCAGCTGTGAAGGTATCTATATCTATTAAGAGTAGTGTATTATAGATAACCTTACTTGCTACCACATATCTCTATATCTCAGTCAGAATTATTCTGGAATAGTGTGATGCTACGTTATGTGTCTAGGGTATGTGTATGATGAAGTGTAAGTCACAACAACAGACAGATAAACAATTTAATTTAATCCACTACTCTTAACAACACTGTGACACTCACATACATATAACACTCTATGAGAATATCTTAAAGAAGTCACTCGTAACTTTTCAAATAACAATATGTATTCATTACTGGCATGAATGAATATGTGTCCTGATTCAACTACAAGGGAACCAGGAATCACAATCAATTTAAATTACAAGTTATGTACAGAATGTATTTAATATGAATATTGTAGTGACATATATTATTACAAATGTTCTATGTGTGTCAGTTGTGTAGTAGTAAAATGAGGTAATACTGGTTTTGTTTTGTTCAAGCTCTGTTGGTATTTGTCATCATGACTTCAATAGTTTGTCTTTAGGGACTAGTATTGGAGATGTTCACAGTTCCTGATTTTAAGACAAGTAAATTCCCCTCTTAATGTTAATTTTACAAAGTCAGTTCAAGATGAGGGGACATAATGTTGAGCTCAGCTGGCCAAGTTAGCTTATCTGGCGTGATGGCGGCAGGAAAGGACTCCTCTGCTCGAATTCTCCTCTGGGCTCTGGAGACACCTCACTGATAGCTAAAAGGACCAAGGAGTATGCTGTCCGACACTGGATTCAGCAAAGCTCTGACTAGGTGCTGCTCAGTACCATCAAGACCACTGTCCCTGAAATCAAGAAGGATGTACCTTCTACTTCATAACTAACTTAAACTCTCTTGTTACACTGATCACAACACAGCACAAACATTGAGTTCAGAGCATTAGGCCAACTGTCAGCTTCATTTGAAATACTTTATTCCAGTATTACCCTTCTTAATGGTTACTACGCCTCTGCAATTCCAGCATTATTTCTTTCTATTCAATCATCCAGGTGTCAGTGTACTGTTTGGCCATTCCATGCCGTTTTACTTCTCTCCGACACCCTCTGTTCAGGCTGGAGCATTACAGGCTTTACCTCACGTTGGCCACTGAACTACACATATATATACAGGCATAAATCAACAATTCACATTCAATTTTCATTAAAAGATATTGAATGGTTCAAGCTTACCACAATTCATACGAATAAACACAGATACGTTGATTAGCAATGAATTCTGGCACAAACTGGCACAAATTCCCATCTGCTTATCTTCCAGGCTTTTATTTAGCCAAATATAAGCTGGCTTCAACGCACTGATGCTTTATCAATCTTATTTAAACAAGTGGTTTCGAACTAACGCTCCCAAGTGTGTATATCAGCGAGTCTGACCAATGAGCCCCGTTTCGACAAGTGTTTGAAAAAATGTTACCTTTCCCCGTTTCCCCTAACAACCAAGATAGTATTTATAGCCCGACCAATCGTGGTTAGGCTTTCATTTGTTGCGCTCCAATCAATTTGGAGTTTACATGGTAGGCTATTTCTGTAACGTAAATTTTTTTCAAACACGTTAAAAAAAAATCTTATGAGCAGAAATGATTTTATGCTGTCAGGCACCCCCAATATTTTATTTTGGGTATAATTTATTAATTCCTGGACTATTTGCGTAACGTTTTACATATTATTTGTCAGCAAGCCCTAAGGAACCCAAAAATACAAATTTAAAGGAGCTACGTGGCTGCATTCAAAATATGCAATTTCTTCTACCTCCTGTTTCGAAGATGTGCTGTCTGGGTACTGTTATGTTTTCAACCGTAAACCCATCTAATGTTATCTTTTCTAATAAGAGTTTTTTTTATGATTTATAAACCTAACTCTGGGAAAGGGTAGTGTATTTTATCACTGTCCGTCTGAAAAAAAATTAGTGCATGTAGACTTACACGCGTGATGGCAGCATTTGTGTATCGCGCGACGCGTGTTGCATGCGTTCCTGATTTTCAGCCCTCCCCTCTCTCTTTATCCTTTTGTCCATCTGTTCGTTCGTTTTGGTAACGCAGTATAATTAATGTTAGGATTAATTTAGGTCATTACGCAGTACGTCTCAATGTTTTTCTTAGAAATGCAGCACACGTTTCATTGAAGAAGGCGGGTAATAATACAGTAAGCTTTTATATCAACGTGAAAGCGTTACAATTTGCAGACGAAGCAGAAAACAAGGGGGATTTCGAGTACATTCTTTGTGACAGCACTGTTATTTTCCCATTGCTCTTCTCTTTATTAATTTTATTTGTTAGGCTTTATATTTACCTAATAATTTATATATGTGGATTAGAATATTTCACGACACCTCCCCTCTTAAAACAGACATTATATGTCAGTCCTTTATTCTATATACACATAGAGAAATTTATTATTATTTCTGGGGTTTACGGTGATTCTCATCACACGGATGGCGGCTTAAAAAATCCGCTCCCAAATTGGTTTTTCCAGATATATACTCAATGCTAAAATTATATGGAGCCAGAAGTAAAGACCATCGGAGTAACCTAGAGTTCTCATGCTTAGCCTGTGCTAGAAACGATAAAGGTTTGTGATCTGTTTGCAACTTAAATGCCTTCCCATATAGATAAATATTGAATTTCTTTATTGCCCATATTACTGCAAGACATTCTTTTTCGCTAGTTGAGTAGTTGATTTCAGCTTTATTCAACTTTCTGCTAGCATATGCCACTGGGCTTAATTCCCCATCCAATGCATCTGATTTCTGTAGTAGAGTTGCACCTAACCCAATATTACTTGCATCCGTCCTTACTATGAATTCTTGACTTAAGTCAGGTAATTTCAAAATGGGTTTACTTGTGAGCTTTTCCTTCAATTCTTGGTAAGTCATTTCACATTGTGGTGTCCATGTAATGCGATCTGGATGTCCTTTACGTGTCAATTCCGTTAAAGGTGCACATATGGAATTAAAGTTTTTGATATACTTCTGGTAGAAACCACATAATGAGACAAAGGATCTCACGTCCTTCTTGGTTTGTGGTCTCGGGGCTTTCTGTAGTTTTTCTAAATTCTTTGGGTCAGGGGTCATGTTTCCCTGATAAACTGTGTGTCCCAAAAATTCCAATTCTTTACATCCAACGCAACATTTGGTTGGTCGGGCTGTTAAATTTGCCTCCCTAAGTCGATTAAACAGCATGTTCAGAGAGTCCATGTGTTCCTCAAATGTTTCTGTTGCTATAAGGATATCATCCATAAAATTTGTTATACAGGGATTATTCAGAGGATCCAATAATTTTCTCATCATTCTAGAGAAGACACTAGGCGCATTCTTCAATCCAAATGGCAATCTATTAAACTCATAGTGTCCTTCTGAGGTACTAAAAGCTAGGTATGGTCTAACCTCAGGCTTTACTGGAATCTGATAGTATCCTTTACTCAGATCCACTTTTGAGAAATATTTAGCTTTATTTAGTCTGGCAAACAGCTGATTTGTATCCGGCAATGGATCCACCTGTCCTTCTGTAATAGCATTCAGTCTCCTGTAATCTATACAGAGTCTATGTTCTCCAGAGGGCTTCCTTAAGAGTACAACACCGGAACTATACGAAGACTCACTGTGCGAAAATAATTCCTTCCTTCAACAGATAGTCTATCTCTTCCTTCAAAGCTTTTTCCTTAGCAAACGGAATCGAATATGGTTTCATACAGACAGGTGTGGAGTCTATCAGTTTCATATCATATTCCAATAGGTTTGTATGCCCTGGTCGGTCTGTTAACACCTCTGCATGATTATTTAGAACCTGTTGCACTCTCTCTTTCTGAGTTTTCGTTAAATGTGTACTGATTTTCACCTGTGCTGCTGTCTCACAGGGGTGTAATGGATATTCAAATGATGAAAGTGGTTCCTTTTTCATCTCCATGGCGATGGACAAGGTCAACAAGTGTGTCTCTTCCTGATGTTCTCTTTCCAAATATTTCTTCAGGAGATTCACATGATAGATTTTTTCTTTCCCCTTCTTATCTATCTTATAATTTGTTCTAGACACCTTCTCTAAAACTGTATATGGACCCTGCCATCCAATTTGTAACTTATTCTGACTCCCAGGCAAAAGAAGCAGTACTTTCTCTCCCACAGCCAAATTTCTGTCTTTCGCCTTCCTGTTATAATAGGCAGCATGTTTCTTCCTGGCTTGTTTCAAATTTTCATTGGCAAGTTTCCAGCCAGTTTTCAACCGAGTGGTCAGCTCATTCACATATTGGTATGAAGATGTAATGTTTTCCTCTGCCTTTTCATCAGTCCACGTTCTTAACAAAGCTACATATGGACCTTTAATTGTGTGGACCTATTTGTCCATGCACCGGTATGGTCTCTTCCACTCGAAGCTTTATAGTGATGATTTTTCCTCCCAGAATTATCATTCACAAAACGACCGCTACCAATTTTTCTTTGGGGCTTTCTCCCCACTTAAAATTCTTGATGAGAGATTTCCTCTCTACATCCTCTTCCTCCAGTTTGTTTAAGTCCGATTGAGGGATTTTCGGCTTATCCTGGGGTAAGACATCTTTTTGCACTCTCCGCATAGTGGCCATTGTAAAACAGTTAAGTGAAGCTTGTCCGTGAAAAGGGGCTTCCCATTCCATTTGGTCCACTTTATCAAATCTATTTTTTCCTTTTATTGTCAGGCCTGATTTTGCCCCATGGCGTGTCCAGGTCCTGATCCATGTTCCCACTTGTGGGTGTTCCCTCATGTGCTATGCTACACCTTTCTACAAAATTCTCAATGTCCCATCTTGCTTTGGGCCAATAATAATTGTGAGCCACCTTTTGAATGATGGTACCTATCTTCTCATGGTCCCCATCTGGTTTCACATGTAGGCTCCTTATTAAGTCTGTCCTATATCTTTTTTGGAAGAACCAGCTGTCCGTGACCATTGGATCTAGCTCCAGTCTTCCTATACATCAACTTGTTTTTCATGTAAAAATCTCCCTTGCCTGGAGTTGTATGACAAGTTGACAATTTTCTGAAACAAGGCTTGAGTGTTTTATCCCCAGCCTGTGCCTTCCTCATCTCTTCTGGAGTGGTATCTAACATAATATCCTCCTCCTGTCTTGAGGTCGACCTGACCTGAAGGGTTGCCATATACACAGGTTTCCTTCTGCAACGGTCAGTGTCATGATTGTCCATCTGACAATTCTTACACCACCTTTTTCCTTGGTTGAAAGATTTTCTTTCATCATATTTCCTTTCATCGAATTGTGGGAATTTATTTTTATTTTCATACCGTGGCCTATCAAATTGGTGCTTACCTTTATTTTGATCCTTAGGATCAAATTTATTAAAGTTCTGTGGTGCCCTAAAGTTATCCACCTGTTTCTTTTTATTACCTGTTACCTCTGCTTGAGCTGCTTGATACCTTTCAGCAACATTTAGCAACTCACCCAGCCTCTCTGCACCTTGTTCCATGAGAAACTTTCTCAGGTCTGGAGCCATGGACTCTCTTAGTTGCTCTATAAGGACCATTTCCTTAAGATCTTGGGTTTTCCCCAGAGAAGTCCATTTCTCCAAGTATGTCTCTATTCGTGCAGAGAACTGGTGATAGGTTTCACCTGACAGTAGTTTAGCATTCCTAAATTTTTTCCTGTAAAACTCTGCATTCTTTTCATACCTTAACAAAAGAGCCTGCTTTAGCATGTCATAATTTTCCTGATCACCTCTGCTCATTTTTGCAAAAACTTCATAAGCTGCCCCACGAAGTCCCTGAGATAACTTTAAGCTCCACCTTTCTCTCTCTAACCCATACGTGGTAGCTAATAGTTCATACCTATTTAGGTAGCTCTCAATATCATCGTCTTTCTCAACAAAATGATCTAAATGAAAATTCATAGCTGAGGTTGAGGCTCCTTGAGTAACCGTAGCATCAGAGGCAAAGGGACTGGCACCATTTTCAGGAGCATGGCCTTGAAACTCAAACTCCCTTAGTCGTAATTCATGTTCCCTTTGTAATCTTTTCTCCTCCTTTTCTGCTTCCCTCTCTGCAGCTAATCTCCTCTCTTCCCTTTCTGCAGCTAATTTCTTCTCTTCTGCAGCTAATCTTTTGTCTTCTCTTTCTGCCTCCAATTTCTTAGCCTCAGCCTCAATCTGCAACCTCTTAGTCTCAGCCTCAGCTTCAAACTGTAACTTCTTAATTTCCTTGTCAGCCTCTAACTTTCTTTCGGCCTCTTTTTCTAATCTTCTTTCTTCGCGTTCAATAAATTTGTCACATTCCGTCGTGACATAGGCAACCATAACTTGCCCATCTAATCCTAACTCTTTTGCAGTCTGAACCGCAGCAGATCGAAATTTGGCCAGGTCCGCCATTGTCTATCAGGTAAGTTTATAAAATGTCTAACCAACAATTTAATCTCTAAATATCTAATGGACAACACAGGCACCGTGAGCTCAACCTTATTCAATTCCACCCAAGGATACTTTTTAATTCTTATCTTCCCTGAAGTGAATTACCCCCAATATTTTTAATAGTGAAAGATTCAAAATCCCAAGAGCGAGACCCCAATATATGTGGTGAAGTGGGATGTTATAAAATATTTATAGGGGACTTAGTGTACTGACTGAGATCAGCTGTGAAGGTATCTATATCTATTAAGAGTAGTGTATTATAGATAACCTTACTTGCTACCACATATCTCTATATCTCAGTCAGAATTATTCTGGAATAGTGTGATGCTACGTTATGTGTCTAGGGTATGTGTATGATGAAGTGTAAGTCACAACAACAGACAGATAAACAATTTAATTTAATCCACTACTCTTAACAACACTGTGACACTCACATACATATAACACTCTATGAGAATATCTTAAAGAAGTCACTCGTAACTTTTCAAATAACAATATGTATTCATTACTGGCATGAATGAATATGTGTCCTGATTCAACTACAAGGGAACCAGGAATCACAATCAATTTAAATTACAAGTTATGTACAGAATGTATTTAATATGAATATTGTAGTGACATATATTATTACAAATGTTCTATGTGTGTCAGTTGTGTAGTAGTAAAATGAGGTAATACTGGTTTTGTTTTGTTCAAGCTCTGTTGGTATTTGTCATCATGACTTCAATAGTTTGTCTTTAGGGACTAGTATTGGAGATGTTCACAGTTCCTGATTTTAAGACAAGTAAATTCCCCTCTTAATGTTAATTTTACAAAGTCAGTTCAAGATGAGGGGACATAATGTTGAGCTCAGCTGGCCAAGTTAGCTTATCTGGCGTGATGGCGGCAGGAAAGGACTCCTCTGCTCGAATTCTCCTCTGGGCTCTGGAGACACCTCACTGATAGCTAAAAGGACCAAGGAGTATGCTGTCCGACACTGGATTCAGCAAAGCTCTGACTAGGTGCTGCTCAGTACCATCAAGACCACTGTCCCTGAAATCAAGAAGGATGTACCTTCTACTTCATAACTAACTTAAACTCTCTTGTTACACTGATCACAACACAGCACAAACATTGAGTTCAGAGCATTAGGCCAACTGTCAGCTTCATTTGAAATACTTTATTCCAGTATTACCCTTCTTAATGGTTACTACGCCTCTGCAATTCCAGCATTATTTCTTTCTATTCAATCATCCAGGTGTCAGTGTACTGTTTGGCCATTCCATGCCGTTTTACTTCTCTCCGACACCCTCTGTTCAGGCTGGAGCATTACAGGCTTTACCTCACGTTGGCCACTGAACTACACATATATATACAGGCATAAATCAACAATTCACATTCAATTTTCATTAAAAGATATTGAATGGTTCAAGCTTACCACAATTCATACGAATAAACACAGATACGTTGATTAGCAATGAATTCTGGCACAAACTGGCACAAATTCCCATCTGCTTATCTTCCAGGCTTTTATTTAGCCAAATATAAGCTGGCTTCAACGCACTGATGCTTTATCAATCTTATTTAAACAAGTGGTTTCGAACTAACGCTCCCAAGTGTGTATATCAGCGAGTCTGACCAATGAGCCCCGTTTCGACAAGTGTTTGAAAAAATGTTACCTTTCCCCGTTTCCCCTAACAACCAAGATAGTATTTATAGCCCGACCAATCGTGGTTAGGCTTTCATTTGTTGCGCTCCAATCAATTTGGAGTTTACATGGTAGGCTATTTCTGTAACGTAAATTTTTTTTCAAACACGTTAAAAAAAAATCTTATGAGCAGAAATGATTTTATGCTGTCAGGCACCCCCAATATTTTATTTTGGGTATAATTTATTAATTCCTGGACTATTTGCGTAACGTTTTACATATTATTTGTCAGCAAGCCCTAAGGAACCCAAAAATACAAATTTAAAGGAGCTACGTGGCTGCATTCAAAATATGCAATTTCTTCTACCTCCTGTTTCGAAGATGTGCTGTCTGGGTACTGTTATGTTTTCAACCGTAAACCCATCTAATGTTATCTTTTCTAATAAGAGTTTTTTATGATTTATAAACCTAACTCTGGGAAAGGGTAGTGTATTTTATCACTGTCCGTCTGAAAAAAAAATTAGTGCATGTAGACTTACACGCGTGATGGCAGCATTTGTGTATCGCGCGACGCGTGTTGCATGCGTTCCTGATTTTCAGCCCTCCCCTCTCTCTTTATCCTTTTGTCCATCTGTTCGTTCGTTTTGGTAACGCAGTATAATTAATGTTAGGATTAATTTAGGTCATTACGCAGTACGTCTCAATGTTTTTTCTTAGAAATGCAGCACACGTTTCATTGAAGAAGGCGGGTAATAATACAGTAAGCTTTTATATCAACGTGAAAGCGTTACAATTTGCAGACGAAGCAGAAAACAAGGGGGATTTCGAGTACATTCTTTGTGACAGCACTGTTATTTTCCCATTGCTCTTCTCTTTATTAATTTTATTTGTTAGGCTTTATATTTACCTAAGGGGAATCAAAACTAATCCTTGTGGCTTTTCGAACGTCAAGGTCAGTTTTGATTGTTCCGTAGGGCCGTTAAATGATCGCATTTGGCGAAAAACCCCATTGATGATTATTCCGATGGGTTGTTTGTTCGCATTTGCTATGATTTGACCTTGCTTGTTAGGTGTCCAGTTCTGTGAATAACTAGTGTATTTTACTGTATTCAGTTTCATTTTATTGAGTTTTGTATTATTGTTTGCAAGCTATCTCGTTAATCCTTACCTTGCTATCTTTATGTTCATTTATATGTATTGTAAATACCGTCAGATGAGTCCTGTGACGTCATTAGTTTTTGCATTCGTATTTTTTTTCTATATGCTGACCTACATTTAGTTCAATCCTTGACCTTTCAGTGCTTCCGATTTCTATGCTTAGTTTTGTAAAATCATTTATTTTTGTGAAATTGTCAATTGTATCTTGTACTTCTGTGTTGTAAATCTTTGGTTAATAAATTGTATTGTTTGTATTGATCTCATATATTAATAACATAATGATATTACTATAAATTTATTATTAATAGAATAATACAATAATTTCATTAATTTTTACCAAATCATTTTGATGACTTAGGTAATGTCATCTATTTGCAGTAGTAGTCTAATATACTATTGAAGCATATTGTAGATTATGACGAGGGCAAAATAACATAATATATAGTGATAAATAACTTTGATGTATGGTTTGCCTTGAATATGACAAACATATAAAATATTAATTAGTACATTTTCATAATACTACAGTGTTGACTTAGCACATATAATTGATCAAATAACTTAATTATGGAGGTATAATACCCTTAATTATTAAATGTTGATATTAGGTGTATGATATAAATTCAGCATCTTAAATAAATAAATAGCTTAACTAGTTATGATGTAAATTAGTAGGTACATATAATATTATTACAAAATATTATATAGTTGTGGAACTTACAAATAATAATACAATAGTATTATAATTGATTATATTGAGCAAATACATACACTATTAGGTTCAAGAATGCTTACCTTGGATCATTTCATTAGAATTGGAAAGGATTGTAATGAAAAGGGAGATGCACTCCTGGAATTTGCGACAACTGAACTTGCAAAATATAAAGCAGAATTAGAGGAACAGAAAGAAATTGCTAGACGAGAAGAAGAAGAACGTGAACTTAAGTTAGAAAAGCAAAGAGAAATTGCTAGACGAGAAGAATAAGAACGTGAACTTAAGTTAGAAAAGCAAAGAGAAATTGCTAGACGAGAAAAAGAACTTAAACAAGAAGAAGAGAATAAACTGAAACGAGAGGAAATTATAAGGCAACAAGAAATGGAATTGCAACGTCTTAAGTATGAAACTGCAAGATTTTAGGCACAAAGTGCTGCAGCAATCCAGAATGATAATTCTCAAAATGGATCTTCATCCAACCAAAACAAACCTTATTACAACTTTAAATTACCACATTTCAAATTGAACTTCGACCACCTTGGATCGTACCTGGTACGTTTCAAACAGGTATGTTTAACAAATAACTTACCAAAACTATCATGGGCTTTAAAACTTAGTGAATTGTTGGACGGGGAACCATTAAGTGCAGTTCAGAATGTAGACCCAACAATAGCTGGTGACTATGACGCCATTAAAGCATTATTATTACGTCGTTTACATTTGGACGAAGAGGGTTGCAGATTACGTTTTAAGAGTATTCTACCAGATTCTAATAAAGACTTTACAGGTTTTATTGCGAACATACGCAATACCTTTAACAGATGGGTGGAACTGGCAGGTGTCAACAAATCATACGACAAGTTAGTTGATTTGTTACTAAGGGATAAAGTGTTATCCTCTGTCAGCTCATCGTTCTTTGCCTATTTGCAAGAACGTAAACCTTCTACGATCGATGAATTAGAAAAAATTTCAATAAATTATTGCACTGCTCATCCGAATGCGAGCATTTCTAACTCGCTAATAAGGGAACCTCTACCTGTGGCCTCTAATATGTCATACCACAGTCATGACAAACTAAGAACACACAGCGTAGATAGAAGTCGCTTCAAAGGAAATTATAAAGTTAATTTTCATTAGGAACATAATAATTTTAACAATAAGAGTGATTTTAATAGAGGAAGACCACAATATAGAAATCAGTCACCTCATTTTAAATACAACAATAGTCAACACAATACAAATCATAACCGATCATACAACTCTAATACTGGTAATAGTTGTAATAACTATAATCAAGGCTCGAGACACAGAGATAACAGTCACTACAGGGGACAACGAAATAATTCCAATGATTATTCTCGTCAGCGGTCCCAGTCTCGTAGATCATCTCAGTATGATCATCATACAGGGGCAGCAGTTACTAATAATACAACCCCAGATGTTACACAGAACGATAAAGTAATACAATCTTCTGCTACATGTTACGCTATGAATTATAACGTGGCAAATAGTTGCCCAGAATGTAATCTTGTTTTTCAGAAAGCAAAGGAGACAGTCATGAACTGCGGACATATTCTACCAGAAGTAGGTCTTGCAGCCAACGATGGAGCAGGCTCTCTTATATTTAACAGAGGGATAGTAAATGGATCTATCGTCTCTGTGTTGAGAGATTCCGGATCCACAACGATTGGAGTTCGACAGTCACTGATCCATCCAAGTTGTGCAACAGGGGAATATGTCAGATGCATGACGTTTTTTGGGACAATAGAATTTTATCCCACTTCTATAATACATGTTAACACACCTTTTTTCACAGGTAATGTTATGGTCTGCATGTTGAAAAATCCTATTGCAGATCTTATGGTTGGTCGCATTCATGGCAGCAGAGATTGCACCCCAGAAGAAATTATTGAATGGGAGAAAAACAATTTATACATTGGGAATGCAGTGACAACTAGAGCTCAGACGAAACTAGTAGAGAGTATCGACACTGATAAAGGGGAACCAGACGAACAGAAAGATAGTGATTTTCATTCACCTATTGACAGAGCTACGTTTGCAAGAAAGCAGAAGGAAGACAAATCTTTAAAAAAAATTTTTTACTCTGGTCAACAGTTTTGATAATCTTACATCGAACAATAAGAACAAACATTGGTTTACGATTAAAAATGATATATTGATCAGGTGTTTTATGGATAAGTCTCAAGTAAAAAAAAAACAAGTCATGGTACCTGTTGCATTTAGACGTTACATTCTTCAACACGCACATGATTCCAAGTGTGCAGGTCACATGGGATATACTCGGACACGTTCTCGAGTTCTATCTTCATTCTTTTGGCCAGGAGTGTCACGAGATATTTCACAGTATGTACGCTCTTGTACTATATGCCAAGGTGTTAAAGCACTCGGAGCTTTTCACACGGCTCCCATTCAGGCCTGTGATATATCTGTAAGACCTTTCGACAAAATGGCCATTGATATCATTGGTCCACTTTTACCTTCGGCCAGAGGACATATATTTGTTCTCACTTGCATTGACTTACGCACACGATGGCCAGAAGCCATCCCGTTGAAGACCACCACAATTGCAGATGTAGCTGATTCACTACATCTTATCTTTTCTAGGGTAGGTTTCTTTAGGAAACTGTTATCAGACCATGGATCTCAATTCATATCCGACACCATGACGGAAGTAATGAAGACCTGGAATATAGATAGGAATCTCAGTAGTATTTATCATCCAATGAGTAATGGTGCAGTAGAAAGACTTAACCGTACACTTAAACAACTATTGAATAAGGTTACGGTTAAACACCCTCAAGATTGGGATAGAGCACTCCCAGCTGTGCTATTCGCCTATCGAGAAGTTCCCAATGAACGAACTGGCTTCTCTCCATTCCAATTAGTGTTTGGTGCCCCACCAAGAGGTCCTATGGGACTAATAAAAGATTTATTAATTGACGCCGAGATGACTCAGGATATCCAGTCATCATACGAGTACGTTATTAATCTCCGTAAGAACATTATTGAATCTTGCCAGATGGCAACAGTTTCTTCTGAGGCTGCAAAAGCAAAAGCTCGTACTCTGCAAAATAGAACTAGACGATTACGTCAATTTTTTCCAGGAGATCAGGCTTATGTTTTACTTCCACATAATGACAATAAACTACTTGTGTCATGGAATGGTCCTTAGCAGGTTATGGATAAGATTTTTGATGTCGACTATATCCTAGATATTAATGGACATAGAAAAGTATATCATATAAATATGCTTAAACAATTTCATACTCGTCCAAAACACCTACAATCTATTTTTCACGAACTAGATGACACAGAACCTAACAGTCACTATTCTAATCTTTCAGTAATTCAGGAAGAAGAATCTTCTTTTCCTGAGGTACACATGTGTAGCAAAGTTGATTTTGCTGGGAAGGTTATGATGGTATCCTAAAAGAATGAAAAGGTGTCTGCTATAACCGTGTGAGGTCAAGCAAAAGTAGGCCTCTGACTCTATAAATGATGATGATGAATTATGTGCAGAGAACCTACAGCTACCTCCCTAGGTCTCACACGGTCAATCTTCTGGCTTTAGTGTATGGTGTATGGTGTACCTAGTGTCTAGGGGAGAAATGAATGATGGTACACAACAATCAAACACTTTAAGTTTCTATTAAAGAAGTTAATAACTAGCAGTTAAGTTTTTCTTTAAAAAAAGTATTTACAATTTATTTTGCCTGTCCATTCATAGCTTGTGGACAGGTCTTTGAAAACAAAGACACGATAGTTTACAGAAAAAGAACAATTTAAAATGTTGGGGCAATCTGCCCAATAACTAAAAGTTATTATGTATTTATAACTGTTCTTCCTGTAGGAAATATTAAGCTAATTCACTGTATTTATATAACGGGAGAGTCACTATATATGAGGGCTGTAGTTCATCCTACCCCCATAATATTCCTGTGTAATATTTTGAAACACAAGAAAATGTCAGGGAAGCCCCAGCTGTTTTACTCTTCACCTGAGAGTCCTTGTTGTAAGATAATACGATGGGTAGTTGCAGACATTTCAATTTCAACAATCGCCAAAGCTCCTACTGGATATTCAACAGCATATAAGTCTGGTTGGAGACTGGTTGGCGTTTATAAGCACTCAGCAGGTTTCCTGTCACCAACCGGCAACAGGAACATAGACCCTCTGCAACAAAAGGACACCCTGGCCTTTTATCTCTGATCATTTATTCTAACACTTAATTCCCTACATGGGTATGGGGTCAGCCTTGCGTGCCTTACAAATGCACTAGCCCCGAATCGTACAGGACTCCCACCTGGTTGTGACCACACCTCAAGTCCTTATAGTAGATACGCCACTGTACGTTCACATACTTTGCCTCCATGCAATAATGTGGAGTAACCACATTCCCTTTGTTATGATATTCTCTTCTATCTTTTTACTTATATTTGCTTCAGGCATGTTAACAGTGTTCATTGAACACAGAGGCTTGCTAAACTATTTTTAATACAATAATATGTCAACATAATCATAACAACATACATCAGTCAGATACCGTTTAATGTGTGGACTCAACAATGTCTGCTTCCGACATGTCCTTCACTTTTACCCCAAAAGAAGTATTTAACTTTTGTAGTTGGACCAAACATAGTAAATTTCATAAAATATCCTTACCACAATCAAGAAATATATAAACAAATGACGCTGATTTAGTGAAGAAATGGCCTCAGCTTCCTCCGAATCGTACAGACTGTGACTTGATTCTTTATTTAAGTTTATAATTAACACAGCTGTTTTTCAGCGTATCTGTATAAAAATATTAGTTCAACAGGCAATGAATAATCAAAGCCTTTTGCTAATATCTACCAGCCCTAGCCAATCGTAACGTTCTACTACTTGAATTCAAATGCAGTTTGAATGAAAAACCCAAAACAGTTTTCAATAACTGGTGGTCGATTGGCTAGTCTGCTCTAGTCATGCCAAATACAAAAGATATCACGTTTAGGATTACATTTCTCCTACCGTTTCCATTTCCCATTGATCCTCTTTTCACCCTAAGCGAATTTGAATGTACCTCCCTGCCTCTTTTTCCAGCTCGCGTCCCCCTAATGTTACGTTCTTAGATATTAGTATTTCTTCAATAACTTCTCTATTACTGGGACTATTATATATTTAAAGTACATTCTTACTAAGCTAACTCTACGTCATACTATCATATAATTCTTATGGGGAACTTCATAATGGTTTAAAATTTCCAATTTTTGTCATCGTCTATCGTCAACTAAAATTTTACACAAGTCCGTCATCTTCCCCTCTTTCATCTTGCGAGCATGTATTTTTCAAATAACTACAGTTTTAGTTACATCAGAAATGCTACCATTAGGAGGAAATAAAACTGTCTGCGTGGTTTGGCCTTGCTGGCTTTTCTGCAGTGTGAATATATGCGATGCAGACTGTGTTATAGAGTTAAAATGTTTGATATACTTTTGGTAAAAACCACACAGAGACACGAAAGATTGCACATCTTTTTTTGTTTGTGGTCTAGGTGCTCTTTTTAGTTTTTCCAGATTCTTGGGATCAGGGGTCATGCTACCCTGATGTACTGTATGTCCCAAGAATTCCAACTCTTTACAACCAATACAGCATTTTGTTGGCCTAGCGGTTAAGTTAGCCACTCTGAGTCTATCAAACAGCATATTCAAAGAGGTAACGTGTTCCTCAAATGTTTCCGTAGCAATGAGGATATCATCCATAAAATTCGAAATACATGGATTTTTCAGGGGATCCAGCATTTTTCGCATCATCCTAGAAAACACACTAGGGGCATTTTTCAAACCAAATGGTAACATGTTGAACTCATAATGACCTTCCGAGGTGCTAAATGCCAAATAAGGTCGAACCTCAGGCTTTACTGGAATCTGGTAATAGCCTTTGCTATGATCCACTTTGGAAAAATATTTTGCCTTGTTCAGCCTGGCAAAAAGTTGAGTAGTATCAGGTAATGGATCCACCTGACCTTCTGTGACAGCATTTAGTTTCCTGTAATCTATGCACAGTCTATGTTCTCCTGATGGTTTCCGCAACAGAACCACACAGGAACTGTAAGGAGACTCACTGTGAGAAATAATCCCTTCTTTTAACAGATAATCAATCTCCTCTTTCAAAGCTTTTTCCTTAGCGAACGGAATAGAATAAGGCCTCATACAGATGGGTTCTGGGTCTAGTAGTTTCATATCATATGACAACAAATTTGTGTGCCCTGGTTTATCAGTTAACACATCTGTATATTTCTCAAGGACCTTTTGAACCTTCTCCTTCTGTCCTTTTGTCAGGTGATTACTGATTTTCACCTGTGCAAACGTTTCACTGGTTTTCAGTGGATATTCAACCGAGGAGAGAGGTTCATTTTTCATCTCGGTTGCTATAGACAAGGCCATTAAATGTGATCCCTCCTGGATTTGTCTGTCCAGATATTTCTTCAAAAGGTTCACATGATAAGCTTTCTCTTTTCCCTTTTTGTCAATCTTATAATTTGTTCTGGATACCTTTTCCAAAACTGTATATGGCCCTTGCCATCCGATCTGAAGTTTATTGTTGCTGCCTGGCAATAGAAGAGTACCTTCTCCCCTACAGCAAGTTCTCGATCGTTCGCTTTTTTATTACAATAAGCAGCATGCTTTTTCCTGGCTTGTCTCAAATTTTCATTTGCCAGTTTCCAACTAGTTTTTAAACGAGTGGTCAGTTCGTTCACATATTGGTATGATGAGGTAACAGTCTCCTCTGCCTTCTCATCTGTCCAGGTCCTTAGCAAAGTTACATATGGACTTTTAATTTTTCTGACATAGTATTCATGGCACATGTCAGGTCCTTTACATTGGAAGCTTTGTTTTGCGGACGTTTCTTTCTTGTGTCACCACACAAGAATCTACCACTACCAATTTGTTTCCTGGGGTTGTCTCCCCTCAAGTTCAAATTCAAATTGAGAGAGCTTCGCTCTCTTTTTTCGTCCTCCAGTTTACATAAGTCCGACCGAGGGATCGTCGGCTTATTCTGGGGTATTACAGTTCTTTGTACTCGATGCATAGTAGCCATAGTAAAACATTTTAGCGAAGACTGTCTGTGAAACGGGGGTTCCCATTCCCCTTCGTCCACTTTATTATAATTATTTTTCTTTCCAGGCCTACTTTTGCCCCGTGGCATTTCTAGGTCCTGGTTCCTTTTCCCACGTGTGGGTGTTCCCTCTTTAGGTTCTAGTCCCGGTTTGCCATAATGCTTCTTTTGCATTTGGTGATTAATTTTCCACCCTGTGGAATTTTTCTCGCTGCATTGTTCGCAGTCCTCGACAAATTTTCTTATGTCATTAACTTCTCCGGGCCAGAAATATCCAACAGATGTTCTTTGGCATGTGGTACCCATTTTCTGGTGTTCACCATTTAGAACATGTGTTTGTCTCATAACTTGTGCCCTATATCTCGATGGCACTACTACCTGTCCACACCCGGATACTCCTGCTTTATCCGCCCTGCAAAGCAGTCCATCATCCAAATAGAAATCTCCTTTCCTTGGAGGGGTATGGAGTTTTTGGAGTTTTTCAAAGCACGGCTTCAGTGACCTATCTTCAGCCTGTGCCTTTCTCCACTGTTTACGAGACATTGTTTTTGGTGGTTCCTCCTCTTGTTTAGGAGTCGACCTGACCTTAAGCGTGGCCATATACATAGGTCTCCTTCCACAATTTTCAGTGTTATGGTTGTCCATCCAACAATTTTTACAATACCTCTTTCCTTGGTTAAAAGGTTTCACTGACAAACAACATTTTTCTTTCTTATATAAGAATAAGTGTTCTTAGGTCAGTTTCTTGCGCTGATTTCAAATCTGAAATCCGTTTATCTCTATCACGTCGGGTTCTTAAGATATTTGTGAATAAATATATTTTTGGGAAACCGTTATTTGTTCCGTTTCATTTTTACTATATAGCTTATTAAAAATTAATAAAAAGCAACATAATTCTACTTTTTATACTGCTAAAAGATGCATGACATATGTTACGCGATTTTTCAAATAGTTACTGTATTTTGAAATAATTCTGAGCAAAATATGGCTTCTAGAAGTTGTAGAAATTCGGCTGATCTGTTCTGTTACGTGTGCGGATATTTTACCGATCGTGTTGACCAGAAAAACTTTACACCATTACTAAAGAAAGCATATGAACTTTATTTCGATTCGAAAGTTGATGATGCAAATAAATCTTGGAAGCCAAATGCAGTTTGTTCGATACATTGGCAGGTTGGTTACGAAAATCGCCGAAGCATAAGTCGATGCCTTTTGGAGTGCCAGTAATATGGCGTGAACATACAAATCACACTACTGATTGTTACTTCTGCTTGACAAATATCCATGGTTTCACTTTTAAAACTAGAAAGTCTGTGGTTTATCCAAATATTGAATCGGTTTCGAAACCAGTGCCTCATGATCCAATCACGTGTCCGATCCAAGTACCACCAGAACAATATCCGTTGGACGTAAATGAACCATCAGAAAGTGATAGTTTACCTGCTTTAGAAACTAATTCTGACTCAGATTACATACCGGTGAATGATGGTGTTTACTTAATTAACCATTCAGAACTTTCAGATCTAATACGTGATCTCGCTCTTACCAAAGGACAAGCGGAATTACTCGGTTCGCGACTCAAAGAATGAAATCTTTTAGCACCCAATACTCCGATATCTAAATTTCGTCATAGACACAGAGAACTTGTTCAATACTTTGAGATGTGTGATGACATTTGCTATTGCAAAGATGTAAACGGTCATGAGCACATAGTCAACGAATGGCGATTTTTCATCGATTCTTCCAAGACTAGTCTAAAAGCCGTGTTTTTGCATAACAGAAATTTTTTTTTCATCAATTCCAGTCGCCTACTCTGTTCATATGAAAGAAACTTATGACAATATGGCTATACGTTTGGAAAAAATAAAGTACAATGACTACCAATGGCGGATTTGTGGAGACCTAAAGGTCATTGCAATTCTCACGGGCATGCAGACTGGGTATACTAAATTTTGTTGCTTCCGATGTGAATGGGACAGCCGCAACAGACAGGAACATTATGCAAGAAAGGTGTGGCCTATCAGGGATCGTATGCAGCTCGGGCATAAAAATGTAATACGCGAGCCATTAGTTAACAAAGACAGCTTCATTTTACCACTGTTGCATATAAAGTTGGGGCTCATGAAGAATTTTGTAAAAGCGTTAGATAAAACGAGCAAAGCTTTCACTTATCTTCGAGAAAAGTTTCCGCAAGTTAGCGATGCAAAGATAAAGGAAGGTATCTTTGTAGGACCTCAGATTAGGAAAGTTATTGCAGACAAACAATTCGAGAACTTGTTACATGGTAGTGAACTTCGCGCATGGATGGCATTCAAATCGATCGTCGATAACTTTCTGGGAAATCACAAATCTGTCGACTATGTTGCATATTGTTAAGCAGTGCATAGATGCATACAGAATTATGGGCTGTATCATGTCCCTCAAAATCCATTTGCTCGATTCGCATCTTGACTTTTTCCCTGACAACCTTGGCGAATTCAGCGATGAACATGGAGAACGATTCCATCAAGATATCGCCGTAATGGAGTCACGTTATCAAGGATGGTGGAGTGTGACCATGCTTGCCGATTATTGTTGGATGCTTCATCGCGATGTACCACATGCCATTCACCGACGAAAGTCGACTGCAAAGAAATTCAAGCCTACATAACTGTTATACTTCTTGTACGAATGATGTTGTAATACTGTATGCGTTGTTAAAAAACTTCAATTGCATATTTCTAGAGATCCCGACCTGATAGAGAAAAACGGTTTGCAGATTTAAAAACAGAGCATTAAAATTGACCAGAAAAACATAGAAATGTTAGAGAAAGAAAAAAAAAGTTTTTTTTTTTGTTATGTTCAATGGTATCATTTTTCCCAAAGTAGGTTTTTTCCCAAATTTCTCCATATACGTTTCCAACCGGGCGGAGAACTGGTGATAGGTCTCACCCGACGGTAGCCTGGCATTCCTAAACTTCTTTCTATAAAACTCTTCGTTCTTTTCGTATCTTAACAGAAGAGCTTGCTTCAACATGTCATAGTTGTCTTGGTCATCCCTGCTCATTTTGGAAAACACTTCATAAGCTGTTCCCCGAAGTCCCTGAGACAACTTTACCCCTCATCTTTCTCTTTCTAACCCATAAGTAGTAGCTAAAAGTTCAAACCTGCTTAAATATCTTTCTATGTCATCGTCTTTCTCAACAAAATGGTCTACATGAAAACCCATAGCTGAGGTTGAGGCTCCCTGACTAGTAGTGGCATCTGAGGCAAAGGGGCTGGCACCATTTTCAGGAGCATGGCCTTGAACTTCTAACTCCCTTAGTCGTAGCTCATGCTCCCTCTGCAATCTCTTATCTTCTTTTTCTGCCTCTCTTTGCAGTCGTTTTTCTTCTGCCTCCCTTTCGGCAGTCAATCTTTTTTCTTCTGCCTCCCTTTCGGCAGTCAATCTTTTTTCTTCTGCCTCCCTTTGGAGTCGTTTTTCTTCTGCCTCTATCTGTAACTTCTTAGTCTCAGTGTCCAATGCCCTAGCCTCCTTGTCAGCCTCAATCTGCAACCTCTTAATTTCTTTTTCAGCCTCTAACTTTCTTTCTGCTTCTAACTTCCTGTCTTCCTTATCTCGTTCAATACATTTGTCACATTCTACCGTCACATATTGAACCAACTCTGGTCCATCCATGCCCATCTCTTTAGCAGTCTGTACAGCCGCAGATCGAAACTTGGCCAGGTCTGCCATTCTAATAAGTACAAAATGTTCTAACAAAATCTTTAACTAATTATAGATTTATTTAATTAAATCTGGGCTCTGACACTTTCTTCACTGCCCAAATCTTGGGTAATACTATTGGGGATTCCCTGGGAAAATTAGACTGTTGTTGAAGCTAAACCCCAGACCCCAATGAATGTAGTACTAAGAGAAATTCAGATGCCCGGACAAGCCTACCAATTTATGTAGCAAAGTTGATTTTGCTGGGGAGGTTATGATGGTATCCTAAAAGAATGAAAAGGTGTCTGCTATAACCGTGTGAGGTCAAGCAAAAGTAGGCCTCTGACTCTATAAATGATGATGATGAATTATGTGCAGAGAACCTACAGCTACCTCCCTAGGTCTCACACGGTCAATCTTCTGGCTCTAGTGTATGGTGTATGGTGTACCTAGTGTCTAGGGGAGAAATGAATGATGGTACACAACAATCAAACACTTTAAGTTTCTATTAAAGAAGTTAATAACTAGCAGTTAAGTTTTTCTTTAAAAAAAGTATTTACAATTTATTTTGCCTGTCCATTCATAGCTTGTGGACAGGTCTTTGAAAACAAAGACAAGATAGTTTACAGAAAAGAACAATTTAAAATGTTGGGGCAATCTGCCCAATAACTAAAAGTTATTATGTATTTATAACTGTTCTTCCTGTAGGAAATATTAAGCTAATTCACTGTATTTATATAACGGGAGAGTCACTGTATATGAGGGCTGTAGTTCATCCTACCCCCATAATATTCCTGTGTAATATTTTGAAACACAAGAAAATGTCAAAGAAGCCCCAGCTGTTTTACTCTTCACCTGAGAGTCCTTGTTGTAAGATAATACGATGGGTAGTTGCAGAAATTTCAAGTTCAACAATCGCCAAAGCTCCTACTGGATATTCAACAGCATATAAGTCTGGTTGGAGACTGGTTGGCGTTTATAAGCACTCAGCAGGTTTCCTGTCACCAGCCGGCAACAGGAACATAGACCCTCTGCAACAAAAGGACACCCTGGCCTTTTATCTCTGATCATTTATTCTAACACTTAATTCCCTACGTGGGTATGGGGTCAGCCTCGCGTGCCTTACAAATGCACTAGCCCCGAATCGTACAGGACTCCCACCTGGTTGTGACCACACCTCAAGTCCTTATAGTAGATACGCCACTGTACGTTCACATACGTTTCCTCCATGCAATAATGTGGAGTAACCACATTCCCTTTGTTATGATATTCTCTTCTATCTTTTTACTTATATTTGCTTCAGGCATGTGTCGTGAAACGAGTGTAACCCACTACTTTGTTAATCACTATGTCGAGATACAGATTTGCTTCAACCAATCAACGAGCAACGTTCACCAGTCTCTGAGACAGAATAAATTAACGGCCATCGTGTTCACGCAAGATGGCGATATAAAACTGAATAAAATTAGGCTGTATGAGACCAGGTACCAAACCGGAGGAAACCAATCATTTTGCTCCGCCAGGAACCAACCGAAAGCCTTGCTTAAGAATTCACCTACCTATATAATCGGGCGGATTTTATGCACAATCACACATCACCGACACGGCGCCAGAGATACCGACCGACTGAAGAGGGCTTTTGTCACCTTGAGTGCAATGACCTGCAGCCTGCTCCTTGACGTGGAGATGGTGCTCAAGTACAGCCATCAGCGGCTAAAAAACCAAGACTGGCCAGGCCCTCCTAGACTCGAGCAAGACCACAGTCTGCCCTAGCAAGTCAAGGTGCTGAAGACGGGGGCAACCAGCCAAGAGGCGCACCACAGCAATCAGGATGCCACGCACATGCGCTATGGAAAGTATGCCTATATCTGCAAAACGTTATGGCACTCGCCATGTGACGGACACCCAGGCAGGCGCAGTGCCGGGCCCTGTGCCTCGGAAGGGCCCAACCCCTACTACTGGGGGTCCTTCTCAATTGCCCCGTGGAGCCAGGAGGCATGAGAATAGAGCTACTGGCCAAGCAAAGAAAAGACCATTTAAAATAATGCACTGGAATGCTGAAGGCGTCAATAGTAAAAAAAGACGGCTACAGCAAAAAATTAGAGCTCGAAAATATCTTGAATGAAGAGCAAGTAAATGTATGTTGCTTGCAAGAAACCCACCTCAACAAAGACATAGCATTCAAAATCAGAGGCTACCAGTGCTACCGATCTGACCGAATAGACAGGCGAAAAGGTGGAATACTGACACTCGTGAGGAATAACATCAGTGCATGTCAGCTTGAAACATATATGGAGGGGGCGGAATACCAGATGCTTCATCTCAGGACAGAAAGTTCAGAATTCCACTTGCTCAACTACTACTGTCCGAGCGACCGCCCACTGGCACTAGATACAATCCCAGCAAAAGAAAGACTGATTGTATGCGGAGACTTCAACAGCCACTCACAGAGCTGGGGCTATGATCACATGGACAGGAGAGGTGAGGAGCTTGAAAACTGGCAGGATGACAATGGGCTTATCCTGATTAACCAGCCAATCGACCCACCAACCTTCTACTCGAGATCATGGCACACCACCTCTACACCAGAACTGGCATTCCACTCACCCAGCTTGGAGTGGAACACCACACGCATTGTAGGGAAACAACTTGGAGGCAGCGACCAACGGCCAGTCTTCCTAATTGTTGAAAATGAACTTGTCAAGGAGAGCAGCATTCTCTCTAGGTGGAACTACAAGCAGGCAGACTGGACAATGTACCAGCACCGTACTAGTATACTGGCTAGAGATCTGACTGTAGACAAAGACATCAATAAGCTAGTTGATGAATTCAGCAGATGCATATTACAGGCTGCTCGTGAAACAATACCTAGAGGGGCTCGTAAGCACTACAAACCATATTGGAATAGTGAACTAGAGCAGCTGCACAACAACGTGGAAACATCTCGAAAGCAGGCAGAGACCAGTCCATGCCAAGAACACCACAATAACTACCAGCAAGCTAAGGCCAAATTTCAAAGGGTCAAGTTGCAGGCCAGGCGAAGAAGCTGGAAGGAGAAAACAGAGTCCTTGAACTTTGAAAGAGATACGAGGAAACTGTGGAAGCTGGTAAAGCAACTTAACGATGAAGGTACAGAGAGAAACTCAAGGATTGCTCTGTAAAAAGATGGAAACATCCTCATGGAAAAACAGGCAGCTGATCACATTGCAGACTCCTTTGCTAAAGACAACAACATCGAAGTTAGCCCAGAGAAGCAACAGGAGACTCGTGAGAAACAACACGCAGGACGAGATGGAACCATACCTGAAGTTATGGAGGCACCAATCACATTCAGAGAACTTGAGCTTGCAATATCCAAATTGAAAATGAGAAAGTCGCCAGGAGTTGATGGAGTGTCCAATGAAATGATTAAGAACTTGGGAACCGCAGCAAAAACAAAGCTGCTGCAGATCTTCAATATCTGTTTTAACTCAGGCAGAGTTCCACAGACCTGGAGGGAAGCAATCATGATACCACTCCTAAAACCAGGAAAAGACAGTTCCACTGCCTCCAGCTACAGACCAATCAGCCTTACAAGCTGCCTCTGCAAAACAATGGAACGTATCATATCCCTCAGGCTACAGTGATACCTTGAAAGTGAAAACCTTCCTGTACCACAGCAGACAGGCTTTAGGCAGTGTTATTCCACCGAAGATCAGGCAACTTACCTTTCTCAAGAGATTGAGGATGCGTTCCAAGATAAGAAACTGGTACTAGCAGCATGGATAGATCTAAGGAAAGCATTTGACAAGGTTTGGAAAGAATGGCTTCTGAAGAAACTGAGAAATTGTAGAGTGAATGGTAAGATGTACAAATGGGTGAAAGCATACTTGCATAACAGAAGAGCCCGAGTACAACTAGATGGCCTCAAGAGTAAGAAAATTCTACTGCGTCATGGCGTCCCTCAGGGAGGGGTTCTGTCCCCCACACTTTTCTTAGTCTACATCAACGACCTGGTTGCTGAACTACCACATGGAATGAAAGTGGCAATGTACGCTGATGACCTGGTAATATGGTGCACAGATGAGCATGAAACAGTGGCCACCAAACTGCTACAAAGAGCTATAGATGCCTTAACCTCATGGGCAAATAGATGGTTTGTCAGCATCAACACAGACAAGTGCAGCACTACGCTCTTCACCCTCTCTCCCAAACAAAAAGCTGGTGTCATCAAGATAAACGAAGAGCTCCTGAGAGAAGATAAACAACCCACCTATCTCGGAGTTACATTCGATGATAGGCTGACATGGAAGCAGCACATCAACAAGGCATCAACAAAGGCCAGGAGGAAGCTAGCCATCCTGAGAAAACTAAGTGGAACCACATGGGGAGCCAGCGGGAAAATACTTAGTAAAGTTTACCAGCAGGGCATACGACCACACCTGGAATATGGGTCAGCTGCGTGGTGTCCAGCATCAAACACCACATTACAAGAGCTAGATAAGGTGCAAAACCAGGCGCTTAGGGTCATCACGGGGGCAATGAAATCAACGCCTATAGTGGAGATGGAGAAAATGGGGAGGATACAAGCACTGAGAGAACGCAGAGACACGAAAGTGCTAACACAGGCAGAAAAGTTCCTCTGTATGCCGAGCCATCCAATGAAGGACAGATTCCAAAACCTAGCAATGGGGCGACTGAAAAGAAGCAGCTTTATCCACCAGGCCAAACGATTTCGTAGACAAACCTCAGACCTGCCTGAAGTTAACAGCCCTCTAAAGTCTGTGCCAGAACAAACCCCTTGGAGAGAGGAGCATGGACTACCAGTACACATCCACACAAAAGTGAAAGGAATATTCGACAGGGATGAACAGAACAGCGTGCAACGTAGGACAGTCACTCTCAGTTTCCTGGATGATGAATACCCACAGGACCTCTGGGTCCGAGTATACACGGATGGGTCAGCACAGAATGCAGTAAAGAATGGAGGAGCAGGAGTGTACATAGAATACCCAAACAACACTAGGGATACGGTCAGAGTACCAACGGGGAAATTCTGTAACAACTATGATGCAGAAGTCCAGGCAATCAAGGTGGCAACTGAGAAACTACTGAACACCAATCTCGGTCCACAGCCTGTAGTATTCCTGACAGATGCAAGATCAGCACTCCAAGCACTTCAGTCCAGAAAATTGCCAGGTATACAAGCCCTACTTTCTGAACTGTGCAACCAGCGCAGGGTCGCCATGCAGTGGATACCGTCTCATTGTGGAATACCAGGAAACGAGAGAGCAGACGGACTGGCTAAAGAAGGTGCTGCAGACGAACAACCGGATGTACCAGTTACGTACCATCAGAAGAAAAAGATGATCAAATCTATCAGAAAGCCACCAACATCAACGCAGGATGACTACCAAGCTATGAACAGATCAGAACAAATAGTCATTCTGCGCCTCAGAACAGGACACAACCGCCTCCGCAGCCACATGTATACAAAATTCAAGATTGGCAATTCAGCCATGTGTATATGTGGACAGGCACCCCAGACAGCGGAGCACGTACTGCAAGATTGGCCCGAATATGATATATTGAGGCAAACCCACTGGCCCAGAGAAACAACACTGGAAGCAAAACTATATGGACCTCTGTATGAACTACAAAAGACAGTGAAGTTTATACAAGAAACAACATTGCAGATATAGACAATATATTTCAAGCGAACGAAAGAAGAAGAAGAAGAAGTGACCTATCTTCAGCCTGTGCCTTTCTCCACTGTTTACGAGACATTGTTTTTGGTGGTTCCTCCTCTTGTTTAGGAGTCGACCTGACCTTAAGCGTGGCCATATACACAGGTCTCCTTCCACAATTTTCAGTGTTATGGTTGTCCATCCAACAATTTTTACAATACCTCTTTCCTTGGTTAAAAGGTTTTCTTTCATCATTTCTTCTATCATTGAATTGTGAAGGTCTATTCTTAAAATCATTTCGAGGCCTATCAAAATTCTGCCTATTTCTATTATCGAAGTTATTATAGGTTTGAGGGGCCTTATTCTGATCTATTTGTTTCTTCTTTGTGCCAGCTACCTCTGCCTGGGCTGCCTGATACCTTTCAGCGACATTTATTATCTCACCCAGCCTCTCTGCACCCTGTTCCATGAGAAACCTTCTCATGTCTGGAGCCATGGACTCTCTCATCTGTTCAATGAGTATCATCTCTTTGAGATCTTGGGTTTTTCCCAAAGTAGCCCATTTCTCCATATACGTTTCCAACCGGGCGGAGAACTGGTGATAGGTCTCACCCGACGGTAGCCTGGCATTCCTAAACTTCTTTCTATAAAACTCTCCGTTCTTTTCGTATCTTAACAGAAGAGCTTGCTTCAACATGTCATAGTTGTCTTGGTCATCCCTGCTCATTTTGGAAAACACTTCGTAAGCTGTTCCCCGAAGTCCCTGAGACAACTTTACCCCTCATCTTTCTCTTTCTAACCCATAAGTAGTAGCTAAAAGTTCAAACCTGCTTAAATATCTTTCTATGTCATCGTCTTTCTCAACAAAATGGTCTACATGAAAACCCATAGCTGAGGTTGAGGCTCCCTGACTAGTAGTGGCATCTGAGGCAAAGGGGCTGGCACCATTTTCAGGAGCATGGCCTTGAACTTCTAACTCCCTTAGTCGTAGCTCATGCTCCCTCTGCAATCTCTTATCTTCTTTTTCTGCCTCCCTTTGCAGTCGTTTTTCTTCTGCCTCCCTTTCGGCAGTCAATCGTTTTTCTTCTGCCTCCCTTTCGACAGTCAATCTTTTTTCTTCTGCCTCCCTTTGCAGTCGTTTTTCTTCTGCCTCTATCTGTAACTTCTTAGTCTCAGTGTCCAATGCCCTAGCCTCCTTGTCAGCCTCAATCTGCAACCTCTTAATTTCTTTTTCAGCCTCTAACTTTCTTTCTGCTTCTAACTTCCTGTCTTCCTTATCTCGTTCAATACATTTGTCACATTCTACCGTCACATATTGAACCAACTCTGGTCCATCCATGCCCATCTCTTTAGCAGTCTGTACAGCCGCAGAGCGAAACTTGGCCAGATCTGCCATTCTAATAAGTACAAAATTTTCTAACAAAATCTCTAACTAATTATAGATTTATTTAATTAAATCTGGGCTCTGACACTTTCTTCACTACCCAAATCTTGGGTAATACTATATGGGGATTCCCTGGGAAAATTAGACTGTTGTTAAAGCTAAACCCCAGACCCCAATGAATGTAGTACTAAGAGAAATTCAGATGCCCGGACAAGCCTACCAATTTATGTAGCAAAGTTGATTTTGCTGGGGAGGTTATGATGGTATCCTAAAAGAATGAAAAGGTGTCTGCTATAACCGTGTGAGGTCAAGCAAAAGTAGGCCTCTGACTCTATAAATGATGATGATGAATTATGTGCAGAGAACCTACAGCTACCTCCCTAGGTCTCACACGGTCAATCTTCTGGCTCTAGTGTATGGTGTACCTAGTGTCTAGGGGAGAAATGAATGATGGTACACAACAATCAAACACTTTAAGTTTCTATTAAAAAAGTTAATAACTAGCAGTTAAGTTTTTCTTTGAAAAAAAAGTATTTACAATTTATTTTGCCTGTCCATTCATAGCTTGTGGACAGGTCTTTGAAAACAAAGACAAGATAGTTTACAGAAAAAGAACAATTTAAAATGTTGGGGCAATCTGCCCAATAACTAAAAGTTATTATGTATTTATAACTGTTCTTCCTGTAGGAAATATTAAGCTAATTCACTGTATTTATATAACGGGAGAGTCACTGTATATGAGGGCTGTAGTTCATCCTACCCTCATAATATTCCTGTGTAATATTTTGAAACACAAGAAAATGTCAGGGAAGCCCCAGCTGTTTTACTCTTCACCTGAGAGTCCTTGTTGTAAGATAATACGATGGGTAGTTGCAGAAATTTCAAGTTCAACAATCGCCAAAGCTCCTACTGGATATTCAACAGCATATAAGTCTGGTTGGAGACTGGTTGGCGTTTATAAGCACTCAGCAGGTTTCCTGTCACCAGCCGGCAACAGGAACATAGACCCTCTGCAACAAAAGGACACCCTGGCCTTTTATCTCTCATCATTTATTCTAACACTTAATTCCCTACGTGGGTATGGGGTCAGCCTCGCGTGCCTTACAAATGCACTAGCCCCGAATCGTACAGGACTCCCACCTGGTTGTGACCACACCTCAAGTCCTTATAGTAGATACGCCACTGTACGTTCACATACTTTTCCTCCATGCAATAATGTGGAGTAACCACATTCCCTTTGTTATGATATTCTCTTCTATCTTTTTACTTATATTTGCTTCAGGCATGTGTCGTGAAACGAGTGTAACCCACTACTTTGTTAATCACTATGTCGAGATACAGATTTGCTTCAACCAATCAACGAGCAACGTTCACCAGTCTCTGAGACAGAATAAATTAACGGCCATCTTGTTCACGCAAGATGGCGATATAAAACTGAATAAAATTAGGCTGTATGAGACCAGGTACCAAACCGGAGGAAGCCAATCATTTTGCTCCGCCAGGAACCAACCGAAAGCCTTGCTTAAGAATTCACCTACCTATATAATCAGGCGGATTTTATGCATAATCACACATCACCGACACGGCGCCAGAGATACCGACCGACTGAAGAGGGCTTTTATCACCTTGATTTATAGCTTACCTAGAGTGCAATGACCTGCAGCCTGCTTTGCTAAAGTCGAGTCAAAATCTGGCCGGTTTGAATCTTAGAGGGTTTATACGTGTCCTAAAACCTGAGATCGTGGGTCGTCAATCCAGCTGCCTGGAACTCCGCAGGAGCATAGAGGTTGTCCTGACTCTACATCTTTGGTCCCCCTCAGTCTTGGGTGGGCTAAAGGAACGATACTCAGCCGATGGTGTGTGAACCAACCAAAGAAGAACAGACCTTAGAGAGATGAGTACACATTAGTACCATTTCTGTCAGCATTGTGAGCATAGAAACTGTCAGTGATGAGAAAGTGAAATAAGCATAGCAAGAGACAAAAATAACAGCATAGCTGATAAGTGTTATATCCTTAATTAACAGCACAGCTGATACATGTACTATAATTGAATAACAGCACAGCTGATATAATTTTTGTTCCTATAATTGGAAAACTTGTTGTAATATTTATTTACATATATATATATATATATATATATATATATATATATATATATATATATATAATATATATATATATATATATATATATATATATATATATATATATATATATAAAATAAATATTTGTAAATCATATGTAAACTTACAAATTCATTCCGTTCCATTTTTTCAACATTCACCCTTCAGCACAAGAGTAGATAGTGTATATACTAAATAAATAATAAGGAAATTGTATTTGAAGACTTGTCAATTTTATCATTGTTAAGCAAAATCTTTTTCCTTGTTTTTTTAATATCACAGTTAGTTACACAGCGGAGGTGGCACTTTATGTCGGTCTCCTCTCTACTATTGTTTCGAGATCAGATCATTCACAGCCGTAACTAATTTGTGATACCAGTAGTCCATTCAGACACTGGGACTTCACCATTTTCTCCAGAAATTCTATTTCTGTAATTGTCAGTACTATACTGATCCAAGAGCCAAATAAAACCTCTCGCCACAGCATGTTAACAGTGTTCATTGAACACAGAGGCTTGCTAAACTACTTTTAATACAATAATATGTCAACATAATCATAACAACATACATCAGTCAGATACCGTTTAATGTGTGGACTCAACAATGTCTGCTTCCGACATGTCCTTCACTTTTTCCCCAAAAGCAGTATCTAACTTTTGTAGTTGGACCAAACATAGTAAATTTCATAAAATATCCTTACCACAATCAAGAAATATATAAACAAATGACGCTGATTTAGTGAAGAAATGGCCTCACCTTCCTCCGAATCGTACAGACTGTGACTTGATTCTTTATTTAAGTTTATAATTAACACAGCTGTTTTTCAGCGTATTGGTTGTTCTGTATATTGTTTATATGTATTAGAGGGAGGGTTACTGGGGAATGATGCAAATAATCTTTGAGGAGGTTAGCCTTTTTGCACTATGATACGCAATGAGTATAACAGTCTCCATTAGGGGATCTTTGTTTCTTTTTGTAATATATTATTCTATTTATGTTTGTTTACGTCTTGTTTTTTTATTGGGACTTGTACAAAGGATTAGTAAGGTATTGTGTTATGCAAAGTTTGTTGATTTTTAGAATATGTTACTGGTGGTTAATTTTTTATCATTTTTTTTTTTTGATTGGTAGGATTGTTTGGGTTTTGGATAGTATATGAGATGAAGTCAATTTTTGGTAATGTTGAAGATAGATAGAAGAAAAAAAATCATGATTGGGGATTAAATTGATTGGTATCGAATTTTTTATTGGTAATTGGTAAATTGATGTGTTACAGATGTTAGTGGAGAGTAATTGGGAGGGGGTAATAGGGGTTAGATAAGAAAGAAACAGAGCTCTCCTTATGTACATGGGGGAATGGATTTGGAGGTGGGTTAATTTATAGATGGTGTCGGGATGTTTTGTGGGACTACATTATGATGGTCAAGGAGGATAGGGGGGATCTATTATGTATTGGAAGTTTCGGAATAGTTGTGGTACGGGGAAGAATACTATTTATGTAGTAAATAGGTAAGTGGGACGCTAGGATGAACGCTGTTTAGTTTAATGCATTGGTGTTATAGAAAAATGTTTTTCGTCGTTGTGGGTATTAATTCTTGCGAGAGGCAATAGGGGGGGGTAGGGAGAGGGCTTATTGGTTTTCTGCGTATAAGATTTTAGACTATAAGACATCACGCATGGGTCCGTGACGACCCAGCATGCAGTAGGGACCTATTATGTTAAATTTGTCTTATGAGCCAGAGTACTGCGACACATATGAGGTTTCAGCAAATCCCCGGCCCACTATGGGTATTGTTTGGGGCATGATGGATTTTTTATGGGTGGTCGTATAGGGAGTAGGGAAAAACTGTAGTTCATGATAGATAAGGGGATTGGGATAGAGGTGACGGGATTCATGTGGACAGGGGGCGGGAGGGGGGGGCGGGGGAGAATTCATTCTAGAGGGGAATTGGTGTCGGGAGGGTGGCATTGATGGGGTGTGGGTTAAGGACAGAAGACATAATTAGACTGGATTCCACCGGGTACCCCCACATGGCACCCTTGCCAAGGGTTACATAGACCAACTGGGGTACAAAGAGTAGATACCAAACGCGATACTAAGACATACGGAAGAGGTCAGGCACTTGGTCTGTAGTAGAGCTAACGTAGCAAGCGAAGATTTGGTTGGGGAAGCGCGGAGAGAGACACACAGTTGCGCATTGGGTATGGGGGTAGTTGAAGGGCTGCTCTTGTGTAGGAGCGGTTCATCAAATAATTCATGCTTTACGATCACTGTAAGAGTTCGGGGTGGAAGTAATGAGTTTATACATAGAAGTAGACCGATGTACTTTGTATTTAGGTGAGGGGGGTAGAAGCATTCTGTTGTGAGGAGTCTCGTTAGGCTATTGAGTTCTTAGATTATTATTATGGATTATCGGGTCGAGAATTGGTGGGATTATGTTGTGTTTGGTATCTAGACGGGGATCAGCGTAGATAAGGATGTAACTATATGAGGGTGGTAGAGGAATCTGACACAACTGCACGAGGATCAGGCCGAGTAGGGTTGCCGGAGCTGTTGGTGAATGGGGTGATGGGTGAGGATTTAGAAACGGGGAATTAGTTTGGGGAGCGGGAAATTTGAGGGTATGAGTGAAAGGATTTGTAACAGAATAAGCTGTGATGGTGGGAGGGGGTTTGGGTGATTTGGGGGGTGGACGATTGAGGTGGAAACAGCTCATCAAGGTTGCAACCGAGGGGGGTTTCAATGAATAAATTGGGGTGCAGTTAATGTGGGGGACGAACTTCAGCTTGAGGATGTTCTTTGTTTGAGTCAGTCGGTCGATGTGAATTATGATATTGGGAGGGGTGTGGGGAAGGGATGTGGGAGACTGTCCTATAGTAATAGGTTAGATGAGGTATGTCGGCCCTCGTATAGAGGTATCAGGGTGAGACGCCATAAGGGTACAAAAAGTGTGAAAGTCTACTACACTAGTAGCTATCTTATTTTAAGTCTAAGGTCGTGAGGTGTGAGGAGTTATGTAGGGAGAATGGTGGCAAGTGTTGGGGGGGTATATTCGGAGAATATGGGTGGTGGAAATGCGTATTACAGGACATGAGGCTCAAGAAGGTGTGTAATGACTTGAAGGAGGACGTGTTGTACAGTAAGGAAAGCTGGCCCCCAGACGGTTTGAACGTGTAGACATAGTGTATACGGTTATGTGGGTATAGACAGAGTTGACCACCACTGCCAGACAGAGATTGGCTGACACGACCCTCTACATCTCGTTATATTGGGAGGGAGGGATTGTAGAGAAATGTGGCTGAATAGAATTAATAAGAATAAAGTGGGAAAGTAATAAGAAAACAGGGGGGTAAAGTGGAAGAGAAAGTACGGGAGTGGTTTATATGTTGGATGTACTGGTGTGGTATGGGTTTTGAGGGGGGGGAGTAATGGTAGATGACGAAGGTAATATATAGATTTCTAAAAGTTCCAAGGGCGAAGTGAGTGAAAGGTGAGTGTATAAGAGAGGGTTCATTGGTATCTTTGGGAGAGGGGGTGGAGTCACTTGACTTCATGGTTGACTTGAACTGATTTTTCTTGGTATTGTAAGTTAGGACGGTGATAGGGAATGTTAATAATTTGGGGGGAACGTGTAAGTAGGTCGACCTGTTGGGTGTGATGGTGGGGTGATCTCTAGTTACAGAGTATGGTGGTTTTGGGGTGTCAATGGTGGATGTGGGGGTTAGACCCTGGTTTTTAGACTGATCATTGCGTGATTTGACACCCATGTGTTCAGAGAAACGGTATGACAGAAGAATTATTCAGGCAGATCTGCGGGAATGTGAGTAAGAATTACTTGCGGTTTCGGTAAGGGGGGATTGGCGAAGTAAAAGTGGATCCATAGTCGGAGCAAGTATGCACGGGCTATTGTAAAGTGGTTTGCGACGTCTGGTGCGTTTAGTTGATCGAGGGGGGGTACGTTGGTTTTGGGAGTTGTCAAAGGCGTGGTGCGGCTATTTAGTTCAGATTTAGTGTTGTGCTTGTGAAGAGGGTGGTGGGGTTGTGGCACTGCTGGTGTGTGGTTGATATGGTGATACATTTGGTGGGTGTTGCGCAGCGGATTATGGTAATATATCAATTGAAATATTACCGGGCACGATCAAGTTTCTATGGTTGCACAGGGGGAGGATTGCGGAGACAGCATCACCCCAGTGTATATTATAGGGAATGGAGGTAGGAAAGGGGGTTAGGAAGAGACCTTGAGGATTTAATGAGGAGATAGACAGTGTGGATTGGATTTCTGGGAGTGACAATGTTGTTAAAGTTTGGGGGGGTAGATTGGAATGGTGTAGAGGAGACACTAACACGGATTGGAGGCTATGCTATTGCATGATGGTCAGGACATGAACGTTGTTATATTGAGGTGAGGGGATAAGATACAGGGATGATGGAAGAATACAAAACGGTCAGATATCACAGACCGACGTGAAGGAAATGGGTTTACGAGGTTGTTACAATAAACAGGTAGAACCGACATCGTTACAGTTAGGCTTAATTGCTAGTGGAGATAACAATAAGAGAGAGGTTGAGGGCACAAGTGTGAAAGAAACTACATTAAGAGATGAGAAAAAATGCATGGTTACTTGTTAATAAGGATAAAGGGTGCGTAGCACCAGATAATTGTTTGGTCACATGTTAGGAACATGATGAATGTTTAGGTATGGCCAATAGTTGAGTGTGTTTTTGGTATTGGATAGCGGGGGGGCGGCTTTTATTGAGGGGTGAGAGGTGCCCACCTTCCTTAGTACTCTTATGACGTGAGACAGAGGATTGGAGGGTGGGTGTGGCGAGGGGGAATGGCAGGTTGGTTGGCAGTGTGGCACGTAAGAGGATAGGATACAACTTTGCTGGTGGTATGGGATAGGTGGGTTAGCCACTGAGTAGAGGGGATGGGGTGAGGGATCGATCGATGGATGTATGCCCTAGCCGGCGTACAGGTGGTGGGATGAATTTGTAGCAGGCTGTGTGATGATAATCGGGACAGGTGGGTAGTTCACTACGGATAGTGGGGTGGTATTGATCATATGGTGTAGGCTGTGAGTCAGTGGGGGGACTGTGATTGATAGGTTGTTGATGCGGGAGTGGATGGAGGTATTTGTGAGTGGAGGTGGAGATGATTTGCTGGATTAAGATCTGGGTAATATGGATTAGGATTTGTAGATCTACATTGGGGCGGTTCATATGGGAGGGGGTTGTGATTTGATATTGAGTTTAGTATGTTGGGGCTAGGTGGTGGTTGGAGTACTGTTTGATTATTAGTATATCAGTGGAGGATAGGTGTTTATATATGATATGGAGTAGTCTTAAGGGTTGTCTATTTTAGAGAAGGTGGGGATGATAGTGGTAATGATGGGTGGTGAAGTACTGTGTTTATATTATGGTAGCGAACAATGTATTAGTATATAGGGTATAGATGATTATAGTGGGGATAGATGAGGGGTAGGAGTTATGTATAAGTGATACGTGATTTATAAGATTAGTAGATGTGTTATGGGTGGAGGGGGGGATTTGTAAAGATAGTGTATAATGAGTGAAGGGAGCGACATGTGTATTATGAAGTATACAGGTGGTATAGATAGGGTTATAGGGTCATGGAGGTAAGTATGAGAGGACAATGCTATGACAGAGGTTGAGTGGGCACTAAGGATATGGGATGGGGATTGTGGTGATGTTGGGGATAATGATTGGATGTAATAGGAGTAGGGAGTTAGTCACATGAGGAAGGTCGTAGGGAGCTGAGATACTGGGGGACGTGTGTACATGAGTGTATGGATCGGATGTTTTAAAAAAAGCAGGTGGGTAAGTGGAAGAGTTGGGGGGGGATGAGATTATGGGTGGTGGAGTGGGATGGGTGGTGGAGTTGTAGGGAGGGGGATCGAGGGTGGGAGGTTTGTTCTGGAGTGGGAGGGGTGATGGGGGGTCAGGTGGGAATGAGGAGGGTTGAGGGAATGTGGGTGGTTGGGGGAGGGATGAGTTGGGGGTGGGGTGGTTAAGTTGTAGTGTGGTGGAGGGGATGTAGTGGGACACATGTTGTTAGATTCAATGGAGAGTTTTAGTTCTGTCGATAAGATGTATGTCTGACTATTGAAGTTTAGGGGGTAGAGGAGGGGTAGTGCATTAAAACATGGTCACAGGCGACATGTGGGTGAGAGTATTTTATATGTAGTGTGTAGTCTGGGATAGGTGATTTGTCAGTGAGGGGAAATAAGTACATGGGAGTGAGGGTGATCTGGGTATATATCTTACAGTAGTGGAAGTTGGGTGTAGAAGATGTATGGTTACTCAATACATAGTGTATTGTTGGGAGTGTTGAGTGGATTGAGAGTATTTATTATGTCTTTTATAGTATGATAGGGGGGGGGTGACTCTGAGAGTCTGAGGAGGTTGGCTTGTTTGGGGTTTGGATATATCAGCGTTTATATGTGTATATTATACTGGAACAGGATAATGTGTATGTGAGTGCTAGCTACTATTGTGTTGGTTTGAGAGGGGGGGTGTGGACGAGTTGGGGTTATTCAGTATGAGTTGTATTAGTATGAGGAGGAAAGGTGGGATATGAGATTTGGTAGGGTGATAGGATTGTGGGTGTTTGGGGTAAAGGGGGAGTTGGGGTAAAGTAAATAGTAGAGGGGATAGGTGAAGGTGAAAGATAAGTGGAGGTATATAATATGTGGTTGGAGTTGATGGGGGGGGGTATGGTTGGGTAGGGTTATGTTGGGGATGAGAGTAGAAGTATGGGTTATATGAATAAGGGGTTAGTGAATTTTATCTGTCTCTGAGTGTTGGTAATCTGAAAGGGGAAATAGACACGGTGGTTTTAGGATTATTAGGGATTGAGTACAGGTGACATGGGGATAGATAAAAATTATTTTGATGTTGTAGGTGGGGGAAGGAGATATATAGAAGGTGGTGATATAATGAGGAGAGGGGGGAGGATAGTATAAGAATGTGATTATAGGAGGTCACGGGGGGTGCACTAGGTTATGGTTGTAGTAGTTTTAGGTGTAAGGGTTATGTAGATGGAGGGTATAGATTTTGATTTGTTATGAAGTGGTGGGTATGATGAGTTTGTTTGCGGAGTGTTAATTTTAAGGTCTGGTATTATAGGGTGTAGGTGTGGGAATTGTTTTGAGTAGTAGATGGGGATGATGATTGATGGATAATAGTTGAGTTAGTGAAGAGATGAGTAGCTTTTAACAGTGAATGAGTACACATAATTAGTGATGTGGATGTTGAGTAACTGGATGGTGGTATAGAGTATGAAGTTATTTCATAGTGATGTTTATCTGTTGTGGATGACTATTATAGGTGGATAAGCTATTAAGTATGATCACTGATCTATGATTATGATTTCAGATGAATAATGATTATGAGATGATGATTATGATGATGATGATGATGATGATAGATGAGTGATGATTGGGTGATACATATGATTATGAATATGAATCTTATAAGGTGTCAGTAAACACTTGAGAGAGGTATGACAGAAGAAGATTTGATAATATCATATGATGAGTTGAGATTATCTATTACTGATTACTAGTGGATCATGACAACAGAGAGCTGTTATATGCATTTAGTTAAGATATTCACATGAAATGTATGATTATTTTTTCTTTTATTAAGTCTTTAAGTTAATTACTTAGTAATTACTCGACACTCATAATTAAGTTTAATCACACATAACTAAATTAATTTATACTTTACCATTTTTCTTTTCTTTACTTGTCCTTACTTCTCATATCTGTTATTATGACACTATCTCTCATTTTGTTTAGTTAGATGTTAATTAATTAATACCCTACATACTTATTATGATTAATTAGTTTAATTTTAATTAGTTAGAATAATTTTCTTTACATAGCACTTCATTATTTACTCACAACAGTCGTTAAGTTCAGTAGATAATTATTTAGCTACAGTTGACACCCCTTTGTTTAATATAATAATATTATACGACTGATATCTTATCGACATGACCACGACACTGTTCTAGACAGAACATCGTAGGCCATAGGTCGGGTTTTTATTAAATTTTTCATATAGTTGAGTAAGATAGTTCAGAAAAATCTATCTAATAGATTTTTTTCCCCTCGGAGGGCAAGGAATTGTTACGGTATTTTATTGAAGTCGTCTGCTATAGTTGGCAGTGTGCTACTTCTAGGGTCACAGCGTTTAATATAATTAGATGTTAAGAATTCACGGACTACTAAACGCTATATGCACGATAGATTTATGACGTGTTAGCGTTGATAGGTCACGCATCGTGACTTAGATACGAGACCCTTTTTACGTTGACCGTCAAGCTATGAAGACGCGTCATATATTCGTCCAGTGTTGGGCATTGTATTGCCACATATTTATATAAGTACTTCGAAGTAGGGACTCAGGGTCAGTCCAAGTTATATGAATCAAATAATATAAATAGGTTAGTATACAACCAACTTCAAGGAAGATTATTTCAGTCCATAATATGATATTTATCAGACGCATACGCTCATTGTCGGCCGTTGGAAACCCCAACCGCGCGTGCACACAGCTATGATGTTCTGGCTATATTAATTCATTTTACTGGACACGGACTGAGAATATTAATGGATTCAACTGTACTCAATTATATATGTATGCTATTAATGAATAATACTTGTGATGTCTTCATCCGTTGTTCCGTCAATAAACGTTTGGACTTTATCAAGGACTTACCCACATTACTTCGATTACGGTTGGTTGCTTCAACTTGAATTCTTGATTGTCGTTTGACCTGATGAACTCTTCTTCATAGGAAGTTTATACTAATGATAATCAGGTTCGTACGGAACCTGGGACCAGAAGATGCAGCAATAGAGACCGCAGTCAGCGACTCATAGCTTGACTGCCTGCGTCAGGACCAGCGAACCAGAGCTGGTCAAGACCGTGCTCCACCTCCACGTGGTTGTCCTGGAAACAGTATGCAGCAGTGCAGGCTGGCTGAGCGAGCACGGATCGCAATACGAAGGCAAACCCGGTCCTAAAAAATGCCGTGCAGAAGTCGGATGTGTCAACCGAAAGGTGCAGATATCACAGCTACGTTGTAAACAGACACAATGCAACCACCGTCCTTTTCAGGGCGAATGAGGAAGAAGGAAGAAGAAGTACGGAACCAATATTTTCTTGGACACTCATTAATCAACGAAAACCATTATGTTGACCTCAACTGAGATTATAATATATAAGCAAACTTACAAATTCAACTAATAATAATAGAATGAAAGACTCAACAACCAAATCCCCGCAACACTGACCGACACACGTAAATAAAGTTCATGTAAATTTTATTTATCATAAAGAATCTAATACACAACAATATCTTTGAATATCAAAATCAAATACAATGAACATATGTTAATGAGTTAATTAAAGAGTTAGACTCATAGGTTTAATCCTCCCTCTCCGTCGAGACAAGATCCCGTTAGAGCAAAGTTCTTAACCCCCGAAAGAGTCAAAGGTTTTTCCGCTGTGGTCTAAAATTCCCTCTACAGTAAAGAACAGAGTTATAAGTTAATCTATTCTGAAGTGAAATAGAGAAGCAGCGTTAGCAAAACTTGCATAAGCAAATTAAAAATAAGAACATGGGTTATATCAAAAAAAATTATTCTTCTCACGCTTTCTCTCGCTCTGACAAACCTGCAATCACAAATTCAGTCTGTCTTACCTACAAAGGTGCTTTCACCACATCTGGAACAATTGTTAATGGCACCCACAGCCCATGCACGGTTGGTTCTTTGGCGAATCAAGCCCCATTTTCTCCAACGAATAATTAATCAAATGTTGGGAAACGCTTGATTTACTCTTGTAAGTAGGATGCTGATAAAGGTCACTTCAACTTTTGTCCAGGTAGTAAAATAATTAAGAGATCTAAATGTCACAGTGTACGGTAGCTTGGAATATTCAATCGTTACATCAAATGTCAGGTAAACAAATCGGTTCAGGATCAATCTTCTTCACAACACGTGGTCGTTATACAGGTACTGTCAATGTTTGGCTTGGTAGCCACAACAGGCTGAATGTTTATGAAATTGGGAAAAGAACTCTGGATATGCTATAAGTCCAGTTATCATTTATTCTTAATATTATTTGGGTTGGTGCTTTGTCTTTTTCTGGGTGTACCACGAGACCAGAACAGTCAACTTGAAAAAAAACCCGACATTATATCAGAATGTTCTTTGATAAAGTTTATTTCCAGTTTCGTATGGAATGGAAGCTGCTGGTAAAGTTTAGGGTTTGACCCAAATACTGTATAAATCACAATCCTATCTTACCCCGCGTAACATAGAAGATATATTATCCACTTTGGTTATTTAACTTAAATTAGAAACTATAAGCTCATTGTTTAAAAAAAACTTCCGTCAAATAAATTCTAGTCATTTAAACAAAAATCCGTCATCATGAATTATAAATAATTATATATTTCGTCAATACTCATGATAAATCAGTGCATTACTAGTTGGTTAAAATATTCACTGACTGATTGCTAGCTGTTAATTAAATTTTTATTATAGCTTAAAGAGTTTTAGCTAGAAATATTTATTTGTTCTGCTATCCACTATAAGACAGTAAATATTTAGAGAAATAAGGTAACAGACCTAACTAAGTAAATCACACTGCACAGAAAATAACTAGTAAAATATAATTGACGATTCAAAAGATTAAATCACTCAAACTACTAGTATCGTATTTACCTCAACACCAAGCTACTAAGACTTATCTCCAACGACTACTAAGAAATTCATTTTTACAAGTATTCTAGAATCGAAGCTAGTTGTCCAGAGGAATCTGTGAGATGCTGGGTGAATTAAGTCAGATTTCTGTTTTATTTATATTAAAAGATGAAAGGAGATAGTTCATTATTACCCTCAAAAAACCAGACCCTACCAGATGTTCTCACCTACGAAAAATTTTCCGTTCCATTTTCGGCTTATGCGTAATTCAAAGCCGATAACCCAGAATCATCGTTCTCGCTTAGATCAGACATCGGCAATGCGCTAATCAGTGTGAGTTTCCTTAATCTCTCTGCTCGTATTCAAGCGAGCAATTTCTTTAATCTGGCAATACGCCGGGATCAAATACCTGCTCTAGTGAGCGGGTTTCAAGGGAGGTAAACGAAATTTGATCTCACCTTGGTCTGCACTGATCCTTATCTGATCGTATCCAACGAGTTTAAATCGCTGGTGTTTAGAATAATTACAGATCAACGTAGCTAATGTGCTGCTCGTAAACAACATCAAAGAAATAGTGACCAGCATTAAATGCGTGCTAAATGAGAAAGAGAGACAGATCTATTCTGACTAATAGGAGGTTTTATGTTAACCCAACAGGCGTAGGTGAAGCTAGGAAATAAAAAGAAAATAGAAGATAAAGACAATAGGTATATGAAATCTATTATCATAATCTGCCACATTCGTCCCCGTTAAGATATGAAACTACTTCATGTTCACTTTATGGAAAGAGATTTCTCATATCAGTAGCTTCTGGGTGACTGTTATCTTCACTTTCATCTTCCCCCTCCGTCTGTCCATTTCCTATCCATGAAGTCTGTTCCAATGTTTTCTTTCTCTGGAATGCATTCCGTTTGAGCTTGAAAGAATGTCGCCGAGTTTGACATTGTTGGAAGATTCCGTATGTTTGCAGTGGAATTTCCCTGCAACTATCGTCATCTTCGTCAGTTTTGGCGATCGACAGGGGATGTTCGGCGGACGGTACTAATCTTTTCAAGTATTTCTTTAACAGATTTACAGGGTAGACCTTCTCCTTTCCTTTAATAGAGATCTGGTAGTTAGCCATTGAGATCTTTTTAAGGTCGGTAAACGGCCTTTGCCATCCAATACGTAGTTTGTTGTTCCCGGATTGGAGTAGCAACAAAACGTTTTCTCCTGCTGCAGTTCTCTTTCTTTCGCAGCTTTCCTGTATCGGTTTGCGTTCTTCGCGCGTGCTCGCTTAAGGTTGGTCGTTGCTTGGTCCCATCCTATTTTTAACCGTTCCTTACATTCCGACACATATTTACTGGCTGAGACGACTGTCTCATCAGCCTTCTGGTCTGTCAGTGACTGAAGTAAGGCTTCAAGCGGCCCCTTAATAGGTCTGCCGAATAAGAGAGTAGCTGGAGGAAATCCTGTGGAAGTATGTGGGGCTTCCCTGTAGGCAAATAACGCTGCAGGCATACAAAGGTCCCACTCTTCAGGTTTCTCTTGTGCCAGTTTACATAGCATCATGTTGAGGTTTCCGTTGGCACGTTCTACTAACCCACTTTCGGCCGGATTATAAGGGCTTAGGTAGATATGCTGGTTCCTCAAGATCTTAGCGATCTCGTCCATTAAAAGGTTACGGTATAGGGATCCGTTATCCATCAATATTTGTTGAGGGAATCCGAACCGAGTAAAAATTTGCACGATGCCTTCTGCGACATGCTTGGCATCCGCGCATGTTAGCGGTATTGCTTCTGCCCACATAGTACATGTGTCGACTAAGGTCAGGATAAACCTGTTCCTTCTTTTAGTCCTTTCTAAGGGTCCTAAAATGTCGATCACAACCCGTTAAAATGGTGTCCCCACTACTGGCATTTCACCCATGAAGATTGCGGGTGTCAAATGCTTGGGTGCCACCCGTTGGCACTTAGCGCAGGATTTCATGTATCTGATAATATCAGAGTTCATTCCTGGCCACCAATAGTGAGTCTGTATTCATTGATTTGTGGCGTTCTGTCCCATATGTTTGCTAAAGAGAAGAGAGTGCCCCATTTCTAAGATCTGGCTTCTGTACTGTTTTGGTACTATGGGCTGATTAAAACCTTGTTCAGGCTTGCCCGTTCTGCGATAAATACGCCATCTTTAGAAAAAATGTTCCCGTGTTGTCTAGGGTCCTTAGCCATGGGCAGTTTCGTAAAGCAGGGTGCCATGGTAGGGTCCTTTTGTTGCGCCTCTTCAAGTTCCATAGGTAGCAAATTTGGCGCCGGTTCCCTTTCTTTCTTGGTTTGCCCTCTAGTAGTTACTGTTGCCACAATTGGTTCTTCCGGTTTCCCAATAAACACATATCTACCGCCAAGTATGAATGGGTAGATCGGGTCATCCATAACAGCCGCTTTGATCATACCTCTGAAAAAAATCAGAGTGGATCTCCACCAATGCGATGGAAAGCTTTGTTGGTACATCTCCGTTAGAAACTCCACAAAGTTTGACGGTTTCTTCTGTCTCTTGACCGGGTTTGACCAGGTGCCTGGCAACAATGCAATCAAAAGAAAGCCCCGTGTCAAATAAACAATATGTTGAAGACCCGTTCAAAATAACAGTTCCTCGCGATGTGGGCCTCTCTCCTTCAGGTTGAGAATCACTGACATCAATTCTACCTTGCGAGACTGTTAGCAAACATCCGATGCGTTTAAGCTCGGTGTGCTCGCTCTGATCATATGTCCCGATCTCAGGGGTCTTCCTCTTTGTCACCTTGTTCTTTCTGACCGCGCTGCCATGTAGGACGGTTGGGTTGATTAGACTGTTTGTTGTTGGTGGGGTATTTGTTTTTTTTAGAACTTAGATTTTTCCGGAGGGGGGTTCTGGGGTCCAATTTCTCTGTGGTTATGCTGCTGAGAAGAACGGAAAGATTGATCTAGGTTATTCTTTCGAGAAGGCTCTTCTGTCGGTTTACATTTTGTGGCCGGCAGTTCGGCCAGCGCATTGTGATATCACTCAGACGTTTCCAAAATGTCTTCCAGCTTTTCTGCTCCCTGCACAGCTAAAAATCGATGGCTGTCACTTGGCAACGTGTTTTTTATTTGTTCAGTTATAACAAATTCCTCAAGTCCTTCATAGGTAGAGGCGAGCAGTGAAAGCTCCAGGCACTTTGTCAAGTATCCCTTCAGACGGGAAGAGAACTGCTGAAAAGTTTCAGAGCTGTCCTTTCTGCTGTTACGAAACAGTTGCAACAATTTTCGAACGTTCATTTCAAATCGCTCAAGCAAAACATTTCTTCAACACGTCGTAGTTGTCTTGTTGGTTGCTTTCCAGTTTTGAGTATGTATCATACGCAGACCCTTTCAAAGCCTGGGAAAGTTTCATACACCAACGCGACCTCTCTAAACCGTACAGAGTTGCCATTTTTTTCAAATTTCTCTAGATACGTATCAATCTCCTCATTAGGGCAGGGGAAAAATTATAGAGCAAAAGACATAGCGGTGAGTTGAGGAGATTGAGTGTTAGAAGGATCAGTTAAGAAAGAATGAGGAGAAGAATCTCCATTGCTGGAGGTAGAGCCAGCACCACGAGTTTGAACCTCTAGAGCTTTAAGTGCCAACTCATGCTGTCGCCGTTGCTAATTTTCTCTTTCCACATGCTGTCTCTCCTTCTTTCTTTCCTCCCTCTCGTTCTCTCTTTCCTCCTGCTGTCTTTCCTTCTTTCTTTCCTCATGCTGCGCCCTGCGAGCTTCCATTTTTTGCATCAATTTTCTTCTGCTCTAAAACTTCGGCTGCTTTTTCCTTCTCCCTTGCTTCTGCTTCTTTCTTCTCCGCATCATATCTGTCAAGTTCGTCCCTGACAAACGCTTTCGCTTCCTCTCCTTCCAATCCCTCTGCCCTAGCTTCCTCTCTGAGCATCTGCCCAAGCTTTGCCCGCTCAGCCATGGTAAATAGCTGACTGGGACTTACTCGAGAAAGAAGTAAGAATAAGGATACACTGGTTCCCTACCACTTACGAGAAAATCAAACAAGAAATATGATATAACTGGGATACCTCATCCTATATTAGATATCTAACTATCACTGCTATTAATTGGCAATTAAGCTCCTAATGCAGACGACTACTTAAAATAAATTATAGTCCGATTAATCACTGAAAAAAAAATAAGTTACTAAAAGTGGAAACCAAATAAAAAAATTCCTGTCTAAAATTTTTAAGGAAAAACAAAATTCCCTTAATTTAATTCCACTATCAAGTTCACCCCTGAAGTCAGTTAGTATAAGGGAGGCAATTAACTGGACTAAATATTCTGAACGCGCTCCTTAGCTTAGTTCAAAACACTTTCTGCTTAAAAAAATTCTTAAAACCCTGTGATTGTTATTCAACCACACACTACCAGCGGCTTTGGATTACCAAATTAATACATAACATACTCTGACAAAGATCACCCTGTAACTCCATTGTATATACTCTAACAATGCTGTGGGAAAAACAATAGTTATATATGTGTGGTCAGAAAGCCAATAAACAGATCGTTTGTCTAGGGGATAATTATTTTTAATGATACTATATCTCACGAGACAATCACACTAGTCTATAAAGATTATAAGATCAAAATCCCGGTAAACGAGAAATTTTTCTGTCGTCTCGTTTTCCTATTCTAAGTTCAAAAATCCTTCGGATGAGAACCCATTTGTCGTATATTTTTTATAGGGTAATTAAGATCAATTTTGGCCTAGCCTGAATAGGACTAGAACAGGTGATAGCTCAGTGAGAGATCAGTTAAAGAAATAGATTTTTCACGAGTGAAATGGTGAAAGGTAAAAATCTGTCTCTGGATTCGAAAGATAATCTATCCAGCCTATCGGTTACGACTGAGATTCTTAGATCAGACAGACCTTCCTATAAATATATATTGATATATTCACCCACTCACATCTACACACCCAAAGATACGTGACGACACTTAGACGCACAGACGTGAAAACTATATCTATGGAATTAAGATCTTTTGGGACAAGCTGACCGACACACGTAAATAAAGTTCATGTAAATTTTATTTATCATAAAGAATCTACAACACAACAATATCTTTGAATATCAAAATCAAATACAATGAACATATGTTAATGAGTTAATTATAGAGTTAGACTCATAGGTTTAATCCTCCCTCCCTCTGTTGAGAAAAGATCCCGTTAGAGCAGAGTTATTAACCCCCGAAAGAGTCAAAGGATTTTACGCTACAGTCTAAAATTCCCTCTACAGTAAAGAACAGAGTGATAAGTTAATCTATTCTGAAGTGAAATAGAGGAGCAGCTTTAGCAAAACTTGCATAAGCAAATACAAAATAAGAACATGGGTTATATCCTAATAGATATATTCTTCTCACGCTTTCTCTCGCTCTGACAAACCTGTGATCACAAATTCAGTCTCTCTTACCAACAAAGGTCTTTCGCCACATCTGGAACAATTGTTAATGGCACCCACAGCCCATCAACGGTTAGTTGTTTGGCGAATCAAGCCCCAGTTTCTCCAACGAATAATTAATTAAATGTTGGGATTCGCTTGATTTACTCTTGTAAGTAGGATGCTGATAAAGGTCACTTCAACTTTTGTCCAGGTAGTAAAATAATTAAGAGATCTAAATGTCACAGTGTACGTTAGCTTGGAATCTTCAATCGTTACATCAAATGTCAGGTAAACAAATCGGTTCAGGATCATTCTTCTTCACAACCCGTGGTCGTTATACAGGTACTGTCAATGTTTGGCTTGGTAGCCACAACAGGCTGAATGTTTATGAAATTGGGAAAAGAACTCTGGATATGTTATAAGTCCAGTTATCATTTATTCTTAATGTTATGGGGGTTGGTGCTTTGTCTCTTTCTGGGTGTACCACGAAACCAGACAAGTCAACTTGAAAAAAACCCGACATTATATCAGAATGTTCTTTGATAAAGTTTATTTCCAGTTTCGTATGGAATGGAAGCTGCTGGTAAGGTTTAGGGTTTGACCCAAATACTGTATAAATCACAATCCTATCCTTACCCCGCGTAACATAGAAGATATATTATCCACTTTGGTTATTTAACTTAAATTAGAAACTATAAGCTTAGAGCTAGTCTCATTGTTTAAAAAAAACTTCCGTGAAATAAATTCTAGTCATTTAAAAAAAAATCCATCATCGTGAATTATAAATAATTACATATTTCGTCAATACTCATGATGAATCAGTGCATTACTAGTTGGTTAAAATATTCACTCACTGGTTACTAGCAGTTAATTAAATTTTTATTATGGCTTGAAGAGTTTTAACTAGAAATATTTATTTATTCTGCTATCCACTGTAACACAGTAAAACTTTAGAGAAATAATATAACAGACCTAACTTAGTAAATCACTCTGCACAGAAAATAACTAGTAAAACATAATTGACGATTTAAAAGATTAAATCACTCAAACTACTAGTTTCGTATTTACCTCAACACCGAGCTACTAAGACTTATCTCCAACGACTACTAAGAAATTCACTTTTACAAGTATTCTAGAATCGAAGCTATTTGTCTAGAGGAATCTGTGAGGTACTGGGAGAAGTGAGTTAGATTTCTGTGGTATATATATTAAAAGATGAAAGGAGATAGTTCATTATCCCCCCGAAAAACCAGACCCTACCAGATGTTCTCACCTACGGGAAATTGTCCGCTCAGTTTTCGGCTTCTGCGTAATTCAAAGCCGAAAACCCAGAATCTTCGTTATTGCTTAGATCAGACATCGACAATGCGCTAATCAGTGTGAGTTTCCTTAATCTCTCTGCTCGTATTCAAGCGAGCAATGTCTTTAATCTGCTCTAGTGAGCGGGTTTCAAGGGAGGTAAACAAAATTTGATCTCATCTTGGTCTGCACTGATCGTTATCTGATCTTATCCAACGAGTTTAAATTGCTGGTGTTTAGAATAATTACAGATCAACGTAGCTAATGGTCTGCTCGTGAACAACATCAAAGAAATATCGACCAGCATTAAATGCGTGCAAAATGAGAAAGAGAGACAGATCTATTCTGAGTAATAGGGGGTTTTATGTTAACCCAACAGGCGTTGGTGAAAAAAAAAGAAACATGAAGATAAAGAAAATAGATATATGAAATTAATTATCATAATCTGCCACAAGTACAATGAAAAAAAATTTTCAACTCAGACGTCAAGTCAGTCCTATTGTGTGACCTTAAAGCATGAAGAAGTACAAGGACTTAACCACAACGTTACAACTTTTAACAAATGGGTGCTTCCGTAGACTAGAAGGATTCAAATGCTAAAACAAGATGTCCGAAGTGGAAATTGTGGAACAAACCAGGCAAATACCAGGAGAACAAGTCTTCAGGAGAAGACGTTGGCATTTTTGCAGTACACACACATGGAAGAAACTAGTTTATAGTATGCAAGATAGTTTTTATTTGGACGAGAGACCCGCTGGCCGTAGTAACCCTGGGCAAATTAATTTGTTATGTCCAATGTGGAAATAATGGAAGAAACCAAAGTGATATGATAAGATGTCCAATGTGGATATAATGGAACAAACCAGACAAATACAAGGAGAACAAAACTTAAGGACAAGACGCTGGTATTTTGGTAGTACAGACACATTGAGGAAACCAGATCATAGTATTACAAGGTAGTCTTTGTTTAGATTTTAAAAAATAGAAACAGAGGGTGACGTAACTACACACTGAGAAGTGGAATCGTAGACGATATGGAGGGGAGAAAGAAGTCATGTAAAAAACCTCGGCAAATGGCACATGACAGGAACGATATGCGGGATTAGTGAAAGTCATATACTCCACATGACAGGAACGATATGCGTGATTAGTGAAAGTCATATACTCAACATGACAGGAACGGTATGCGTGATTAGTGAACGTCATATACTCCACATGACAGGAGCGATATGCGTGATTAGTGAAAGTCATATACTCAACATGACAGGAACGATATGCGTGATTAGTGAAAGTCATATACTCAACATGATAGAAACGGTATGCGTGATTAGTGAAAGTCATATACTACACATGACAAAAGCGATATGCGTGATTAGTTAAAGTCATATACTTAACATGACAGGAACGATATGCGTGATTAGTGAAAGTCATATACTCAACATGACAGGAACGATATGCGTATGCGAAAGATTAGACAGGAACGATATGCGTGATTAGTGAAAGTCATTTACTCAACATGACAGGAACGATATGCGTGATCAGTGAAAGTCATATACTCCACATGACAGGAACGATATGCATGATCAGTGAAAGTCGTATACTCCACATGACAGGAACGATATGCGTGATTAGTGAAAGTCATATACTCAACATGACAGGAACGATATGCGTGATCAGTGAAAGTCATATACTCCACAGGACAGGAACGATATGCGTGATTAGTGAAAGTCATTTACTCAACATGACAGGAACGATATGCGTGATCAGTGAAAGTCATATACTCCACATGACAGGAACGATATGCATGATCAGTGAAAGTCGTATACTCCACATGACAGGAACGATATGCGTGATTAGTGAAAGTCATATACTCAACATGACAGGAACGATATGCGTGATCAGTGAAAGTCATATACTCCACAGGACAGGAACGATATGCGTGATTAGTGAACGTCATATACTCAACACGACAGGAACGATATGCGTGATTAGTGAAAGTCATATACTCCACATGAAAGGAACGATATGCGTGATTAGTGAAAGTCATATACTCAACATGACAGGAACGATATGCGTGATCAGTGAAAGTCATATACTCCACATGACAGGAACGATATGCGTGAATAGTAAAAGTCATATACTCAAACGACAGAAACGATATGCGTGATTAGTGAAAGTCATACTCAACATGACAGACGATATGCGTGATTAGTGAAAGTCATATACTCCACATGACGGGAACGATATGCGTGATGAGTGAAAGTCATATACTCCACATGACAGGAACGATATGCGTGATCACTGAAAGTCATATACTCATCATGACAGGACCGCTACGGGTGTTTACTGTAATTCATATAACGCACATGATAGGAACGGTATGGGTGTTTAGTGAAAGTCATATACTCCACATGACAGGAACGATATGCGTGATTAGTGAAAGTCATATACTACACCTGACAGGGACGATGTGCGTGATTAGTGAAAGTCATATACTCAACATGACAGGAACGATATGCGTGATTAGTGAAAGTCATATACTCAACATGACAGGAACGATATGCGTGATTAGTGAAAGTCATATACTCCACATGACAGGAACGATATGCGTGATTAGTGAAAGTCATATACTCCACATGACAGGAACGATATGCGTGATTAGTGAAAGTCATATACTCCAAATGACAGGAACGATATGCGTGATTAGTGAGGACAGGAACGATATACGTGATTAGTGAAAGTCATATACTCAACATGACAGGAACGATATGCGTGATTAGTGAAAGTCATATACTCCACATGACAGGAACGATATGCGTGATTAGTGAAAGTCATATACTCAACATGACAGGAACGATATGCGTGATTAGTGAAAGTCATATACTCAACATGACAGGAACGATATGCGTGATTAGTGAAAGTCATATACTCAACATGACAGGAACGATATGCGTGATCAGCGAAAGTCATATACTCCACATGACATGACAGTGAAAGTCATATACTCCACATGACAGGAACGATATGCGTGATTAGTGAAAGTCATATACTCAACATGACAGGAACGATATGCGTGACGATAGTGAAAGTCATATACTCCACATGACAGGAACGATATGCGTGATTAGTGAAAGTCATATACTCAACATGACAGAAATTAGTGAAAGTCATATACTATGCGATATGCGTGATAAGTGAAAGTCATATACTCCACATGACAGGAACGATATGCGTGATTAGTGAAAGTCATATACTCAACATGACAGGAACGATATGCGTGATTAGTGAAAGTCATATACTCCACATGACAGGAACGATATGCGTGATTAGTGAAAGTCATATACTCCACATGACAGGAACGATATGCGTGATTAGTGAAAGTCATATACTCAACATGACAGGAACGATATGCGTGATCAGTGAAAGTCATATACTCCACATGACAGGAACGATATGCGTGATCAGTGAAAGTCATATACTCCACATGACAGGAACGATATGCGTGATTAGTGAAAGTCATATACTCCACATGACAGGAACGATATGCGTGATTAGTGAAAGTCATATACTCAACATGACAGGAACGATATGCGTGATTAGTGAAAGTCATATACTCCACATGACAGGAACGATATGCGTGATTAGTGAACGTCATATACTCAACACGACAGGAACGATATGCGTGATTAGTGAAAGTCATATACTCCACATGAAAGGAACGATATGCGTGATTAGTGAAAGTCATATACTCAACATGACAGGAACGATATGCGTGATCAGTGAAAGTCATATACTCCACATGACAGGAACGATATGCGTGAATAGTAAAAGTCATATACTCAAAACGACAGAAACGATATGCGTGATTAGTGAAAGTCATACTCAACATGACAGGAACGATATGCGTGATTAGCGAAAGTTATATACTCCACACGACAGGAACGATATGCATGATTAGTGAAAGTCATATACTCCATATGACGGGAACGATAAGCGTGATGAGTGAAAGTCCTATACTCCACATGACAGGAAAGATGTGCGTGATTAGTGAAAGTCATATACTCCACATGACAGTAACGATGTGCGTGATTAATGAAAGTCATATACTCCACATGACAGGAACGATATGCGTGATTAGAGACAGTCATATACTCCATATGACAGGAACGATATGCGTGATTAGTGAAAGTCATATACTCATCATGACAGGAATGATATGCGTGATTAGTGAAAGTCATATGCTCAACATGACAGGAACGATATGCGTGATTAGTGAAAGTCATATACTCCACATGACAGGAACGATGTGCGTGATTAGTGAAAGTCATATACTCCCCATGACAGGAACGATATGCGTAATTAGTGAAAGTCATATACTCCACATGACAGGAACGATATGCGTGATTGTGAACGTCATATACTCCACATGACAGGAAAGATGTGCGTGATTAGTGAAAGTCATATACTCCACATGACAGGAACGATGTGCGTGATTAGTGAAAGTCATATACTCCACATGACAGGAATGATATGCGTGATTAGAGACAGTCATATACTCCAAATGACAGGAACGATATGCGTGATTAGTGAAAGTCATATACTCCACATGACAGGAGCGATATGCGTGATTAGTGAAAGTCATATACTTAACATGACAGGAACGATATGCGTGATTAGGGAAAGTCATATACTCAACATGACAGGAACGATATGCGTGATCAGTGAAAGTCATATACTCAACATGACAGGAACGATATGCGTGATCAGTGAAAGTCATATACTCCACATGACAGGAACGATATGCGTGATTAGTGAAAGTCATATACTCCACAGGACAGGAACGATATACGTGATTAGTGAAAGTCATATACTCAACATGACAGGAACGATATACGTGATCAGTGAAAGTCATATACTCAACATGACAGGAACGATATGCGTGATCAGTGAAAGTCATATACTCAACATGACAGGAACGATATGCGTGATCAGTGAAAGTCATATACTCCACATGACAGGAACGATATGAGTGATTAGTGAAAGTCATATACCCCACTTGACAGGAACGATATGCGTGATTAGTAAAAGTCATATACTCAACATGACAGGAACGATATGCGTGATTAGTGAAAGTCATGTAATCCACATGACAGGAGCGATATGCGTGATAAGTGAAAGTCATATACTCAACATGACAGAAACGGTGTGCGCGATTAGTGAAAGTCATATACTACACATGACAAAAGCGATATGCGTGATTAGTGAAAGTCATATACTTAACATGACAGGAACGATATGAGTGATTAGTGAAAGTCATATACTCAACATGACAGGAACGATATGCGTGATCAGCGAAAGTCATATAATCCACATGACAGGAACGATATGCGTGATTAGTGAAAGTCATATACTCAACATGACAGGGAAGATATGCGTGATCAGTGAAAGTCATATACTCAACATGACAGGAAAGATATGCGTGATCAGTGAAAGTCATATACTCCACATGACAGGAACGATATGCGTGATTAGTGAAAGTCATATACTCAACATGACATGAACGATATGCGTGATTAGTGAAAGTCGTATACTCCACATGACAGGAACGATATGCACGTGATTAGTGAAAGTCATATACTCAACATGGAGCTAAATGGAATATGAAGAGATGCCAACTGCTACTACGTAGTCACATAAAACATCTACTATATGTTTCATATTTATTGTTTCTCTGTGTTTGTTAGTTGAGAGTCTAAACTTGATTACATCTTTGGAAAAACCTGACATCATCAAGGTTTTGACTGTTGGAATTTGGCATCAAACGCCAGGCTAGCAGACATGGACATTTGAGAGGATGCATCCATCGTGTTTATAACCAGCGAGCTACAGGAACAGTTAGCATTCGCACTCTTCGACATATACTGAGAGAGACTGAGCATCTATGGGTTTGCCCGGAGTGCAATGATGTCGTTTCTGTTCAACAATAACCTCATAATGTGAAACAAATAGTTATCGGAGACTACCTCTACCAGAGCGTATTCGTGCTTGGATGGAAGTTTCCTGAAAGATGACCAACTACAGTGTTGACCCCCTCCTCCTTGGGGAGTGAAAAGGGGTATATGATGATGAATCATAGTGACATACGCCCGGTGTAATTCCGGGGGGGGGGGGTCTCTGAAGATACAAAGACAGAAAAAGACTACCGCACCCTCATGCATGTCGTACAAGACGATTAATATGAGGTTTGGGAGCAGCGCTGGTGTAATAGTTACCACACTGCGCTGGCGATCGGGTGATCCAGGTGCGAGCCCTGGCGAGGACATTTGAAGGCGTGTTCGTCGACCGGGACTTGGACTGGAATAATTCGAGCCTTGGCGAAGACATTTGAAGAATTGTCGTCGACCAGGAACTGGAATAACCTGAACGGCTCCTGAGCCTACCCAGCTCTAATGGGTACCTCCGAAATCGGCGAGTATCTGCCTGAATGGCTAGAGGACACTTGTCTTTGTTCAGGAAAAAAGGGATACTCACGTAAAATCAGTCTCAGGCTAGACATACTAACCGGAGATTTCGCCTCGAGCAATAGCGGGCATACGATAAAAACATTTGAGGTTTGTGCATGGGTCTTGCAATAAAATGGGGTAGCCGTCCTCGTGCCCAACCCTCCTTATTGGCTGTTACCTACATGTTTGCTGGGTTGCAATAGTAGTTTTCTTTACTCACATGCTGGACCCCAGCAACACGCGGGTGGTAAAAGATACCACTAATACAGTTTACTTATGAAATATTAAAAACATTATGAAACAATGCACAGTGGTAAGGATTATACGAGGAGCGTTCAGAAAGTAATGCACCATATCGTTTTTCTCAGCTAATAATAAAGATAGAAGCATGAAATTTTGCACACTTCAAATATGGCATGTGCCAATTGTGTGCACTAAATTGCACTGCAACCGGCAAATAATACGGCTGCACTAAACCGTTGAAATGGAGCGTGTTAGCAACTTGCGTTATAAGCAGCGAATTGTGATAGAATTTCTCGTTGGAGAGAAGGAAACTGTTGTGAACATTCACAAGCGTCTATGTGATGTGTATGGAAGTTTTGCAGTCGACAGGAGTACAGTCAGTCGCTAGGTTAAGAGAATCAAAGAATCAGGAAGTGGAGATACGGAGCTGCTTGATCGGCCGCGCTGTGGACGTCCTGCCACAGCCACCAACGCAGAAATGTTGAAATGCGCTGAGGGCATTATTGTTACTGATAGGCGAATCACTACTCAACAATTGGCCTTACAGCTGTCAGTCAGCATTGGTAGTGCAAATGCAGTTATAAAAACTCTGGGATTTTCTAAGGTTTACGCAAGATGGGTTCCTCGAAGTCTCACAAATGGCCACCGATTGCAAAGGAAAGCAATTTCTTCTGAATTGTTGGAGCGTTTCAATGATGATGGAGAGAACTTTGTGGCTAAGATCGTTACAGGTGACGAAACCTGGGCACATCATTTTGAACCTGAGACAAAAAGACAGTCAATGGAGTGGCATCATCCGCAATCACCACGAAGAAAGAAATTCAAGACAATTCCTTCAGCTGGAAAGGTCATGATCACTGTCTTTTGGGACATTGAAGGTGTGATTCTTGTGGACGTTATGCCAAGGGGAGAGACAATCAATTCGCAAGCTTACATTAAGACATTGAAAAAACTCAATCAACGTTTTCGCACAGTGCGGCCGCACAAGAATCCAGCAGACCTGCTTCTCCTTCATGACAATGCGCGACCTCACACAAGTCTGGCAACACGGGAAGCAATCACCAAATTGGGTTGGACTGTACTACCCCATCCACCCTATAGTCCGGATTTGGCACCCTCTGATTTTCATCTATTTCGCCCACTTAAAGTTGCACTCCGTGGGACAAGGTTTGAAGATGATGAAGGAGTGATTCATGCAGCGAAGAAATGGCTACATGATCAAGATAAAATCTGGTACGGGCTAGGAATACATGCACTTGTTTCGCGCTGGCATAAAGCCGTACAAGTTGATGGGGATTATGTTGAATAATACCGATGTTTACATGACATATCCATGTACATTGTATATAAATTTCATGCTTTTTGAATAAACAGCTCCTGAGAAAAACGATGTGGTGCATTACTTTCTGAACGCCCCTCGTACAATAGCGCATTCACATCTTCCTTAACATTTTGATTGGCTGAGTGGTTAGGGCCACAGCCAAACTTCGGGATTTTTCAAGGCGGTACTAGTTCTCGTGATGGCGCTCGCTTACATACAAGCTAATGACCGTCACCAGTGACATTCCTTCCTGGAATAATTCTATGGAGATAGAAATAGCCTCAAGATGACCAGTGCTTTCTGTGAACATATTCAGCTTGACGTATGAGTGTGTACTAAAAAAATATGAGCAGATAATTATTTACTGTTAAATATTCTTTTTACACTTGTATTATTTTAAATACATTTCGACACTTTCCCTAAGCCGGCGCCCATTGCGGCCGCACCATCCAAAAGCCGATCCTGATTAGGGAGCTTGCCTCTCGCGGTAAATTTACCGGGCTCCTGGATGAAAACATGTTTGTGCCCGCTTCAGATTACCCCGTTGTAAATGGGTACCTGACTCTGCTCGTGACTTACACAATGCAAAGGCACAGAGGAAGCAAGCTTGTTACCCCACATAATAAAGCTAGATTACGTATAATGAAGTCCCGAACACTTCCCTTCTCTATGGCAGCATCTTTGAGACTACCTGTAACTTTTTTCCATATTTTTTGTTGTTGTTGAAAATTAGACGCCCGTTTTAACATGACTTGACTGTCTCTCACAGTGGTTCCCAAACATTTTTCTCTTGGCCACACTTTCGGAATGAAAAATTGCTCCAGTCACACCGAATGTTTTTGTTTTAGATAAGAAATACCTTTTAAAACAAAAAGTCAACCCTTAGTAGTGCTTTATTCATAACATAGAACACAACTACTTTATACAATGACCATGAAACATCCAGAAAGTTTAAAACAATACAGCTACATAAAAATATGATTCATTCACAAAATTTACAAATGCAATGAGAGGTGTATAATTTTTTGGTACGGTAATCTCATTTACATTAGGTATTATTTGAAACAAACTAACTCTCATCTCCTCATCAACACAAAAAAGCCTTTCTCTTTTCTGGTCTTCGATATTTGTCAGAGCTGAAAATCCATGTTCACAATAATATGTCATAGAGAAATGTATCTATTTGATATATAGTAAGTTTCATTACTGAACAAAATCTGAAAATTCTGCAACACTCTATGGGGTTCTATTCATATATTTCCCATATTATATCACAAGTAACAAAATCAATAAGAAAATGGCCTTCATAGGAGTCGCGGTAGCATAGTGGTTAGTGCACTGGCTTCCTTGCTCAGTGGTCTATGGTTTGATCCCCAGATGAGGTTGGATTTTTTTTTGCCACAAACGGCTCCTGGGTCGACCCAGCCCTAATTGGGTACCAGAGCAACTTCTGGGAAGGTTAAGGCGGCCGGCGTGATGCTGACCACATCACCCCTAGTGTGCCGATGGTCAAGAAAATATGGGCCTAACACCATATTCCCAATATGCCTCAATGGGCGTGTTACGGGATCCTTATTTACCTTCATATTTATCTTTGGTATATGAATTTTTTTTTAAATCTCTCTAAATCCTTGCTTGTCTTATCTTCCGACCACACCTGCCATTATATCGCGCCACACACACCAGTGTGGCGTGCCACACCTTTTAAGAACCACAGTTGAGAGCTCTATTCTTTTCTTTCCTGTTTTATATTTTCTTTTTACTGAACAGTTCTTCGCTCTAAACAGTGCATATGTACTGAATGTATACATTTTAATCTTCCCGTGTTTGTCCCTCCCTCTCTCTCTCTCTCTCTCTCTCTCTCTCTCTCTCTCTCTCTCTCTCTCTCTCTCTCTCTCTCTCTCTCTCTCTTCTGTATATCTCGCTATCTCTCCCTCTCTCATTTGTGTGTACTTTATATATTATTGAAACAGTTGATAAACATGGGTACAATTTTTAAATTTAGATTCTACGCACAAACTCAATGTGGCTCTATGGCTATATCTTCAAAGCAACCTTGGGTATCTCAAAGCTGTATAAAAGATATTATTTTTTAATCTGGAATACGCGACAATAGATTACTAAAACACGGTAGCTTTTCCCATCTGGTCAATTCTTTCATCAATGCCAATGTGTCCGTACTGATTTGTCGGGCAAAGCTTGGCTATTGACTCGTCTGATACCTGATTGTTTATCTCGCATGATGCCAGATTGGCGTGTTGTCGTAATGTATATGCTTACTGAGTGAAAGCAGAACCGGCACGTAGCCTGTCACGTGTCATGTGGCTGGGTAATCTACTGCACTCTAGAAAAGTCCAGGAACCTTACACATTTTATTTTTCTCTTGTCCCAATAAATGAATAGTTAATCCGATTGGCTAAGAGGTTAGAATCTTTTCCTCTTGCGGCACAATTACCGGGTTTCTGGTTCAAAGCCTGGTACACTCATGCTCTAGTCTACCAAGTTCTACATGGGCAGGCCTAATTAAACCTGCTCTTGAGTTATGCAAGGCAAAAGCAACGAGGAAGGGAACTGATCACCCCCATCTTATAAAATTGCTGGGCCTAGTATGGTTGAGCCTCTAACACTTCACTCCCCAAATACAGTTTCTGAAATGGGCCAATCTTGACTTTTTGAATTATCTATTAACATTGTAGCATCACGCACCAGTCTACCCAGCTGCATACAGGTATCTGACTTTGCTCTTGAGTTAAGGTAGTGAACAGGCCACCCCACGTCATAAGGCTGGACCTTATAAAATCTTCTCTCCACAGCGGAACTATCATCTTTGGGGATATCTGTATCTTTGACTGCGTGATAAAGAACTCGATAAACTAGATAACAAACAAAGAAATGAGAATAAAAATAATGTGAAAAAATGCAGCACACCAAATAAGTTGACAACAACGTCAGCAGCAAGGTTATCAATATTTACCTGCTACTCTTTTCTAATTTTTTTTTTCTAATTATCGCCAGCATGTCTCGGTTAACACACACAACAACAACAACAAAAATAACAATGAATAACCACACAAGACAAAAGATTATATTCGGACTAATATGTGAATATGTATGGGGTCGGCAACCTCATTATGTAAAACGTAATGTTTCAGAAACCATCGCTCAGTGGGAGGTGATAAAATAGAAATAGATTTCACGAGTGAGGTGGAGGAAATATAGTAGATTCTGTCTCTGACACTCGAGAAACTTCTCTCAGTTAGCCTATCATCTACAACAGAGTTAGATTAGTCAGACAAACCTAATATAATATACAAGGTATATTAATATATATATATATATATATATATATATATATATATATATATATATATATATATATATATATATATATATATATATATATATATATATATATATATATCTATATATATATATATATATATATATCACATACCCACACACATAAGTGACGACAATAGACGCACAAAATGTGAAACTATGACAAATGAAAATATAGATAATTGATAACGAACTGACCAGAACACTGATTAAGTTTATGTGAATTTGAATTATAAGATTAAAATTCCACCACAACATATAAAATTTACATCAAGCATATACAAATAGTCATAAAGTCAATGAATTGCTACAAGAATGATAGACCCATTGGTATGATCCTTTCCCTCGATGTATAGCCCACAGTCCTGTTAGAAGAAAAGTGATAACCCCAAAGAGTCACGGATACATATGATTTAGTCTAAGATTTCCCTTTAAAGGTATGAACAGACTTGGATACTCTGATCTATCCTAAGGAAAAATATTGTTAGCAACAAAAACAAACTTGCATAAAGAAATTTAAGACAGCAAAATGGGTGCCAAAATACAACAGTAAAGGAATCACTCAGTCCTGCATTCACTCTATTCAGTCAGCCGTGATCACGTGCTTTAATCCGTACTTAGAGCTTTGGTAGCAACTTCTGGAAACACAGTTTTTAGGACATGCACATACACTCTCCAATGGTAGTCTTGGCCAAGAGAACCCCAGTTCCAAAAAAGACGGGTTGAATTCACTACTTCAGGGAACGTTTTCTTGGTTATACTTCTTTTAGGATATCTGGTTCTGTCACATTAAAATTGTCCAGGCACGAACGTTAACAGCGAGCACAGTGTCAACCGCTTAGGTTTCTAGTAATGAGGAATGTCAGGTAACTGCCTTCTCTCAGTATAGGACTTTATTTGGTCACACCACCACTAGTCACAACTCCGTCGGAATGTAACTGATATTAATAGTTTGATTGCCACAAGGGCTGAACTGTACTTGATGTTTTTCTCTGGAAGAATTAAATCAGGCTCGATGGGCCCGTTACTTCATTAAATCTTTAATAAAGTTTATGTAATGGGTACTTTATCGATCTGGATGCCAATGCAATCTAGACCGGTTTTATTTTATACACCCAAGTCTTTAAGAAAAATGTTTTTGTTCTTCACAGATATTTCTCCGTACAAAACGCTGGTAGAGTTGGGCTACCTCAGTTTTCACTGAATAAAGAAAAAAAACCGACATATAAAATACTTATACATACTATGTACTCGGTTATAACTTACATTATAAACTGCAAGCGTAGAGCTTGTCTTATCATTTAAAATTCCCGTGAAATAAGTTATATTCAAAGAATCAATCATCATGAATTAGAAATACATACGTATTTCGTCAATACTCAATGATGAATCAGTGCAGTTATAAGTTAGTTTAAAATATTCTCGACTGATTATTAGCAGTATAATTAAATTCATTTACAGCTGCATGAGTTTAAGCTAGAATTTATAATTTATTCTGCTTTCCACTGAAACACGTCACTAGAGAATGTAACAGACTTATAAATTAATTATTCTGCACAAAAGAAACTAGTGAAATATAATAGGCGATTTAACACTTAATCACTCAATTCTACTAGATATATATATTTACCTCCACACAGAACTACAGATTAAATACCACGAACTAGAATCCTTCAATATAATGGTAGTCTAGGACTCAGCAAATGTTGCCAAGAAAACTCAGAACTTGGCAATATACAAGATATTTTCTAGCACGAGTGATCTGTCTACTGCAGATTTAGGAGTATGAATGACTAGTCTAAAACTCTCTCGGGTAGATATATCTTAAACAGACAATTGATCCCACGTTATTTCGCAAATCCGAAATAGCCTCCCCTTCTCGTCTAACACTTCACTAAGACTCAGACGCCTGCCATAACATGCCAATGCTCGTCTTAACACCTCCCCGACTACTCTCATTTCTGAGCGCAGCAGATTTGACGCCTATTCACACCTCATGCCAAGAACTCAGCCGTAGAAGCGTGAGTGTCATGGAAAAACGAGACGAATGTCTGCCATTCCATGTCTATAGAGACGACTTTCTCACACTTTCGTCTCGTCCAGTGACTGACACGATTATGCAATACAATGCGTTACCAGTATGAGAAAAGAAACGGCAAAGTCAGAATGGAAAAGTAAAATTTTGTCGCAAACGAACGAATGCGAAAAAAAACCAGGACAAGGATAAAAGAGCGATAATACAGTAGAGGATACGGGTAGAAAAGAAAAGAATATAGAAAATTTATTGATCATAAATCTCTATGCGACAGAACGTCCCCCCTTTAAGATATGGAAGCACTCCATGTCTACGTTATGGAAGTAAATTTCCTATATTCGTAGCTTCAGGGTGTCTGTTCTCTTCACTCTCATCTCCCCCTCCATCTCTGTCCAATTCCTACTCATGAAGTTTGCTCCCACGTTTCTTCGTTCTCTGGAATGTCTTCCGTGTGCGCTTGAAAGAGCGTCGCCGCTTTTGACATTTTTGAAAGATTTCGTGTGTGGGCAGTGGAATTTCCCTGCCACTATCGTCATCTTCGTCAATTTTAGCGATCATCAGGAGATGTTCGGAGGTTGGCCCCGGTGTTTCCAAGTATCTCTTTAACAGATTTAAATGGAAAACCTTCTCCTTTCCTTGAATAGAGATCTGGTAGTTAGCCTTAGAAATCTTTTTCAGGACGGTACACGGCCCTTGCCATCCGATCTTCAGTTTGTTGTTCCCGGGAGGGAGTAACACCAAAACTTTCTCTCCTGCTTGTAGTTCTCTCTCTTTCGTGACTTTCCTTATCGGTTAGCGTGCTTTGCGCGTGCTCGCTTAAAGTTGGTCGTTGCTAGATCCCATCCTAGTTTCAACCTTTCCTTTAAAACCGACAATATTTACTTGCTGAGACAACTGTCTCATCCGCCTTCTCGTCTGTCAGAGACTGAAGTAAGGCTTCAAGTCGCCCCTTAATAGGTCTGCCGAATAAAAGCGTTGCTGGCGGAAATCCTGTGGAAGTATAAGGAGATTCTCTGTAGCTAAATAAAGCTGCAGGAATACAAAGATCCCAATCTTCAGGTTTCACTTAAGCCAGTTTACTTAACATCATGTTGAGGTTTCCATTAACACGTTCCACGAGCCCATTTTCGGCCGGAGTATAAGGCTTTATGTAGATGTGTTGGTTCCTCAAGATCTTCACGATCTCATCCATCAACAGGTTTCGGTATGGAGATCCGTTATCCGTCAACACTTGTTGAGGGAATCCCAACCGAGTAAAAATCTGCACTAGGGCTAATGCGACATGCTTGGCATCTGCGCATGTTAGCGGGATAGCTTCTGCCCATAAAGTGCATGTGTCGACTAAGATCAGGATAAACCTGTTCCTTCTTTTACTCATTTCTAAGGGCCCTAAAAGGTCGATCACAACCCGTTCGAATGGTGTTCCAACTATTGGCATTTCACCCATGTGGACTGGAGGTTCCGTTGCTTGGGTGGTACACGTTGGCACTGGGCACAGGATTTGACATACCTGATAATATCAGTATTTACTCCTGGCAACCAATAATGAGTGGTTATCCGTTTGTTTGTGGCGTTCTGTCCCATATGTCCGCTGAAGGGAAGAGAGTGCCCCATTTCTAGGATTTGTCTTCTGTACTGTTTTGGTACTAGGAGCTGGTTGTAACCTTGGTCAGGCTTGCCCGTTCTGCGATAAAGTACGCCATCCTTAGAAAAAATGTCCCCGTGCTGTCTGGGTTCCTTAGCCATGGGCAGTTTCCTAAAGCAGGGTGTCAAAGTAGGGTCCTTTTGTTGCGCTTCTTTAAGTTCCATAGGTAACAAATTAGGCGCAGGCTCCCGTTCCTTCTTGGTTTGCCCTCTTGTAGTTAATGCTGCCACAATCGGCTCTTCCGGTTTCCCAATGAACACGTGTCTACCGCCAAGTATGACTGAGTAGATGGGGTCATCCATAACAGCCGCTTTGATCACACCTCTGACAAAATCAGAGTGGATCTCCACCAATGCGATGGGAAGCGCTGTAGGTGCCTCACTCGGTTAACACACATAATAACAACAACAAAAATAATAATGAATAACCATACAAGACAAAAGATTATATTCGGACTAATATGTGAATATGCATGGGGTCGGCAACCTAATTATGTAAAACATATTGTTTCAGAAACCATCACGTACTTGTACATGCTTGATGCAGGCTTCCTGCAGGGGAAACAATTGTATCTCCATGTACCACAGGGAGCGAAAAGGAAAGAATTTTAATATATATATAGTCCGATTCACATATGAGGAACAGAGAAGACGCAGATCACCATCACCAGTAACATTCCTGGAGAAAATCTACGGAGATATCAACAGCCTCAGGCTGACCACTGCTTTCTTTGAACTTATTCAAGTTGACATCTGAGGGTCTTTGAACGTATTCAAATTGACATCTGAGGGTCTTTGAACGTATTCAAGTTGACATCTGAGGGTCTTTGAACGTATTAAAGTTGACCTCTGAGGGTGAACGAAGAAGAAGAAGAAGAAGAGTCCGATTCAAGACAAGTGGTTAATGTGAAGTTGTACATATGTTTGGTAACCTCATGAGTGAAATACATTATTAGAGAAACCACCACGCAAGAGCATATGTACGCTTTGATGTAAGCTTTCTGTAGTGGCAATAGTTGCAGGACTGGTTCAATGCTACATTATGGACAAATATACAAGTGAGGTGATGATGATGATGATGATGATGGTGATGATGATGATGATGAGGAGGAGGAAGAGGACTATGATGATGAGGAAAACAATGCACACAAGTAAATCCGCGTGCACTTTAAAATCCAGGTCAGGACAAATGTCAAGAACATTAAAATGCTGTGACAAGTAACGGTAGCTCCATATCAAATACTGCCGTGGGCGGATGAAGTGTTAGAGACCACTATACTAGAACTCAGCTTTTTATGTAGGGCGAGTTGCTTCATTCCTCGCTGCCCCTGCCTTCCCTAACTCAATCACAGAGTCTCTTACCCATTTACACCTGGTCGTAGCATAAAAGTACCAGGTTTCGAACCAGATAACTTTGCTTCCACAAGCAAGCACTCTAATCAACTTACTTACACATCGACGCGGAACCCATGGAAACACAAACAGATCAATATTCGCTTGTTATCAACTAAAACAAAAGCATTAAAGACGGTAAAATATTCAGAAGTTATCAATATACCATAGAATAAATATAAGGAAGACAAAACTACGGTATTATCTGCTGTGAGACTGCCTTGTTGTCACTATCGCGATATAGATTATCCTCTCGTTCTCTCTTCTCTCAATCCATTCCTGACTTTTACTTTTAAAATGCGTGTAAATTAGTATCCTTAAATCTACCTTACACGCGCCTCTGACCTATCTAAACGACCTCAAAATTCCTGCATTCAAAATTGCCCGTATCAATTTCACTCGTCCGAAGAATTCCGTGATTTCATTAATTAAACATTGGTGTGTGGTACCATAAATCTTTCCGACTTTAACTGAGTTGTTGGTACTTTTAGTTGTATACCATAGGGAACCGCGGCCTGGAAACATACGAGGGGCGTTCAGAAAGTAATGCACAACATCGTTTTTCTCAGCTAATAGTAAAGATAGAAGCATGAAATTTTGCACACTTCAAATATGGCATGTGCCAATTGTGTGCAACAAATTACACTGCAACCGGCCAAATAATACGGCTGCCCTAAACCGTTGAAATGGAGCATGTAAGCAGCTTGTGTTATAAGCAGCGAATTGTGATAGAATTTCTCGTTGCAGAGAAGGAAACTGTTGTGAACATTCACAAGCGTCTGTGTGATGTGTATGGAAGTTTTGCAGTCGACAGGAGTACAGTCAGTCGCTGGGTTCAGAAAATAAAAGAAGCAGAAAGTGGAGATACGGAGCTGCTTGATCGGCCGCGCTGTGGACGTCCTGCCACAGCCACCAACGCAGAAATGTTGAAATGCGCTGAGGGCATTATTGTTACTGATAGGCGAATCACTACTCAACAATTGGCCTTACAGCTGTCAGTCAGCATTGGTAGTGCAAATGCAGTTATAAAAACTCTCGGATTTTCTAAGGTTTACGCAAGATGGGTTCCTCGAAGTCTCACAAATGACCACCGATTGCAAAGGAAAGCAATTTCTTCTGAATTGTAGCGGCGTTTCAATGCTGATGGAGAGAACTTTGTGGCTAAGATCGTTACAGGTGACGAAACCTGGGCACATCATTTTGAACCTGAGACAAAAAGACAGTCAATGGAGTGGCATCATCCGCTATCACCACGAAGAAAGAAATTCAAGACATTTCCTTCAGCTGGAAAGGTCATGATCACTGTCTTTTGGGACATTGAAGGTGTGATTCTTGTGGACGTTATGCCAAGAGGAGAGACAATCAATTCGCAAGCTTACATTAAGACATTGAAAAAACTCAATCAACGTTTTCGCAGAGTTCGGCCGCACAAGAATTCAGCAGACCTGCTTCTCCTTCACGACAATGCGCGACCTCACACAAGTCTGGCAACACGGGAAGCAATCACCAAATTGGGTTGGACTGTACTACGCCATCCACCCTTTAGTCTTGATTAGGCACCCTCTGATTTTCAACTATTTGGTCCACTTAAAGATGCACTCCGTGGGACAAGGTTTGAAGATGATGAAGGAGTGATTCATGCAGCGAAGAAATTGCTACATGATCAAGACAAAATCTGGTACGGGCTAGGAATACATGCACTTGTTTCGCGCTGGCATAAAGCCGTACAAGTTGATGGGGATTATGTTGAATAATACCGATGTTTACATGACATATCCATGTACATTGTATATAAATTTCATGCTTTTTGAATAAACAGCTCCTGAGAAAAACGATGTGGTGCCTTACTTTCTGAACGCCCCTCGTACTTGCTCTTTAACTACTCCGAAGATTTTCAACCTGCTAAGAGACAGTTACCTTCCAGCTGCTCTATAAATATATCTGCGAACGGAGTAGCATATGACAACAACCCACTTCTGTCAACGAAAAACTGTTTGTAGATGTCGGGATCCTTGAGTTGACTACTGCCTTTATTAGAGTCATAAATGTGGAAGTTTGAAGGCGAACGAGGAAGAAGAAGAAGAATCTCACTCCTATTTTCTTCTTGCAGCGGAACTTAACACTTTCTGCAGAATTTCATTCAGCCAACCTTCAGCGAGATTATTTGCGATCTTTGATACTACATTCGTATGAATGTTCGTATTTCACTCATTCTATCTATCCATCTTGTCATCCTAATTCGCCACACTCATGTAACTATCGACTTGGAGCAATTTACTCAGCTACGAACGTGTGATTTATGGATGCAAGTCATGGGCAATGACTACAACCCATGTGATGGACGAACTCGACTGACCCTGAACTTTGTTGTAATTCTTGTAAAACGGGACTTTTTTCACGTGGATTCATTAGCTATGCAACTGTTCCACACAGAGGGCAAAACACGTTTGCTGATTGATATGCGGAAAGTTTACCTATCGTTCATTCTGGTCATCGCATTGATTTAAGGAGAGATTAAATCACGCCCACTAACATCTCTTGAACAATCATAGGCAGTTATTTAATTAACTTGGCCAGTGGGGGGGGGGGGGGGGGGGGGGGGGGGGGGGGGTGGGGGGGGGGGGGGGGGAGGGAGGGGGGGGGGGGGGGGGGGGGGGGGGTGGGGGCGGCGGCGTCGCCAGAATCAAACAGATACAGCGACCACGATCAAAGAGACACACTGAGGGATTTCAGGGGAGACTATCGGCGCTATCAAAGACAGTAGTGGTCCCTGATACGAGACGCAGTTGCTTGCCGCTATTTTCGCGTCTCGGTGTCAATCGCAGAACCGAGCGAACGGGGAAAGCCGAAACGGGCAGCAGCGAACAGAGATACGAAGACCAGGGGGCGGTTTCTTCCATTGATTTGGCGGTCAGATCCCCAAAAGTTCATGAGATCAAATAAGCTGTCAAGTTTATCATTTCCCACTCAACTTACATTCCATTTTAGATAAATAGACCATGAAGACTAGACACGTTATCACTCGCTGGCCAGACCTTTACAGAAGCACTAGCTTTATTGAAATCTTGTTATAGATTTTCCCCTGGATTTTATATATATATATATATATATATATATATATATATATATATATATATATATATATATATATATATATATAAATATATATATATATATATATATATATATATATATATATGCAGTGATTTCTATTCTGTGCAAAGCGGTAATATATTGTGTAAAGTGATCAGTGGTCTAGTTCAGTCATTCTATTTCAATGGATTTTGTGTTAATTTAAATCTATTAAATTAAACCATCTCAATAGTTCCAGTTGTAAATATAATGATCTATCTATTATATTATTTCAAAGATAATAGATGCTTAAATTAACTTTTAAAGTCGCGAAGGAATTTATAATTAATAAATTCAGTTAAGTCCTAGTTTTATAGATGTGTGTTTTAACCACTAGAATTCGCGCAGTGTTTATTAAATACATAATTAAATACTCGAGTGTATTATAGGCTAAACGGGAAATTTATCGCGCTTGATTTTTCGGAATGTTACATGTCTTTTTTGTTTCACACAGAGTGGTCGTAACCTGCGGTCCCAGCTAAATAGAGAAAGAAATAAAGAAATCATCCTATAAACTTCCAGTCATATTGAAGAAACATTTCTTTTAAATATAATCTTGTGGCGGTCCTTTTGCGACCTAGCTGTCAGAATTAAATGAAATAAAGCCCACCCAAGAACATTTTAAAGAACAATCATCAAATTACCCTTACAAACCTGTAAGATAAACTGGAAGGTAATCATCGCCAGTAGCGATATCATATTTACTGTTTACTGTGAGAGAGTACATATTTTCCTGACTGTGACTGAGCCTAGTTTTTCCTCAATTGGATTTAATAAAAAACTATCATCACGCATTGAAGGAATTTTACCATAGTGGAGGATTAAAAGAGACCACTTCATTTTCACCCCTGTGTCGAACTGCGTCAGTGCCATCCCATAGACTCGTTTCTTTATAATAAACCACAAGAACTCTTAGAACTTCAAGTCCGGCGATAAGCGGGAATATTTGCTCTCAGTAAAAACTCGCATTATCTGGGGCGGGACAAAGAAGGACTAGACAGTTGTCATACGTCAAGAGTTAATTATTGTGTTTATCATTCTATGGAGTGACTGATGCTGCAACTCGGTAAGTATGTGGTGTATATGAGTGTGGATCCGCACAGAGTGTTTGAATGACAGGAAATTAGTTCTTTTGTGTAACCATTTTGTTAACTTGCTTACCTGGTAATATATATCTTTTCTGTATACCCTACATTGTTCCTTTAAGTGGGATAGTTGATAATTTGTTAACTATGTTCAAAACCCCCTCCTTTTCATTTGCTTAGTAAAGGGAAGAACAATTGGGAAGAACAGGATTTCTTTCTACCACCTATACCTAATTTGGTAACACCTCTTTTCAGAGTAATTAACTTTACTGTTAGGTTAACGTACCCGTGTTCCTGATATTATCTATCTCTGGACTGAGTTTATCTTTGTCTAATAAGGGGGAAGGGCTTAGTCGATACCAATCTTCTTCACCCCTCCCAAACTTGTTATTTGCATTTGTGTACTTATGATAATTTATGTAATACCTGATATTTGTTAGTGATTGATGTTTAAAGTGAATAAAATCACATAAACTCATTTTGGTCTGTGTGTTGGATATACCCAAAGCCCAACTTTTCCCATATTCGTTTAATATAGTTTGTATCTACGTCGCCTGTGTGTTTGAAAACACCAAATCGGTGTGCGCGCAGATGCGGGTCTGGAAAACTGGCAAATAATTGTTTGACCAGGAGAGTGAAAGAGAAGATTGAGAGAAACGATTTGTCATAAATAAGTCTGTCTTTACTCTCCTCCAGCACGCTGTGAAGCAACTATTAAATCTCTACATTTTCTATCACTGAGCTTTCCATCATCATTTTCCACTCTAAACCGGACCACTATTTCTAAGACTCTTTTCTCTCAAAATAAATTTACGACAACCCACAACAGTCTGCTCCAAACCTTAGAAATAAGGTATCTGAGGAAGGTGGTTGAAGTAACAAGAAAAGACATGGTCCGCAATCAGACGATACGTCATGGCTTCAAAACCTAGTCCCTGCAGACTGAGTGGAACAGTCCCAATTACGATGATGTAGTCATGTCTGCAGAATTGGAGAAGATCGGCTACCACGAAAAATATGGGAAACCAAGAGCCAGGGATCCAGGACGACCCAGAGTTCGCTGAGGGGACAACATTAGACAATCTCTAAAGGACCAAGGACTTTATTAGATCTAGGCCAGGAGGCAGACAGTCGATAGGGTAGTATGGCACTCTCTCTGGCAAATCTCTACATCACAGGGTACAAGAGAAACGACGAAGTAAGTAAGAACGTGTGATTCTCAAACAGTCTTCCCCATGGTGGAACCAAATATTCCGAGGGCCCTTACTTTTGAAATCTTATGTAATCTAAAGTAAGGATATAGAGCTGGAACGCATAAACAAATATGGAAGCATTTTCCCCGGTGGTTTCACCTTCTCTAATGTTTGAAACTCAATTCTGAACTGAAAATTAGATTCAAACACTACAATAAACTAATATAAAAGCATCAATAAAGGGTTAACTAAAAGTTAAAACACTGATGTATTCATTCATCATCTTTCAGTTCCACATTGAGCATTAGTCTTCAACAATCTCGTCAAGCCTTCTGTCAAGTTGAAATACCTTGGAGTAACAATCAATCGTGGGCTATCATATAAGCACCATGTTGACCACGTCATATACAAGTGCAAGAGAGGTCTGGCAGCCCTAAAAACAATGGCTACAGTGCATCTGGAGCAGAGACTACTGTCTCTCCTGTATCATCAGCTGGTTTTGTCTGTAACTGAGTATGGCCTGTGAATACTCACGCTGCCAATATCACTATGTGAACGACTGGAACACATTCAAAAGGAATGGATGCGTAAAGTTTTTGGCTGTACTCGAGATACCACCATTGTGATAATGCGGCACATGCTTGGATTGCTGTCGTTAGATCCAGATATAGGATGGCCCAGGTAATAGCGTATATGCGAGTAACCACATACAAAAGGCATCCACTGCATGGGAACATAGCTAACATCACAGCAGCAAGAATAAAGACGGGGATGTCATGGATGGCGCAGGATGAGGAGACTATTAGGCTGGTGACCGCAGTTGAAAATATATTCAAAGGAGAAGAGTGAAGTAAGTCAGATGTGAGCTGGATGAACAACCATCAGTCATCATCGGCCTTGATAGAGAGTGCAGAACTTGCGCCAATGGGAAAGCAGAGCTGGAAATTGACCAACTTATAAATGTTAATGTGGGGGATGATGATGCCATTTTGTACACTGATGGGTCTGTAATCTGTGGTAATAAATCAAGGTGGGGCTTCTCTGCTACAGTAAAGGGCAGAACCGTCGCTGAACATGACGGGGCTTACATGATAACAACCTCCAGCATGAGAAAGGAGGTAGAGGCAGTTACTGTTGCCTTAAGATGGCTGTCTGAGGCTTTATTAACAAAGGCAGGTATTGTATCAGATTCACAATCCATGCTTCGAAATGTCCAAAATGAATGGAAAACCTCCATAGAAACATCAAATCTTCAAGAATTGATATGGATCTATTGTCCTGGTCATTCAGGGGTACGCGGCAATGAAAGAGCCGACAGACTAGCTTCAAGAGCACCCATAGAAGGTGAAATGAACATGAATAAGAGAGAAATACTGAAAAGCAATTCATGATCGCTGTCGTCAATTTAGATAGGTTTGAAAGTTATTTATGGTCCCGCCTGAGTAGAGTGGATGGTGATAGTACGTGAGAAGTAAAGGTGTGCGAATAGATTTCACGAGTGAATAGTTTAAGGAGAAAATCTGTCTCTGGAATGAGTAGTTTTTTTAGTCCGGCCTATTTTAGTACAAGACAATCTTGCACCTCCCTATATATTTAGAAATATAAGTTTAACTAAACACACACACAATTATGTGACAACAAGACACACAAACGTGAAAAAAACTATGGTAAATTGGGTATGGGTCTGACCAACACACAAAGTTAAGTTCTTTTGTTGTTTATTATCATTAAACTTTACAACATCGAATATCTAAAGAAAGATAAAATAAAATCAGAATTCATACATAGAAAAATAACAGAATGCATGTGCCCTCCCCTCATTGAGAAGAAAAAAAAACCAACAAGTTAATAACCCCAAAGGTTAAAGGTTAGTACTATGTTACAGCATAGACAGTGAAGAAAAGAACAAAGTTCCTACTAAAGCTATCCAGTAAATTAAACAATATTTAAGCAAAACCAAAGATGCTAGAGTTTCTGTAACTAAGAAAATATTCACTCTCTCTGCCTGACATACAGTGGCCACTCAATCACGCTTACCTAATCTGGGTGATATATCCCTTGGACATTCAAGTATCCTGAACATAACCTTCCGGTGGTTTTTATCTTCCAAATTTGGCCCCAGTCCTTCCCCGATAACAAATAAGATTTTATGAGTGGGACGCCAAATTTGGTGGTTGATTCCTGGATGGACAAATGTCACCTCGAATAGTTAGTGTAGAGGAAAAAAACCGCGATCTGTGTTCACAGTAAACAGTAGAAAATACTTCCAGTATTTTGAAACATCTGGTTGCTAAAACTGTTAATATTTATAAATGATGATGATAAATCATATCGGCTGTCTCTGTGGTGAGTGCCGATTTTGAAATAGCGTAACTTGCTGAATAAATCCACTGATACGACTGTCAAAAGTCAGAAGAACTGTTACATCTTTCACAACCCAGTGGGCTGATAAAATTTAACAAATGAATTCTGGGTTATCAAAAGGTCCAGTTAAATTTACCATTTAAAATGTCAATTAGTCTCTTTGGCCAATCCTGTTCACAAATGAACTTGTGGACGTGTAAGCCAAGAAAAAGACAACATTAATCCAATCAGTAAATGAAGAAAAAGGACCAAAATAGACCGCTGGTCGCCGTTTGCTCAGGTCTGCTTAAGAATAGAGAAACATTATGAAAAAGATGCTACTATTATATCTCTACATATATATACACGGAAGGGGACACGACGATCTCTTATCCTCTCCGTCAGTCCCGATTAAAGTTAAAAGGCACACGGTGTCTTTAGCCTATCCTATCGAGCGTCACTTAGCGAGTGCAGATTTGGTTGAGGCATGCAGCCTTTCCCCTCCTGTCGCGGTCAACGATCAGCGCACAATGTCAATTATTATTTAATTACACCTACGCGCACTTAACAAATATCGCCTGTCATTAATAGCTATTAGATTGTCTGCGTCTGTTTGTTTAGTCGTATGCTATTTAACACTAGTCACTTATATAATTACACAGAATGAAATTTAACGTGAATTCTATGGTCCACTATCAGTCGCGCTTATCATATTAATTCCTTCAGCTAAACCGTATCTTCTTGTGTGAGAAAGCGGGTGATGGAAATTATATTTAACTGAACAACTGGCAAGAAATATCTATGCGTTATTTTATTTCACTAGTTTTAACGCCAGGAAATCACAGTGAATTATAATGGTAAAACTTAATATATTTTAACACTTAAGCACACATTTCTATTACCAGAAAATCCGAATGAAATCCCTACGAAGGCTATTAACACACCTTCCACAATGGTTCTAGACGACGTGTTTAGACAATCCAAAATTATGAGCAACAACTGATTTAAGGAGCCACCGTTTATATACATTATTGTTTCTCTGATCTATAGATGACGTTACTTTTAACACTATAGTTCATAGCAGGAAATCAGGAAACTACGTTTCCCAGACAAAAGGTTTTACGGTCGCTCTGTCTCATCGTTGCTAATCGACAACAGAGACTTAAACCGTGTAACGGGTTTCCTTCTGAGATTTTCCCCGTTTCTGGAGATCAAAGCGTTTGCTCCCCTTGTATGTACGAACATCAAAGGGTCCCTAGGGGAAATGTTTTTGCCCGTGCGACTACTTCAAAAGACGTCCGGTGTTTCCACGTGCGTCTGTCTGATATCTTGATGATTGACAGATCAGCTCGCGAGAGAGAATCTTAGGTAAACAAACCAGGTTCGCTCCTTGTTATGACTGGCAGGTCGCGGAAGTTGGTAATATTTCCGTCTGTTTACGTTTCAGGGAAAAGAGGCATGGATTTAAAATGAGTAAACGCAGGCTGTAAGTTGCATGGCTTTGCTGCGAATCATTGACGCTGCGAGGTCACGAAGAACTGTCAAACACTGTAGGCTATATTTCCATTATACGTCACAGTACTTCCGAGCTTGAAGACGTGAAACCCTTTCATATCTCATTTATGGAAATAGAGCTACCGTCATCCGTAGGTAACGAGTGATTGCTATCCTCACTTGCCTCATCCTCCTCAATGCTCCAATTTCGACTCATAAAATCCACTCCTACATTCTTCTTCCCCGGTATGTATTGTACCTTTAAGATTAACATTAAGCCTTCTGTCCTGCACCATCAGTGGAAGGCCTTTCTATACGTTCATCATCGCTTTGATACCTGCCTCCTTCTTTACCTCCATCGGCTTGTGAATTCCAGGACAAGGACTTTTTTTTAAATGCTATCAATACGTTTAATCACTGTGTGCACTATTTATCGCCAGCGGCTTCTCATTTCTTGTTCCTCTAATGCCTGACTTGTTCTTGTCATCAGTTCCAAATGTGTGACCTTGTTGAACTACTTCAATCCTTATCATTCTATGCAAGCACACATTTATGAAAGTTTGTAAATTTCAGTTTACACACAGTCAATCCAAAGTTTAATTTCAGCGTGAGACCAATACTACGTTCTGTTGCAAACTGTGACGTAACTGTGTCTTAGACACGTACTAAGACAAAAGCATTACAACGTAACTAAATATAAACGTCTTCTTCTTTATTTTCTTCTGTGATCCTTAGCCGCCGACCGTCTAAGCAGTCAGTGGCCATCACGCCTAGTGGCGTCTTGTAGGGCAACAATAAATTGATTCCACTTTGCTCGGTCGGTGGCCATCCTTCGTACAGTGCCCCAACTCTGGTTCATTCTTTGCATCTCAGCCTCCACAGTCCTCCGCCAGGTTGTTTTTGGTCGGCCTCTCTTTCGTTTTCCTTCATGGGTCCAAAGCATAGCTGTTCTTGTGATGGCATCGGGGTCTCTTCTTAGGACATGGCCAACCCAGCTCCAGCGTCTGCCAGCTATGATGGTGTGCTTGTCCTCTTGCTTGCTCCGAGTAAGCAGATCTTGGTTGGTGATGGTATTCGGCCAAAAGATTCGGTGAATTTTTCTTAGGCATGTTGTGTGGATATTCTTATGTGGAAAGATGGTGTCTGCCACAACGAGGTTTGATATTTCACAAAGTTCTAGAAGTCTTTCGCCATTTTGATTCATACAGCCTATGCCATGAGTACCGAGATATATGACAATGCAAGATGTTGTGTTAGAACAAATAAAGGGAATACAGAATGGTTTACAGTAGAAACAGGGGTGAAACAAGGCTGTATTATGTCACCACTACTTTTTGGAATAGCTATTGATTGGGTTATGAGAAACTATACCCACAATGAACAATTGGGTATAAAATGGACAAATGGAAAATTCCTGGGGGACCTGGATTTCGCAGATGATGTAGCATTCTTAAGTTCAACACCAAGACAATCCCAAGAAGCAATAAATAATTTGTGTCATCTCTCGGTTAAAATTGGTCTCCAAATAAATGCCTCTAAAACTAAAGCTATGAACTTTTCTAACGAGACCTTTGATATCATCTTGAACGGGGAAAAACTAAAGAAAGTTGAAAGTTTCAATTATTTAGGCAGTAAAATGACTCAGGATGGTGACACAACAAGAGAAATCCATACTAGAATTGCTTTGGCAGCTAGCGCCTTCAATAGATTATCTAACATTTGGAAATTACGATCATTGAATATACATACCAAGCTTCGTCTGTTTAATTCAAATGTTATCTCAGTGTTAACATACGGCTGTGAGAGTTGGAAAATAACAAAATCATTGGAGAACAAGCTGAATACATTCGAGAACAAATGTCTTAGAAAACTCATGAACATCAGTTGGAAAGAATTCAAGACTAATCGACAAATAAGAGAAGACTCTAGGCAGAAATATGTCTCCGACTATATAAGGAAAAGACGATGGTCATATATCGGTCATGTCCTACGAATGCAAAACAACAGAATACCACTACAGGCGCTCACTTGGGTTCCTGAGGGTAAGAGGAAAAAAAGGAAGACCAAAAGAAACACTCAGAAGAACAATAATAAGAGAAGGAAGAACGTTGGGCCTAAATAATGTGCAAGAGCTAAGAGGAGTGGCGTCACAACGAACAACCTGGAGAGCACTGGTTTCTGCCTTATGCGCCGTGTTTGGTGCTTAAAGAATTTATTATTATTATTATGTTGTGTGAAAAGAGGACAATTTCGACATTTCCTTCTCTGTAACTCTCCAGCATTCCGCACCATAGAGAACCACAGAAAGCACACAGCTCTGATATAATCTTAATTTTGTGCTCGTGCTGTATTGAGAGGACTTCCAGATGTTGTTTAGGCTAAAAAAGGCTGTTCTTGCCTTATTCATTCTGATGTTGATGTCTTTGCCTGCCCCGCCATCTGGTGTTACTATGCATCCTAGGTATGTGATGGTGTCTGTCTGTACCAGTTGCTGATTCCCTACTGATATGGGCTCAGGGTTGCTCACATTGAGCGTCATGACCTCTGACTTCTTTAAATTGATGTTCAAGCACACCTGCTTGCTAAACTTATTAAGCCTATCCGTTTTTTCCTGGATGTGTTGATGTGAATGTGCTAGTAGTGCAATGTCGTCTGCATATTCCAGATCTTCCAATGTGTTACGGGCCTCGGGACCCCAGTATGTTCTGGGTGCTTCGATGACTTCTAGTATTTGAGGATGACCAAGTTATTATATGCGTATTCAGTTTATAGAGTCAAAGTCCCTCGGGTTCTTATCACTTTTGTAGGATTCCGTAATACTGTTCGTTGGTATCGATAATGTCTGCTTTAACCCTTGTGATACATTATGTGCTGGACATGTTTCATATTAAATATTCGACCCTTGACTGACCTGTATTAGTCTCTTGTCTTATTGATTATATTGGCAGTGTGAGATGCAGCGTGTTAAGACATTAATCATCACTGGTCATGATCAGTTGAATATTAACAGCATTTAACTCAACTCCGAATACGACAGTTGATAAGACCGTGATTTTGACGACTCAAAATATTTAATTAGTAATTGCATACCATGAGCAGACACCAACTACATGGGAACAAAAGTCACATCACATTCATGTACGATCTGTAAGAGTTCTCATTATTTCATAAACACATGTTCACAATCTCTATCTAGAGTTCTGGTTCAAGGTCAGTTCCTTTTAACGGCCAATGTCCTTTGGCATAAATTCAGAGGCTAACTAGACTTACTCCCGTCGCTAGTTTATACAATAGCCTTTTGCACTAGACTTAACTATCCTGCTAGTTCTGCAATACACTTATTTCGCTAGGCTTACGTCTACTGCTAGTCGTCTAATATCCGTTACACTAGGCTTACGCTTGCCGCTAGCTGTACAATATCCATCTATACTAGTCTTACACTATTGCTAGTACCGTAATGTTCCTTTGGCATACCACGCCAGGCTAATCTGCCATAATTATGCAAACTGCGTTATTCATACGACGACTTACGTTTGGTTCAAGAAATACACTGCTCAATTGGCTTCCCAGCCACACAATTAAAAAGTGGTTATACCACGCAATATAAGTGGCAATGGCCACACTTCTGAAACACACTGCCGTTCGGGTCAAAACCCACAAGTCGAATGACGTTATAAAGACATACGCGTCATGCATAGTGATATGCATACTAGGTCGTTAATATATATTCAATTGCGATGTTCCATGGTGCAGCAATCCGAGTTGGCCAAACTCAAATGCATGCACACATGCAACAATCATCGACATCGGTCGCGGAGATATAATCATTTGAGGAATGCGCCATGCTGCAGACATGAAGCAATCCTCAACATCATCCCCCTCACTTCCAAACGTGACACTTGTGGCACGGATGATAGTGATGGAGAAGACGCCCGTCTCCCGAACATATCAATATTAGTACTATCTACTTATAACTATCATAATCATTTTTTTTTTTCTTATCCAGCGGCACTTGGGCTTTCAGCCCTTCGGCCCAATGACATGTCATTGCGAGGCTGGGGAACCTGAGGACTTTCCTTCCAACCCGGTCAGGAGCTTCGCTCCTTCCCATCCACAGAGGGTTTATCCCAGGAGCCGTTCAGGCTATTCAGTCAAATTTCCGGCCGTAAACATTTCTTCAAACGCCGACGCCCGGGTTTGAACCATGAACACCTGGTCGCCAGTACAACGCCGAAGCCATTACACCAGCGCGGCTCATCATAATCATTAAGTAGACACATTAAATTTTATAACATTAATAATAGCACTTGTTAACATGGTGACTAAAGAGTTAATTCAATTTCTTCTCAGAGAAGTTGCGCGATAAAAGATCTGCCAAGTTACTTTCTGATCCAGCAATAGGCAGAATCGTAAATGAAAATTCTTGAATCAACAAGTACCATCGGTGTATTCTAGCGTTACGCATTGTTCTAGCTGTTATGTAAGTAAGAGGACTATGGTCTGTCATAATGTAAAAGTGCGTGCCGATGAGATATCTTGACACCTTCTCCAGGCACCAGACCATCGACAGGAGCTCACGTTCACCTGTCGCATACTTCTGTTCAGCCGGAGTCAGTTTCCTCGACACATAGAAACATGGATGGAGTGTTTCCCTGTAACATTGCAGCAAACAGCCACCCATGGAGTAACTCGAGGCATCTGATTGAAGTATGAATGGAATACGTATATTCGGTAATAACAAAATAGGTGCATTACTAAATAAATTCTTAATTGTTACCAAAGCGCTTTCGCAATCTTTGTCCCAACGTACCTTATTAGGACTACCTTTGGTCAACAGTGCGGACAAAGGTGTAAATAGTTGAGCGAAATGCGGGATGAACTTATGGTAATAGTTTATCAAGCCTAAAAGGCTTCTAACTTGTTTCTTAGTTGAAGGGGTAGAAATCTCTAAAATTCTTTTGACTGTATTGTCGTCATGATACAGTTTGTGGTTACCTATGCGGTGACCAAGAAAAGAAATTTCCTGACAACCTATTTGGACCTTTGAAGGTCGCACAGTCAAACCATGCATACGTAACGTATGTAGAAGAGAAGTTAAACCATCAATATGGTCTTCCCACGAGTCATGAAATAGGCAGATGTCATCGATGTACGTGATGACATCTTTACGATCGCCAAGAAGGCGCCGCATCATGCGCACAAACGTCGCTGGCGCATTCACTAACCCAAAACACATATAATTCCATTGGTAGAGCCCAAATGGAGTTGTGAAAGCTGTGTAAGGTTTGGCATTTTCGGTAAGAGGAATTTGCCAGTAGCCTTTAGAGAGATCTAGTTTGCTAAAGAAAGTAGCATTAGATAATTCTGACAAAAGATCATCTAAAAGAGGCATAGGCTCACCGTCTGTGATTGTAATTTTATTCAATCGCCTAAAATCAATACAAATACGTAAAGAATCATCCTTCTTTTTAACAATCACCATTGGGAATGCATATGGTGATTCCGAAGGAGATATTACACCTAAACGTATCATCTCTTTTAACTCTTTTTCTACCCTATCTTTGTGGTGTAAAGATATAGGATAGGGTCTAAGTTTGATAGGTTTATAATCAGTAAGAGTAATATCATGGGATATAAGCGATGTCTGACCTGGAAGGTCGGTGAGAACATCATTGAAAGAAATAAGAATATCCCGAACTTGATCTTGTTGTGACGAAGATAGTGAAGAAGAAATAGTCACGTCTTTCCAAGATTCCGATGATTGCAAAGAAGGTAGTTGGAATTGTAAAGGGATAGACGAAGTGGTATCTTCTTCATGAACAACTGCAAAAGAAGCAGTATGATGTGAAGAATCATCAACAGAGTTAATGACAGGAATTAATTCCTGTGGTCTTTCAACTGCTAATTTTAGCATGTTGACATGGAAGGTTTTGATTTTACCTCTAACGTTCACCGAGTAGTCAACATCTGTGACTTGTTTGATAACATCAAATGGACCTTGTCATGATATCAGTAATTTGTTATCGTTATGAGGTAGCAACAACCAAACTTTTTCCCCTGGTTTGAAGGATCTTAATATTCTCTTTTGATTATGTAATAATCTTGATCGTTGAGTGGCTGATTTAATACTCTGGGATGCATACGTGCACGCATCAACGATTCGTTGTCGGAGATCAATAACTAACTCGTAGCTGTTTCGAGTGGCTGTATCAATTGATGCTCCAATCAACAAATCCTTGAGTATCATCATTGGTCCGCGAGGATTTGAACCATAAACCAATTCGAACGGAGACCATCCCGTGCTCTCGTGTGGCACTTCACGAAAAGCGAAGAGGGCCGCCGGCAGAAGCCTGTCCCATTCACGAGGGCATTCTTCAGTTATCTTAGATAACATCTGTTTTAGAGTGCTATTGTAGCGCTCGCACACACCGTTTGATTGGGGCCTATACGCACTACAAGACGAGTGGTGAACAGATAACATGGATTCTAAATCCCTCATAATGTTGGAAGTAAATTGTGATCCTTGATCTGACAATATATCTTCCGGAAAACAGATTCGACAAAATATCGAAAATAATGCATCAGACACAGATGCAGTTGTGATGGTTTTCAATGGTATGGCCTCTGGCCAACGCGTGCAAAGATCTACGAAAGTTAAAATATAACGAAATCCATTATTTGAAACAATTGATAACGGACCCACTATATCTACTGCAATCTTTTTGAAAGGTCTTTCAGGCACGTCTGTAATCTGTAAGGGTGCCGTATGGAACCTGCCCTTACGTGCTATACCTTGGCATGTTGTACATGATTTGCAGTATAACTTTGTATCTTTGTTAACCCCAGGCCAATAAAATTGTGACGTAACACGAAACAATGTTCTTTTGATCCCCATATGCCCTGCCATAGGGGAGTCATGACCTGTTTGTAGGACCAATGGTCTGTATTCCTTAGGTACTATCACTTGATGTATAATTGTTTTGCCATCATCATAATATCTAGTGAGTATTGATTTCTTTATCTTGAACCATTGTTTAGCCCCTCTTGTGTATTTAATCGTTTTTTGTTCTGCTCGGCTAAACAATCCTTGTAAAGTTGGGTCACTCTTCTGTTTTTCTGCAAAAACAGAGGGTGTAACAGTGCCAACTTGAGACATAATTGTATCTATTATAGGAAGAGGTGGTGTAGCTATGTCCGTAGCTAACTGTTGTGCTCTCGTTACAACAGCATTTGCCACCTGTGGGTGAGATTCAACCCACATTGCAATCTCCTCCGGAGTGCAATCTTTAACTCCTGGTATGTTTCCTATTATAATTTCAGTTATGGGTGCTCTGAAGCCGCAGGCATAGACAGTGCCTGTGTAAAAAGGAGTATCAATGTATACTCGTGCCACAGGAAAAGTTTCTATATTCCCACCAAATGTGACACACTTAACTGATTTGCCTGTAAAAGCAGAAGGCTCGATAAGCGAGTGCTTTATGCCTATCGTTGAGGACCCAGTGTCACGCAAAACTCTCACTACCTTACCATCCAATATTCCGGGATGAAATGTAAGATAACCAACATTTACACATGCCGACATTGTTGGCATATAATGACCACAATCAAGTGTAATTGTAGACTTTAATCTGTTTTTCGACTGACACTCATAACATGTATCATTCATTACCATACATGCGTTCGCATGATCATTATCATCATTACCTTTCTCCTTTTTGACACTGCAATTATTTGCATGTCTATGTTTATTTTTGTCTCTCGACGGAGATCTGGCATTACCTTTGTTATTATTGACTGACTTTTTATTGCTATAATAAAAATCAGTGGAGTCATCCTTCCTGGCATCTCTACCATAAGATGATCTCTGTTTATAGTATCCTTTCTGATGTGAACCATCATAATCCCTGCCTCTGTGATACCTACGATCATGAGGTGAATATCCTCTATAACATCGTTGATATGAATTCGAAGGAGAGCGATGACGACGGAAGTTATAAAAACCTCTGTCGGATTGATAATAATCTGAACGACAACGTCCATCAAAGCTCTTCGATCGAGGTCTCTGATCATGTTGTGCCGCGCACACAGGCATAGAATCTCGAATAGTCGATCTGTAAAGATCTTTATTCTGATGTGCGGTCTGATACTGTCTTCCGAGTTTTTCATACTCATCGATAGAATTAGGATGTCTTTCTTGTAAAAATGCTTCTAATTCAGTGCTGCATGCGGATAAAACTTTATCTCGCAGCATGAGATCTATAACACCTTCATATGTTTTATTTATACCAGATAGATCAATCCATCTGCTAAGGAAATGTTTAATAGATGCAATGAATTCACCAAAATCTGCATCCTTGCTTGGTTTAGCCGCATGAAAGCGATCTCTGAATCCAGACTCAGTTAACTGGAAACGTCTTAGTAATACCTCTTTTACGACATCGAAATCGCTTCTGCTCTTTTCATCAAGACTCATGAAACATTTAAGTGAGTCACCAGTCAAAAAAATCAAGTAAAAGACTGCTCCATCTTTCCTTGGGTATGTTCAGAGCTGTGACCTTGATGATGAATCTAGATATGAAAGAGTCAACACAATCGCGAGTTTGGTCAAAATGTGGCATTTTTAACTTAGGATAGAAAATATTAGTACCAGCCGCAGTCTTAGTCTGTTCAGACTGCACTTTAGCTAATTCTAAAACTTTTTCTTTTTCTGCATGAAGTTTTAAAGCTTCCATCTCCATGGCATTTTTATGGGCTTGATCCAGTTGCATAAGTTCCATTCTCCTTAATTCCATTTCTTTATCTCGTTGTGCCATTCTTTCCTTCTCAAATTCTCTGTCTTTTTCTTGTTGAGCTAATTCTTTATCACGTTGAGCAATTTTATCTTTCTCAAATTCTCTGTCTTTTTCTTGTTGAGCTATAGTCAGTCGTTCTAATTCCATTTTCATGGATATTTCTTTATCCTTCTGAGCCATCTCTTTTTCTTTCATTTCCCTCTCTTGGGTTAATTCAAACCTCCTAAGCTCATCAGCTCGTTTAGTCATTTCGCGCTGTTCCATTCTTTCCAGACGCGATAAATATTCATCATATTTCGTATCTGCAAAACTTTGTAGTTCCGCTCCTGATTTTCCATAACTTTTTCCAATATCAATGAATTCCTGTAGTGTAGACATGATAATAGGTTTCTGAGTACCTTCAATAGTCTATAATATACACCAGGTTTATAGAACTCACTATAATATGTACATGAATATATTAATCAATACAAACAAGTTCGGAGAACATGTGACAAAGACAGTGAAAACAATCAAATGAGTTACAATGAAATGATTTTTTCATTATACGACAACACTTTACACTTATAAAGTAAATAAAGGAGACTTATACTCAGTAATCAGTAAAAGAAAGAAAAGAATTTACATCACAAAAATATAACAAGACAAGTCGTCATAAACAAACGTGTAGACAAAGAAGTTTTAGATCACACACGACAACAATTGTCAACAGTACTGAAATTAGGTTACGTAAATAAATAGGACGTAATTCACTTGACGAAACTGCTAAGTACACAAACAAAAATATGGTTATATTGCGAACTGAGGAAACATTTATATCCTGACTCGAAAGAAAAAATATAATCAGTCAGATCCTCAGTCAGCGAATATAAGCATGCAAATCTAATAGAAGTTAACATTCACTGAAGTTTTCCTGGGAAAATTCCAGTCAATATTAAACACGACGAATATACAAATATACGAATAAACATGAATGGGGAAACACAGATGATGAGTACAAAAGTAAGCAAAGTGACGATGAACTGTAGACCAAAGCTAATGCAAGGACAATATGATAATGTTCAAGCGCCCAAGTAAAATCAAGAACTTATCTGTTTAGCTGTTCCTCTGAGAAATACATGAGTGCATGTAATTCTAATCCTAGTTCCGAACCGTGTCTACAACAGCTGAAGTCCATTGATTGAAGACCTTGACCTTCGCTGTAGGACAACCGTTTGAAAGTATTGTTTCGGTCTTCGAACGTAGTTTCTTCAATCGATCTGCGTCGCAGCCTCAGATGAATTTGATGAAGAGATACATTCTCCACTGGTTCAGGTTCTCGAGTGGAAGATTACCGTTCTATCTGCGTGAATCAGTCTCTTGTGGTGGAAGAAAATTCGGATTCTCTCAGGCAATATTGTCTGCTAGCGGTGACGGCATCGATGTAGTGACGTCACTTTCTGTCCTGCGCATTTCAGTTGCCAGTTAGGCTTGAATGAATGATTTTACCCTCAAAACGTTCTTCATCAGTTTAACTTTCTTCGATACTTGAAGGGGGGGAGGGGATCCAGTATTCACGAAATCCAGACACTTTCTGACACCAGTATGTTACTGGCCTCGGGACCCCAGTATGTTCTGGGTGCTTCGATGACTTCTAGTATTTGAGGATGACCAAGTTATTATATGCGTATTCAGTTTATAGAGTCAAAGTCCCTCGGGTTCTTATCACTTTTGTAGGATTCCGTAATACTGTTCGTTGGTATCGATAATGTCTGAATGCTTTCAAACCCTTGTGATACATTATTGTGCTGGGGCATGTTTCATATTAAATATTCGACCCTTGACTGACCTGTATTTAGTCTCATTGTCTTATTGATTATATTGGCAGTGTGAGATGCAGCGTGTTAAAGACATTAATTCATCATCATGGTCATGATCAGTTGAATATTAACAGCATTTAAAACTCAACTCCGAATACGACAGTTGATAAGACCGTGATTTTGACGACTTAAAAATATTTAATTTAGTAATTTCATACCACGAGCAGGACACCAACTACATGGGAACAAAAGTCACATCACATTTCATGTACGATCTGTTAAGAGTTCTCATTATTTCAAAAACACATGTTCACAATCTCTATCTAGAGTTTTCTGGTTCAAGGTCAGTTCCTTTTGACGGCCAAATGTCCTTTTGGCATAAATTCAGAGGCTAACTAGACTTACTCCCGTCGCTAGTTTATACAATAGCCTTTTGCACTAGACTTAACTATCCTGCTAGTTCTGCAATACACTTATTTCGCTAGGCTTACGTCTACTGCTAGTCGTCTAATATCCGTTACACTAGGCTTACGCTTGCCGCTAGCTGTACAATATCCATCTATACTAGTCTAAAACTATTGCTATTGCTAGTACCGTAAAGTGTTCCTTTGGCATACCACGCCAGGCTAATCTGCCATAATTATGCAAACTGCGTTATTCATACGACGACTTACGTTTGGTTCAAGAAATACACTGCTCAAATGGCTTCCCAGCCACACAATTAAAAAGTGGTTATACACGCAATATAAGTGGCAATGGCCAACCACACTTCTGCACAATTGCCAAAAACACACTGCCGTTCGGGTCAAAACCCACAAGTCGAATGACGTTATAAAGACATACGCGTCATGCATAGTGATATGCATACTAGGTCGTTAATATATATTCAATTGCGATGTTCCATGGTGCAGCAATCCGAGTTGGCCAAACTCAAATGCATGCACACATGCAACAATCATCGACATCGGTCGCGGAGATATAATCATTTGAGGAATGCGCCATGCTGCAGACATGAAGCAATCCTCAACACAATGTAGAAAATGTAGTCCATCTTATTCCTCTTGGACTGCCCTCTGTTGTCTGGCGCATCACCCAGTCTATGACTGTTAAAAATAGAGTGGTTGATAAGGTGCATCCCTTTCGTATTCCTGCCTTCACCTCAAAGGTTAGGTTGCTCTGCCCAACACTACATGTAAAGTTGGCATAAAGGCTTTTTATGATTGACACTATGCAGCTTGGAATTCCATAAGCCCTCAGTATTTTCCATAAACTGTCCCTATGTATGCTGTCAAAAGCCTTTTCAAAATCAACGAAATTAATGTAAAGCTGTCTTTGCCATTCTGAGCACTGCTCTATAATATTCCTGAGAGTGAATATTTGATCTACACATCTTCTGTTCTTTCTAAATCCTGCTTGTTCCTTCCTCGGCTTGTGGTCTACTGCTTTTGAAATTCTCTGTATAATTATCCTGCCTAGTATTTTGCTGGGAACTGAGAGAAGAGTGATTCCTTTCCAATTATTGCGGTCTGCAAGATCTCCCTTCTTGGGCAATTTGACAATTATTCCTTTGTTCCATTCTGATGGTGTTGTCCCCGTTTTCCAGACTTGAGCAAATAGTGGTTCTAATAGTTCTGCTGCTAGCTCAGGGTCTGTCTTAAGTAGCTCTGCATTTAAGTTATCATGGCCAGGAGCTTGTCCATTATGTAACCTTTTGATTGCTGTGATGATTTCTTCTTTTCGTGGAAAGTTCTGTATTTACATCTAGATCGTTTTCAGCCTCAGGAACATTCAATTGTGTCTCTGGTGGTTTCTTGTTCAGAGTTTCTCTGAAGTGCTCTGCCCATCTTGTTTCCAATCCCTCTGCTGTCGTGATGAGATTTCCTGGCTTATCTCTTACTAATGTAATATTGTTTGCACCTCGTTTTCCGCTGATGAATTTAGTTATTTTGTATACTGTGCTTTGTTCATTTCTCATTGCTGCTAGCCCTCTTCTTGCTGTCTTCGCAAGATCGTCTAGGAAATTTCCTTTTTTGTTGGCTCGGGTTTTTAGCGTTTAACTTCCTTGTCCAAAACTGACAGTACTGGTTTCGCTATATAGTTGGCTTTAACCTGCGTGGGGACCTTCAGGCTGCTTCGTGTTTTTCCTTTTTCTTATCTTTTCATTGCCTTTTCTCACGGGGTTATATGGTTTGTTCTAAATGCTTTCTTGGTGTTAGTATCACAGTCATTGCTCTTACTTTCATGATATCCCATAAAAGCGATGATTTGATTGCTTTTTCCTTATTTTATTCGTTTGTGATCCCAAGCATAAAATAATGGTTTTGATGGGCTTTTCTGGTACTATAGTCATATATGTTCAATGGTTTTGTTTTTAAGGAATTTGGCCCTGGATTTATTCGTTTATCTTTAGGTCAGTTCAAAAAGCTCTCTCTGGTATAAAAGGGGGGGGTGGGGGGGGGGGGGGGGGGGGGGGGGGGGGGGGGGGGGGGGGGGGTGGGGTGGGGGGGGGGGGGATCCCAGAGGGGGGTGCTTTGGGGGGGGGGGGGGTGGGGGGGGTTTCGGGTTGGGGGCTATTGGGGAGGGGGGGGCTGGGGTGGGGGGGAGGGAGGGGCGGGAGGGGGGGGGGGGGGGGGGGAGCGGGGGGGTTCGGGGGGGGGGGGGGGGGTGGGGGGGGGGGGGGGGGGGGGGGGAAGGGGGGGAGGGAGGGTGGGGGGGGGGGGGGGGGGGGAGGGGGGGGGTCAATGTGGGGGTCTTTTGTCTGTGTATTACAGTTTGGGTCCACGGGGCTGGGTTAGGGGGCGGGGGCGTGGGGGGGGGGGGGGGGGGCGGGGGGCGGGGGGGGGGGGGGGGGAGGGGGGGGGGGGGGGGGGGAGTGGGGGGGGGGGGGGGGGGGGGGGGGGGGGCGTGGTGGGGGGGGGGGGGGCTTTTTGGGGGGGGGGCGCCCCCCCCCCCCCCCCCGCCCCCGCGTGCGCGCCCCCCCCCCCCCCCCCCCCCCCCCGGGGGGGGGGGGGGGGGGGGGCCGGAGGGGGGGGCGGGGGGGGGGGGGTGGGGGGGGGGGGGGGGTGGTGGGGGGTCGGGGGGGGGGGGGGAGGGGGTGAGGGGGGGGGGGGGGGCGGGGGGGGGGGGGGGGGGGTGGGGGGATGGGGGGGGGGCGGGGGGGGAGGGGGGGGAGGGGGGAGAGGGGGGGGGGGGGGGGGGGGGGGGGGGGGAGGACGGGGGGGGGGGGGTGGGGGTAGGGGGGGGGGGGGGGGGGGGGGGGGGGGGGTTGGTAGGGGCCCTTCAATTTAGCTGATGTCAAACCTTTTCAGTTACAGTTTGGGTCCAAGCTCCTTCTCACTTTTCAGTTTGTGGTACTACTAAATGGTGATCACTTCCTCCACATCCGCACCTCCTTCTAACCTTCACATTCTTGTTTAATGCATGTCTCCATCTACCGTTAATCACAATGTGGTCTATCTGGTTTCTGTCCCGACCATTTGGTGATTCCCATGTTAATTTGTGAATTTCTTTATGTGGGAAAAGTGTTCCTCCAATGACCAGGTTGTTAATACTACTAAAACTTATTAATTTATCCCCATTTTCGTTTGCTGTTCCGCTGCCGCATTTCCCCATTACTCTTTCATTATGTGTATTGTGTGTACCAACTTTCGCATTGAGGTCACCCATTACTATAATACGATCATATCTAGGTGTGTCTTCCATTTCTTTCTGCAGTTGTTGATAGAATTCATCCTTGACCTCTTCATCGCTGTCATTCGTTGGTGCGTAGCATTGTATTATTGTAGTATTGGTGAATCTACCTCTCAATCTTAATCTTATCAGTCTGTTGTATATGGGTTTCCATTCCAGTAATGTCCTTTCTATTCCTTTCTGTAGAATAATGGCTACACCTTCATTGTGCTGTTCATCCTCTCTTCCATAGTAAAGTACTGTTTCTCCTGTTGCTGTTTTAACTTTTCCTGCCCTTGTCCATCTGCTCTCCCTTATCCCTAGAATGTGTAACCTATAGTTTCTCATTTCTGCAGTGACCTGTTTTAGTTTACCCGTCTCATTCATTGTCCTGCCATTCCAAAATACTATTCTTGTATCATGTTTTGCGGTCAGGACGTCCGTTCTCATGTCAGTGGCTTCCTTTCGGCTTTCACCACTGACAGTCATACGAGCCTCAGACTCCGGATGACCGTCCCGCAGCAAAGTTTGTTTATTCGTTGTTGTTTCCGAAACTTCAATTTTTTTTTTACAAAGACAGGGGTGTCAGCTCTATGCTAAAACCCCCAACCTGGAGGACCAGGGTGTCTGCTTTAGTCTGACCCCTGCCCGCGCAAACCTGTCCAGCTTGGTAGAAACTTCCAGGGGTAAAACTCCCACTGGCATAGCTCTTGGGGTAATCAGGGTACGCAAGCCGCCACACCTCGACAAGGTATTGACACCGGTGATGGCAGAAATATAAACGTAAATACCAAAAAAGGTAGTCTCATAGCAGATACTGTCGTAGGAGAGGGAAGTGTTTGAGACTTCACTATACTAGTTCCATCTTCGAGAGCTGAGGTGAACAGTTCCCATCCTCGCTGTCTTTACTTTCCCTAACTTAAGATTGAGTCAGGCACCCATTTACAGCTGGGCAAACTGGAGCGTGACGCCATCAGATTTTGATTCTGGAACCCGTGACTGTAGTCTACAGGCATGAGGTCTAACAGTTTAGCTTACCCGACGCTCAAGAAAAAAAAAAGATAGTCATTAGGGCACGGACATTACTCCAGTGTTGGCCATTCTTTTCCCTTTTCACTCGTTACAGACCACGGAGTCACCCCCTGCAGATGGTCTCTTTGCAGGATGCCTGCTTTCAAGCATTCATGTTTTCTTGCAACATTGGTTTATCTAGCAGTTTACTTTTGCATGATGAGGTTGCGAGCTCCATGCTCAACCTAATATGTGTTGCTTCTTGTGACATGTCTGAAGGAGCAGAAGTTCTATTCTTTGTATTTTTTAATGTAGTATCTTCGGAGACCCCTAGAGCTGCCACCTGGTAGACGAACATTCCGTAATGTGTCAAGAGATACTTTCGTTCTATTTTTAACCTGGCATGTATTTGTAGCATTATCTTTTGGTCATACCTGAAGAAATTCAGCGAGACTCTGGGTTTCTGAACTCCGATCTAGGTAAGCTATCATTGACGAGTGCGTCGAATTTCATGGTGATAAGAGCGCTTACTTCTGGGGACACTGGGACCGGGGTGAAAACCAGACATCGTCACGCTTCGGTCTATGGAGCGGTTAAATGGTACCTGTCTCTACTCTTGGCTTAAGGAAGGCAAAGTGGCGAAGAGAACCAGTCAGTTCTCGGGGTCTTCTGAACAGACAAAGAAAGAATGGTATACTGCACAAGACGACTAATATGAGATTGTCCATGAAGTGGCTACCTCATTTTGTAAACCAGAAGCCCCCCCCCCCCTCCCCCACCGCAGGAGGATATGACTGCTTGGTGCATGCTTCCTTCAAGGGGACCAGCTGCAGTGTAGGGAAGCGCAAAGGACAAAATCAAGTATAGCGAAATCTCTAACATTTCACTTAACCATTTATTTGTCAACCCATCGTGTACTTCCCTCTTCTTGCAGACTTCCTTATTTTCTAAGAGACCTGTTGGGGAATATCGGGAACTTGGACGTGAACATCTTGTTGACATATACCAACGCTTTGAACCATGGAATAGAACTGATTTTTCTGTTGTACTAAGCAGGCTAATTTTAATTTATTATAAAAGATGTTATCATGGGGAGTAACGGGGATCGTGCTCTGTCGCCGATGCCTACGGCTAATGTAACGAAGAAACATGGATGCAGAAGAAGAGGTAGGGGGGAGAAGAGGTGAGAGAGAAAAAGAAGAGCTGGTAAGAGAAGACAACCAGCGAGCTAAAGGAACAGTTAGCATTCACACTCTTCGACATATATTGATGGAGACTGAGCACCTATGGGTTTGCCCGGAGTGCAGTGATGTTATTTCTGCATAACAATAACAATAACAATAAAAGAGCTGGAATGTTCCATGTTGGTCGGGGGGGGGGGAGCTGAAGGCAACTCTGACTTTACTAATAGTGGCCTGGACATCCTGATTGGTTCAACCTTCTTTGTTGATTAGCGTCTGAGTGGTAGAGTGATTAGTGCGTTGGCCACTCGCGAGTACTAAATACAGCGGCGTCACTCTCAAGTCTACCCAGCTGTAAGTGGGTGCGTGACTACTCGAGTTAGGGTCGGCTAAGGCAGCGAGAGAGCAACTGGTCAACCGACCTCTTGAAGTTGCATTAGTATAGTGAAGTCTCTAACACTTCATTCCCCTAAGGCAGTTTCTGCTGTGGCACTATCTCTTTGTCGATTTTTTAAAATAAATAAGCAAAACTGGCATTTTTTTCTGCAATCTTGCCGTGTATCTTTATCACCTCTACTTACCTGTGATTAATTCTATCATTCCATTTATTTGACAGCCGTTGATGAGTACCTCTATGTTTGTCGGTCGCTTGCACAGTTAGTCCGACTGTCCGAGTGGCAAAATAGTTGAAGCGTATGATTTTTGAGGCAAAGAGACCAGGTTCGATACCACGTCGCGTCATGCTTCAGTATATCCGGCTGTTCAAAAACGGGTTCCTGGCTCTATTCTTGAGTAAGGGAAGGTAAATTATGTGAGGAGGGGGGAAGGGGGGAGGTTCTCCCACTGCCTGATAACCGAGACCCAGCATAGGTAGTCTCTAACACTTCCCTCCCCGTCCGCAGAATCTGCTATGGGGCTGACTACCATTAACTTGTCAATTATTTCAATTTTACAGCAAATGTGTGGTCTCTACATGGTGTTTGTGTGTGTGTGTGTGTGTGTGTGTGTGTGTGTGTGTGTGTGTGTGTGTGTGTGTGTGTGTGTGTGTGTGTGTGTGTGTGTGTGTGTGAGTGTGTGTGAGTGTGTGTGACTTTTAATTACTGCTACTTGAGTTTTCTGCTTGTTTTCATTTTTGTCCCCGTCCAAATTTATACATAGTAATTTAATAACAGTTTCTGTATACAGTACGAGGGGCGTTCAGAAAGTAATGCACCACATCGTTTTTCTCAGGAGCTGTTTATTCAAAAAGCATGAAATTTATACACAATATACATGAATATGTCATGTAAACATCGGTATTATTCAACATAATTCCCATAAACCTGTACGGCTTTATGCCAGCGCGAAGCAAGTGCATGTATTCCTAGCCCGTACCAGATTTTGTCTTGGTCATGTAGCCATTTCTTCGCTGCATGAATCACTCCTTCATCATCTTCAAACCTTGTCCCACGGAGTGCATCTTTAAGTGGACCAAATAGATGAAAATCAGAGGGTGCCACATAGGGACTATAGGGTGGATGGGGTAGTACAGTCCAACCCAATTTGGTGATTTCTTCCCGTGTTGCCAGACTTGTGTGAGGGCGCGCATTGTCGTGAAGGAGAAGCAGGTCTGTTGGATTCTTGTGCGGCCGAACTCTGTGAAAACGTTGATTGAGTTGTTTCAATGTCTTAATGTAAGCTTGCGAATTGATTGTCTCTCCTCTTGGCATAACGTCCACAAGAATCACACCTTCAATGTCCCAAAAGACAGTGATAAAACCTTTCCAGCTGAAGGAATTGTCTTGAATTTCTTTCTTCTTGGTGATTGCGGATGATGCCACTCCATTGACTGTCTTTTTGTCTCAGGTTCAAAATGATGTGCCCAGGTTTCGTCACCTATAACGATCTTAGCCAAAAAGTTCTCTCCATCAGCATTGAAACGCTCCAACAATTCAGAAGAAATTGCTTTCCTTTGCAATGGGTGGTCATTTGTGAGACTTCGAGGAACCCATCTTGCGCAAACCTTAGAAAATCCGAGAATTTTTATAACTGCATTTGCACTACCAATTCTGACTGACAGCTGTAAGGCCAATTGTTGAGTAGTGATTCGCCTATCAGTAAGAATAAAGCCCTCAGCGCATTTAAACATTTCTGCGTTGGTGGCTGTGGCAGGACGTCCACAGCGCGGCCAATCAAGCAGCTCCGTATCTCCACTTCCTGATTCTTTAATTCTCTGAACCCAGCGACTGACTGTACTCCTGTCGACTGCAAAACTTCCATACCCATCACATAGACGCTTGTGAATGTTCACTAGTTTCCTTCTCTGCAACGAGAAATTCTATCACAATTCGCTGTTTATAACGCAAGTTGCTAACACGCTCAATTTCAACGGTTTAGCGCAGCCGTATGATTTGGCCGGTTCCAGTGCAATTTGGTGCACACAATTGGCACATGCCATATTTGAAGTGTGCAAAATTTCATGCTTCTATCTTCATTATTGGCTGAGAAAAACGATGTGGTGCATTACTTTCTGAACGCCCCTCGTATTTAATTTGAAGTTCTTTTTTTCCTGTTTTCGTTTTCAAATGAGCCTTTCTGAATTACTTTACACACACACACTCACACACACACACACACACACACGTACAGCGATATCTATCTATCTATCTATCTATCTATCTATCTATCTATCTATCTATCTATCTATCTATCTATCTATCTATCTATCTATCAATCTACCTACCTACCCGCTGAGTCTAGGACGCTCCCTTGGGGTTGAAACAAAGCCCACAAATCACCTCTCATCACTGGCTCAAGGGTATGAGTGAATAACTCATCCCCTAAAGGGCAAAAGAGTACAACTAACTCGCGTCCAGGGATTCACAATCAATCAATTAATCAAACAGATTCACGAACAATTTTGTGTTTTAATGATTCAAATACGTACGTTTTGCATTTCTCTACCAGAAGTTAATTTTGTTCACACAGTTTTCAATACCTTAATTAGATGATTTAGATCTTTGTCGTTGAATACCTGGGACAGCGCGACTTTAAGGAAAATATTTTTTTTCAACCTTTTTTATGTAAACCTTCATTATGCTAGTCTCCCTTGTCTTAGCCGATTGTCTGGTTAACTCGGGGTCATATATCACATGTTTCCCCATCCCGAGAAATAAAACTCATAGAACCCCTAGGACCTGGATGTATAGCTTTGTAGAGCGCTTGCCTCCAGCGACAATGCTATAGGGTTCCGTGATCAAAATCTAGTAATTTCACGCCCCAGATTACCCAACTGTAAGTAGGTATCTGACTCTGCTTTTGAGTTAGTGAAGGCAAAGACAGTGAAAGGGGGAACTGGTTGCCCCACTTTATAATGCTGGACCTAGCATAGGAAGTCTCAAACACTGCCCTACGGCAGTTTTGTCTATGGGTACCTTTAATTTATTTCAAACTATTAACTCCACTATGTTTCTCACATTGTATATTCTATTAATCTTATCAGTAGCATTTCCTCCGATGTCATAAGTCATTTGTAATGATTGTTTTTTTCCTGTTAATGTCAAGATTCGTACCTGAATTTATTCATTATTGGTAAGCCTACTGAAGGAAAAAAAAAACGTCCGATTGACACAGTGATTAGATTGCGGCAAAGGTGCTGGGTTCGAATCACGGTAACACACACGCTCCAGTCTACTCAGCTGTAAATGGGTACCTGACTTTGAATTAGGGAAGGAAAAGGCAGCGAGAAGGGGAACTGGTCACTACACCTCTCAAGGCTGGACCTAGCATTGATGAAGTCTCTAACACTTCACTCCCTTACGGCAGTATCAGACTAACTTTTACTGGAATAAAAATAAATTGACACAAAGTTGAGGCTCTGTCCTTGGTTACTGTCCTTGGATACTGTCCTTGGTTACTGTCCTTGGTTACTGAAGATTCACAATATTTTTAGTTCAATCACACTATTTTAGACTTGACTGACCAGTTTTTGGTTTTTTGACACGTAAAAATAAGGTGTCATCGTCATACGTGAGGACGAGTGACGCGCTTTGTTGTCGGTAGTTCGAAACTTCAGTCTAAATAAATCACAGTCATGAATGACTGTCTCCAACCTGATGTTTTACCTGCGTGACGACTTGCTTATTTAAAGATCTGGGCATACCTGCTCACATTGTCACATTCGCACATTTTGATGTTTACATTTTTAGTTTCTCGGTTGGCTTCATTTGAACTTCATTAATCTCCGCTAACATTGCATGACATTGAACTTTGTCACATAATGATTGTTTGAAGATTAGTCATAATTTTTGTCAAAGTCAACGCTCTCACTTTGTATAGAAGAGTTAATATTTTCTTTAACTATATTTATTGTCTGATATTTATCAAGAAACGTTGACACCAGACGACATAATAAATCAGTGACAGGTTGTTGTGTCTTTAAGATCCGATGGGTCACGTATGGCAAGTTGCCTTGACAGAAAAAAGTGATTAGTGGGTAGGTCATGCCGTTCCAGCGTAAATGTACTCGTAAATGTAGTCTCATTGCAGTTACTGACGAGGGCGGGGGGGGGGGGGGGGGAAGGGGGGGGGGGAAATGTATTCAACACTTCACAATACTAGATCCAACTTTATCAGATGCCAATGACCAGCTCCTTTCCTCGCTGCCTTCGCCTTCCCTAAATTAAGATTTGGGGTCGGAGTGGCTAAGAGATACGGCGTTCGCTTCGAGTTCTAGAGGTACCGGGTTCGATTCCCAGTTAAGGGAATATATGTTATGGACATTTTTTTTCAGTACCAGTGGTCCTAATTATGTCATACTCCACTCTGGTCTCCTGGGTAGTGAGATCGGATACCTAACATTCTCGGATAAGGGCAAAAAAATATAAGGTCCAGTGTGCAAGTTACTCACGTTAAAAATCCCAAGGCAGTTGGAAGTCATAAAGAGTAGGCCTTCAGACCGCTGCCGTGGCTGTGACATATTATAAAAATAGCTTTCATCTATCTATTTCTTTATCTACACTTTTCTTTACCTAACTTTCACCTACGCCTGTTTCGATAACAAAAAACCATTCCTATACTCTGAGATCTGCCCTTTTTTCTAATTAGCACGCATATTTTATTGCTGTTCGCTATTTTCTTTGATGATGTTCAACCAGCAGACCATTTAGCTACGTTGATCTGTAATTTATTCTTAACGCCAGCGATTGAAAATCGTGGTAATAGATAAGACAGCGATCAAGGATGAATTACTTTTAGTACTAAGAGCAGATAATTTGGGGAACCAAGGTGAGCAAATTGCTATTATCTCCCTGGTAATCCGTTCGCTAGAAAGTAATTAAACACGGCGAATAGCCAGATCAAAAGACATTGCTCGCTAGCAGGGGCCATACGAACAGAGACGTGTAAAATTTGCACTGATTAGCAAATTACGTTATGCCTGATTTAAGCGAGAAAATAGGGTTCTGGTTTTCGGCTTTAATGTGAGAATGATCTTTGATTTGCAAATCTGAACGTAGAATTCACCGTAGGTGCTAACAGCTGGCAGAGAGTCTGTTTTCGGGTTATAGTTATAACATTTCCTTTGATTTCAGATGTATATATATACCCTAGCCTTCTAACTAAAATTTATTCAGTACTCGACAGATTCAGAAGACATCTAGCTGCAATTCTAGAATCACTCGTATTGAGTAGAGTTTCTTAGTTTTTGTTGGAGAATAGTCTTAGAAGTTTGTGCGAAGGTAAATACTATAATAGTAGTTTTGAGTGATTTAAGTGGTAAATCGCCGATTATATTTTGCTAGATTTTGTTCAGAACGATATACTAGATAGGTCAGAAATATATTATCTATCTAAGTTCTACTGTGTTACAGTGGCTAGCAGAATAAATAATAATTTTTAGCTAAACTCTTCCAGCTATAATATAAATTTTATTAGCCGATAGTAACCAGTCGGAGAATATTTTAACCAACTAGTAATGCACCGTTCATCATGAGTATTGACGAAATATGAATTTATTTCCAATTCATGATAATTAATTTGTTTTTAAATGGCTAGAATTTATTTCACGGGAGTTTTTAAACGATAAGACTAGCTCTAAGCGTGTAGTCTATAATTTAAAGGAAATAACCGAAGTGAATATATTCTATTTTACGCGGGGTAGGATAGGATTGAGAATACTAATATTATGGTTAAGCATTTGTATTTTTCTCTTCCTTTATACAGTATTGGGTCAAACCCAAAATCTACCAGCGGCTTCCATGTAAATCTGAGAATAATCACACTAAAGAACATTTTTAACTTAGTTCTGGGTCTTCAAGGTAAATCTGGTCTGAGGTTGTGTTTGCACCCAGAGAGAGACCGAATACCAACCCAAAGAACATTAAGAGTGACTTTGTAACTGGACATATAGTTCCAGATTTCTTTTGCAACATCTATTTTACAGTCGGCCCGTTGCGGCGACATAAACAACACTAACATTTCCGACGTGTTACCAGTGGTGGAGTGACAAATGAATTTTTTATACTGAGAGAAGTTACCGACCTGACATTTCCTAAGTACTAGAAACCTCAAGATTCAGACACTATGAGCACTATGACATCTCTTACCGGACCTGATTCAAATGACATAAACAGTAATCATAAAACATAAATAGTAAAGCGAACGCTCCCCGGAGAAATTGGATTTAACCTGTCTCTGTAGAGCTGGGGTTCTCTTTGCCAAATGAACACTGGATGTGCTGTATGTGTGTGTCCTAAAGATTGAGCCAGAAGGTGAAAATCAAGTTTGTAGGTAAGAACGAATGTCAGTGGCTACTGTTGTATGAATAGAAAGAAAGCAGGAATGATTGACACTCCTATTGTATAATTCAGGCACCCACTGTGTATTTTTCTATGCAAGTTTTTTTTCTAAATGTTGTTCCTCTTAGAATGGATTAACTTATAGACTCTGTAGAGGGAAATTCTAGACAATAGCGTATAAATCTTTGACTCTTTGGGGTTAATAACTTCCTTCTTAAAGGGATTTTGTCTCAACAGTCATAGACTGGATGATGCGCCAGATAACAGAAGGCAATCCAAGAGGAATAAGATGGACTACATTTTCTACATTGGAAGATCTAGAATATGCAGATGACATTGCACTGCTAGCACATTCACATCAACACATCCAGGAAAAAACAGATAGACTTAATAAGTATAGCCAGCAGGTGGGCTTGAACATCAACCTAAAGAAGACAGAGGTCATGACGCTCACTGTGAGCAGCCCTGAGCCCATATCAGTAAGGAATCAGCAACTGGAACAGACAGATGCCTTCACATACCTAGGATGCATAGTAACACCAGACGGCGGAGCAAGCAAAGACATCAACAACAGAATGAACAAAGCAAGAACAGCCATTTTTAGTCTAAACAACATCTGGAAGTCCTCTCAGTACAGCACAAGCACAAAATTAGGATTATATCAAGAGCTGTGTGCTTTCTGTGCTTCTCTATGGCGTGGAGAGCTGGAGAGTTACAGAGAAAGAAATGTCGAAATTGTCCTCTTTTCACACAACATGCCTAAGAAAAATTCTCCGAATCTTTTGGCCGAATACCATCACCAACCAAGATCTGCTAACTCGGAGCAAGCAAGAGGACATGCACACCATCATAGCTGGCAGACGCTGGAGCTGGGTTGGCCATGTCATCATAAGAGACCCCGATGCCATCACCAGAACAGCTATGCTATAGACCCCTGAAGGAAAACGAAAGAGAGGCCGACCAAAAATAACTTGGCGGAGGACTGTGGAGGCTGAGATGCAAAGAATGAACCAGAGTTGGGGCACTGTACGAAGGATGGCCGCCGACCGAGCAAAGTGGAATCAATTTGTTGTTGCCCTACAAGACGCCACCAGGCGTAATGGCCACTGACTGCTTTGATGGTCGGCGGCTAAGTATCAAAGAAAGAAGAAAAGAGGGAGGATTACACCTATGGGTCTAACTCTTTAATTAATTCATTAACCTATGTTTATTTGTATTTGATTTGATATTCAACACATTGCTGTTGTAAAGTTTCTTTATGATAAATAAAATTTACATAAACTTTATTTACGTTTGTCGGTCAGCTTGTTCCAAATGATCCATAATCCATTGTTGTAGTTTTCACGTCTGTGCGTCTAACTGTCGTCACTTATGTGTGTGTGTGTAGGAGAGTGGTGATATATATAAATATATATTGGGGTTGACTGTCTGACTAACAATTTCTGTTGTAGAGATAGGCTGAATGAGAGAAGCTTCTTGAGTTCAGGGACAGATTCTGCTTTCTTTTCCACCATCTCACTCGTGAAAATCTATTTCTTTACATTACCTTCCACTGAGCTATCACCGGGTCTTCTCTATTCAGAAGGGACCAATCTATGTCTTAATTCCCGTATCAAAAATCTACGACAGTGGCAAAATTTAAAAATTAGAAACCTACCCACAACAATAATATTTATAGAATGTGTGATTCCTATATATCCACACATTGGGATTCTCGCCGGTGCTACGGAGTTCGTGCACTGTGCTGAGATCATTCTTGTGTGATCTAAGGGAGGAGATCGGATCACTGATGGAGTAGTCAGTGTGCAATGCAGATAGTCCTTAAGACCAAACCAAAACAAACCTAAATTAAGAGAACCCACGAACAAAATTTCATTAGGGTAAAGAAATAGGCATTATTGCTTTTTTTACACTTCTTCCCATCAATAATGCAGTTCTCAAAGTGTTTTCACATTAAATTATGAGAACTAACGAACTATATTTTCAAAGTGTTAAGAATTGGGCACGCAGGTACGTCTAACATTCTGCCTTTACTCTCTCTCTCTCTCTCTCTCTCTCTCTCTCTCTCTCTCTCTCTCTCTCTCTCTCTCTCTCTCTCTCTCTCTCATCTTGCATACTGTGCCCGTTCATTCCCACTTGTTACTATACGTATTAATTTAAAGGCATGCAACATTATAAAGGCAAAATAACAGCATACATTAATATTATCCAACCATAATCTAATTTAAATATGTTTAAAAGAAAAATAATGAGAAATGAAAGAAACAAATAAAATCCAAACCCTACATACTGTACATTAGACAATGGTGTGAAACATAAATAGTTAAGGTTGGCATATATGCCAAGAGCTTGTAAAGTAACTGAACAGTCTTCTATTGAATGAGTTTCGTTTTCAGGGTTTGTGGAAGATTGTGCCAGCGACAAGCAGCTTTGAGTCCTTTTATGAAAAGAGACAGAGGGAGACCTTCACTATACTAGGTCCAGGTTTATAAAGACAGACAGAGGAAGACCTTCACTATACTAGGTCCAGCTTTGTGAAAACACACAGGGGAAACCGTCACTATACTAGGTCCAGTTTTATAAAGACAGACAGGGGGAGACCTTCACTATACTAGGTCCAGTTTTATAAATACAGACAGAGGGAAACCTTCACTAAACTAGGTCGAGGTTTATGAAGACAGACAGAGGGCGACCTTCTCTATACTAGGTCCAGGTTTACGAAGATAGACAGAGGGAGACCTTCTCTATACTAGGTCCTGGTTTATGAAGACAGAGTCAGACCTTCACTAGACTAGGTCGAGGTTTATGAAGACAGACAAAGGAGACCTTCACTAGACTAGGTCGAGGTTTATGGAGACAGACAGGGGGAGACCTTCACTAGACTATGTCTAGGTTTTTGGAGACAGACAGAGGGAGACCTTCACTAGACTAGGTCGAGGTTTATGAAGACAGACAGAGGGAGACCTTCACTAGACCAGGTCGAGGTTTATGAAGACAGACAGGGGGAGACCTTCACTAGACTAGGTCGAGGTTTATGAAGACAGACAGAGGGAGACCTTCACTATACTAGGTCGAGGTTTATGAAGACAAAGAGAGACCTTCACTATACTAGGTCGATGTTATGAAGAGAGACAGAGGGAGACCTTCACTATACTAGGTCGAAGTTTATGAAGACAGACAGAGGGAGACCTTCCCTATACTAGGTCGAAGTTATGAACAGAGACAGAGGGAGACCTTTACTAAACTAGGTCGAGGTTTATGAAGACAGACAGAGGGAGACCTTCACTATACTAGGTTTATGAAGACAGACAGAGGGAGACCTTAACTTTACTAGGTCGAGGTTTATGAAGACAGACAAAGGGAGCCCTTCACTAGACTAGGTCGAGGTTTATGAAGACAGACAGGGGGAGACCTTCACTATACTAGGTCCAGGTTTATGAAGACAGACAGAGGGAGACCAAAAATATACGGAAAAGATAACAAACAAACAAACTTTACTTTAGAAGGGTTGGGAATATTGCACACAGGCTCGTCTGACATCCTGTCCTTTGTCTCTCATGCTCTGTCCTGACACTCATTCATACGGTCAAATCGTGAACAATTAAACTGGCCAACATTTCTGCATGTAGGCCTATCATCAGTTATCACAGCGAAATATATAAATAAATATAAATAAATAAATAAATAAATAAATAAATAAATATATATATATATATATATATATATATATATATATATATATATATATATATATATATATATATATATATATATATATATATATATATATATATATATATATATATATATATATATATATATATATATAGGCAGTAAAATGACTCAGGATGGTGACACAACAAGAGAAATCCATACTAGAATTGCTTTGGCAGCTAGCGCCTTCAATAGATTATCTAACATTTGGAAATTACGATCATTGAATATACATACCAAGCTTGGTCTGTTTAATTCAAATGTTATCTCAGTGTTAACATACGGCTGTGAGAGTTGGAAAATAACAAAATCATTGGAGAACAAGCTGAATACATTCGAGAACAAATGTCTTAGAAAACTCATGAACATCAGTTGGAAAGAATTCAAGACTAATCGACAAATAAGAGAAGACTCTAGGCAGAATACGTCTCCGACTATATAAGGAAAAGACGATGGTCATATATCGGTCATGTCCTACGAATGCAAAACAACAGAATACCACTACAGGCGCTCACTTGGGTTCCTGAGCGTAAGAGGAAAAAAGGAAGACCAAAAGAAACACTCAGAAGAACAATAATAAGAGAAGGAAGAACGTTGGGCCTAAATAATGTGCAAGAGCTAAGAGGAGTGGCGTCACAACGGACAACCTGGAGAGCACTGGTTTCTGCCTTATGCGCCGTGTTTGGTGCTTAAAGAATTTATTATTTATTATTTATATATATATATATATATATATATATATATATATATATATATATATATATATATATATATATATATATATATATATATATATATATATTCTTGCATTTATCCGTACATTCTGGAGGGAAAATAAAAAGGAAATTTAAAAAAAAATACTTTCTCACACACTACTGCAGCAACAACAACAAAAAAAACACAAATCTTCGAGCACTCTAAAAAAGAAACATATCTGCTCATTCTCATACAAATATGCATTTTTGAAACAAATTAAAACACTACATTATATATTTCTAAAGTACAGTGGGAAACAGTTACATTCCCACTTACATATCATACTGCCATCAATGGTACCTATACCTTGTAGCGGTATGGCAGCTTGCGTACCCTGACAATCCCCAGAGCTATGCCAGTGGGAGTTTTACTCCTGGCAGGTTCAACCAAGCTGGACTGGTCTGTGTGGGTAGGGGTCAGACAAATGCTGGTACCCTGGTCCTCCAGGTTGGGGGTTTTAGCATAGGGCTGACACCCCTGTCTGTGTAAAAAAAAAAACAATGCAGTTATGGAAACAACAATAAATGAACAAACTTTGCTGCAGGATGGACATTCGGAGTCTGTGGCTCGTATGAAAACGGATGTCCTGAGGGCAAAACTGGATACAAGGAACCAGAGTTGGGGCACTGTACGAAGGATGGCCACCGACCGAGCAAAGTGGAATCAATTTGTTGTTGCCCTACAAGACGCCACTAGGCGTGATGGCCACTGACTGCTTTGACGGTCGGCGGCTAAGGATCAAAGAAGAAAGAAAAAATACATATCATAATATGATAACAGAGAGTTAGGCACTTATTTACAGCTGGGTAGATTGAAGCCTGCCACAACCAGGTTTTTTTTATCTAGGAACCCTGTAAATATTCCGCCTATGGGAAAGACATATAACTGCTTAGCCAATCAAATGTCCAAAGCCAGCGCCATACCATGTCTGTTTCACTTCTGCCTTGTTCTGTGAGCTTAATCGAAACATCCCCTGCAGCGTTTGATAGTTTGTCCTACCTAGACAAATGAGAAATCCTAAATTATGATATCCTAATATATTTTTTTTCTCAAAAGATGAAAAAATGTACACGAATGAAAAAGAGATAGACAATCCAGAAAAAAGCGATAAACAGACTCAACACACGCATGTACTGGTATAGCAAGTGATACTTAGAGACTGATAATAATAATAATAATAAATTCTTTAAGCGCCAAACACGGCGCATAAGGCAGAAACCAGTGCTCTCCAGGTTGTTCGTTGTGACGCCACTCCTCTTAGCTCTTGCACATTATTTAGGCCCAACGTTCTTCCTTCTCTTATTATTGTTCTTCTGAGTGTTTCTTTTGGTCTTCCTTTTTTCCGCTTACCCTCAGGAACCCAAGTGAGCGCCTGTAGTGGTATTCTGTTGTTTTGCATTCGTAGGACATGACCGATATATGACCATCGTCTTTTCCTTATATAGTCGGAGACATATTTCTGCCTAGAGTCTTCTCTTATTTGTCGATTAGTCTTGAATTCTTTCCAACTGATGTTCATGAGTTTTCTAAGACATTTGTTCTCGAATGTATTCAGCTTGTTCTCCAATGATTTTGTTATTTTCCAACTCTCACAGCCGTATGTTAACACTGAGATAACATTTGAATTAAACAGACGAAGCTTGGTATGTATATTCAATGATCGTAATTTCCAAATGTTAGATAATCTATTGAAGGCGCTAGCTGCCAAAGCAATTCTAGTATGGATTTCTCTTGTTGTGTCACCATCCTGAGTCATTTTACTGCCTAAATAATTGAAACTTTCAACTTTCTGTAGTTTTTCCCCGTTCAAGATGATATCAAAGGTCTCGTTAGAAAAGTTCATAGCTTTAGTTTTAGAGGCATTTATTTGGAGACCAATTTTAACCGAGAGATGACACAAATTATTTATTGCTTCTTGGGATTGTCTTGGTGTTGAACTTAAGAATGCTACATCATCTGCGAAATCCAGGTCCCCCAGGAATTTTCCATTTGTCCATTTTATACCCAATTGTTCATTGTGGGTATAGTTTCTCATAACCCAATCAATAGCTATTCCAAAAAGTAGTGGTGACATAATACAGCCTTCACATAATACAGCCTTAGAGACTGATATTTGTGGTATAATTATATAAGAAAAGAATGTGACAAATCATTAGATTTACAGGTGGAAAGGGGGGGGGGGGAAGTTGGGTTGGATATAACGTTTTCACCTATGCAGTGCGATAACTTTATTCCATTTGTTTTCTTTCTCCACAGCCACGAAAATGGACTCATTTCTGACAAGATACTTCTTGTTTGTCTACTACACGCGATTTATTGTTCATAATGGGGTGCATTTGTAAATATAAATAACAATTCCATATTGCGCACCAAGGTTGTCATCTATAAAACATGCGAAAAGAGATAGAAGTTTAAGCCATTGGCGTAACTACCGCAATGATGGACGGTTCACCTTCGGGGCCACAGCATCAAGTGGGATCTGAAAAGTAGTGGCCACAAGAGACCCTCGTCTTTTGTACATATTTAAAAAATTTCCTTCGTTCATGTGTTAAACTTCATTGAAAGTCCCAGTTTCTCATACCCCTTATAGGAAATTTCCTGGTTACTTCCCAATGTAATGTTCTTACCTGTCCTATAAAGATACGTCATTTCATCTGTAGAGTTGTCTTCAAGTCTTCCCTAACAAGTCTCAAGTCGAGTTTCAAGTCTTTTAGTACAAGTCTCAACTTCTTTTAGTACAAGTCTCAACTTCTTTTAGTAAAAGTCTCAACATCTTTTAGTACAAGTCTCAAGTCGAGTCTCAAGTAATTTAGCACAAGCTTCAACGTCGTTTAGTACAAGTCTCAGTCCTTTAGTACTTACTTACTTACTTAGTCGTTCCCCTTCTACCGTGAGGTGTAGAGGTCAGTCCTTTAGTACAAGTCTCAATCTTTTAGTACAAGTCTCAAATCTTTTAGTACAAGTTTCAACGTCGTTAGTACAAGTCTCAAGTCGTTTAGTACAAGTCTATTATTTTTTAGTACAAGTCTCAACTTCTTTTAGTACAAGTCTCAAATCGAGTTTCAAATTTTTTAGTACAGGTCTCAAGTCGAGTCTCAAGTCTGTTAGTACACTTTTCAAGTCTTTTAGTGCCGGTACATGTCTCACATTTTTAGTATGTCTCAAGTCTTTTATTACTGTCGTAAATTTATTTTGAGAGAAAAGAGTCGTAGAAATAGTGGTCCGGTTTAGAGTGGAAAATGATGATGGAAAGCTCAGTGATAGAAAATGTAGAGATTTAATAGTTACTTCACAGCGTGCTGGAGGAGAGTAAAGACAGACTTATTTACGACAAATCGTGTCTCTCAATCTTCTCTTTCACTCTCCTGGTCAAACAATTATTTGCCAGTTTTCCAGACTTGCATCTGCGCGCACACCGATTCGGTGTTTTCAAACACACACACGACGTTGATACAAACTATATTAAACGAATAGGGGAAATGTTGGGCTTTGGGTATATCCAACACACAGAACTAAATGAGTTTAGGTGATTTTATTCACTTTAAACCTCAATCACTAAAAATATCAGATATTACATAAATTATCATTAACGCCGTCTGCTAAAGGTTATCAGACGTGCAATTGTAAAGGTTAAGGCATTTAATATATTGCGATAGATGTTTCAATTACTGAACGCTCCATACACGATCGATCATGACGTGTATAGCGTTGTTTAGGACACAGTCGGTAACTAAGAAACGCTACCCTTTGTTACTTGACCGCCAAGCTGAATAGCTGCGTTTTTCTAACCTTCCAATTCAATGGCAGGATATAGCCATTTTATGTGCATTTTTGATGGATCAGGGTCAGTCCTAGAACTCTATATGAGAGGGAAAATATTGGAGGTTAGTATTTAACTAGAATCCTCAGAAGGATGAGAATAATCGTCAAATTCGTATGAATATATTCAGACTCGCAGTCTCACTGTCGGCAGGTAGCCATGTCTATCTGCTCGTGCATATAGCTGTGATGTTCTGACGACAATACTGCATTGTATCCTTAAACGGACATTGACACATAACCAGCAGTCTACGTTGTTGATTAATTTATGCATGACGTATATGGACTTATGCTCTACTCCTAATTGAAATGATCATCATGTGTGTACAACTGTGAATTAAATGTATGGACTCAATGAAATGACTTATCAAATCAATCGTATTCCAAGGTTCAAGTATTGTTTGGAATCTTCCACCCCCGCATTCGCTTAATCTTCCATCAAAGGCACGATACACTATCACTGAGTGAAAACCCTAACATATCAAAGAAAAAAACAATGGCCAGAAATTTATAAATTGTTTTATTCATATCACATGGAACATTGTTCAGAGCAAACCACCACGCAACAGTGGTGCCCGGTGTATGGGGACGAAAAAAAACAACAAAAAACCAAAAATTTCTTCATGACTTTCGAATGAAATATTTACGATCAAGTTTCGATCACATGACCATTACGAAGCTGACGTGACGCACGTGATCATGAATAGCAACATGACGTCACTGTTGCATTGTCGCAGTGAAGAAGACATCTTTTCAACGCCTCTCTATTTCGTTTCAAATTGATCAAGATGCACAAGATGGACTACCGTCGCCTGCCTATCAGGAGCAGACAGTCAAAGGCACAGGCCTAGCTGTTGACGACCTCTATCACTGATCGAAGCAACGGAAAAGATAAGTCTAGGTGTTTAACTTTTGTTATTGCAAACAGTGCTAAGTCCATGCCCTCTGCCGACATCGGCATGTTTTTACCTATGTTTAATGTTCTTTTTGTTGTCTTAATGTGTTGTTAATTCGTGGGCCGGTTGGAGGGAACTGAAATCTCTGGGGAATGTCGCGAACAGCTGACCACCTAGATTTCAGTCGGTCTTAGGGCAGTTAAACGATTGCACTTTTGGAAGCCCCATTGAGGTTTGCCATTGGACTGTCTGTCCAAATCTGCTACCGTTTGACGATTTGTGTTAGCTGTACCGTTCCGTAGATAACTGGTGTATTTTATTCGTACTCAGTTAACAATTTTATTCAGTTCTGTACCATGTTTGTTAACTATTTCGTCCATTCTCCTCTTACTATCATTTATTTGATGATTGTTAAATTTTCGTCCGTTATGAGTCCTGTGATGTCATCATTTTTTGCAGTCATTTTTTTTCGTGTACTTTGAATATTAAGTTGACCTCGGGTCAGACCTTGACCCTTCATTTGGCTTGTGACATTTCCGCTTGTTTTATTTAGTTCATAAATTCATTTTTAATTGTGCAAATGTCTTGTTTGCGTCTTAACATTGTTTGTACCCTTTAGTTGCATCATTGTTTTGTTTGTCCTCATGATATATATTAATACTACATTAATAATATGATATTATATGCAATAATACACTTGTAATTTAATTTAATTAATTTTTTCTGATATTTAAGGTTAATATGGGACATTGCATTATTATGCAGTGATAGTCCAAGAAAGTAGCACTACAATTTATAAGAGATGCCTAGGGCATAATAATATAATATATATATTGACCAAATAAAATAATCTTATAGTCTACCTTTGAGGTAATAGACCCATTGTATATTATTTAATATACTTTTCTGGTACTAAGAGAGTGACTTAGTACATTGAACAATATAATTACTAGGAATCATACCCAACATTATTGGATATTGAGATTAATTGTGTGAAGTAATTACATAATAGTTAACAGATATCATAACTATTTATGATATATTATTTAGATACAATATTATTTAGATACAATAGTTCAGTAATTACAAAATATTCTTTTTGTCTATTAGTTGAACTTAGACATTAGAGTTCAGTACTATTGTGATTATTTATATTGAATATTTCTAAGTTGAGTAAGTATAATAATTACTCTGAAGCTACTATTGACTATTTTAATCAGTAATTATCAATAATTACTTACAGATAAAAGTCAAAATGCTTACTATAGACCATTTCGTTAAAATTGGTCGGGAATATGGTTATAAATCTCAAGAACTTCGTCAGTTTGCTGAGGCAGAACTGGAAAAATATGAAAGAAAAGAAGCAGAGAAAAAAGCTGCATTAAAGAAAGAGGAAGAGGAACAAAAGGCTGCATTAAAGAAAGAGGAAGAGGAACAAAAGGCTGCATTAAAGAAAGAGGAAGCAGAACGTGAGATGAAGCAAATTGACAAGGAAAATAGATTGAGAGAGATTGCTCAACGTGAAAGAGAAGAGCAAAGAGCAATCGCCAGACAGGAAGAAGAGAATAAATTGAAACGAGAGGAAATTATTTTGCAACAAGAAATGGAATTGGCGCGTATCAAATTGGAGACAGCAAGATTACAAGCACAAAGTGCTGATGCAAACCAGAATAATAACGCACAAAATGGATCATCATCCAGCCAAACTAAACATTTCTACAACTTTAAATTACCCACTCTCAACTTGAACGTGGACGACCTTTCATCGTTCCTGTCACGTTTTGAACAGACTTGCAAAACAAACCATTTGCCTGAAGAGTCATGGGTACTCAAGTTAAATGAATTCTTGGTTGGAGAACCATTGACGGCTTCTCAAAATGCTGACCCATCAATAGCAAATAACTACGGTGCTATTAAGTCCTTGCTTTTACGAAGATTTCACCTGGACGAGGAACACTGTAGGTTGAAATTTAAGGGAATTTTACCTGAATCTCCAAAAGATTTTGCAGGATTCATTGCGAACATACGCAATACATTTAATAGATGGGTTGAACTGGCAGAAGTCAACAAATCATATGACAAATTAGTTGATTTACTACTACGGGATAAGGTATTATCTTCGGTTAGCCAGCCATTTTTTGCATATTTGCAGGAGCGTAAACCAGGTACCATGGACGAGTTAGAAAAAATTTCTTTAAACTACTGTTCGGCACATCCGAATGCAACCATTTCTAACTCCTCATTAAGAGAACCTCTACCTGTGGCGTCTAATATGGCCTACAATCATAATAACAAACAAAGACATCACAGTGTAGACAGAAGCAGGTTCCAAAGAAATCACAATGTTAACTTTCAGAAGGGACATAATAATGATTTCAACAATAAAAATGAGTTCAACAGAGGTAGATCACGAGATAGAAATTATTCACCTCAAACAAACTACCACAATGGTCAACATAACACTAATTATAATCGATCACATACTCCCAATAATAATAGTAACTGGAATGGTAATAATCATGGCTCGAGACATCGAGATAATAGTTACTATAGAGGACGACGAGATAATTCTAACAATTATACTCGGAATCGATCTCATTCTCGGGGATCATCTCATTACAACCATAATACAGGGGCGGCAGTTACAAATAATACTACCCCTATAGCTCAGGTCCCACTTGATAGTAATACAACACAGTCTTCTGCTGCATGTTTTGCTATTAATTATAATGTGGCAAATAGTTGCCAACAATGCAATCTTATTTTTCAGAAGGCGAAAGAAACAGTGCTTAACTGCGGACATATTACACCAGAGGTAGGTCTTGCAGTCAACGATGGAACAGGCCTACTAATTTTTAACAGGGGATTAGTTAATGGATCCGTCGTCTCAGTGCTGGGGATTCAGGATCCACAACGATTGGTGTACGACAGTCGCTGGTACATCCTAGCTGTGCAACGGGGGAATATGTCCGTTGCATGACTTTTGGGGGAACTATTGAGTTTTACCCCACAGCTATTATTCATGTTAACACACCTTTTTTCACAGGGAACGTAAAAGTATGTATGCTAAAAAAGCCTATAGCTGATCTGATGGTTGGTCGTATACACGGCAGTAAAGATTGTACTCCAGATGAGATTATAGAATGGGAGAAACATAACCTATGCACTGGAAACGCCGTGACGACTAGAGCGCAGACTCAACTCATGGAGAAAGTTGATGATAATAAAATGGATGCAGACAACCAAGAGGAATTTGTAGTCAATTCACCTATTGACAGGGAAACATTTGCAACCAAACAAAAAGAGGATAAATCTTTAAAAAAAATTTTTAAGTTGGTTGATAAAGTTGACAATCTATCCTCAGGTAATAATAACAAACATTGTTTTGTTATTAAAAATGACATATTGATTAGATGTTTTAATGACAAATCACAAATGAAACAACAAGTTATGGTCCCGTATACTTTTAGACGGTACATTCTTCAACATGCACATGACTCACATTGTGCTGGACATATGGGATATACTCGAACACGATCTCGAGTACTGTCTTCATTCTTTTGGCCAGGAGTGTCAAGAGATATTTCGCAGTATGTACGTTCCTGTACTACATGCCAAGAAGTGAAAGCACGTGGAGCTTTTCACACGGCGCCTATTCAGGCTTGCGATATCTCAGTAAGACCGTTTGACAAGATGGCAATAGACATTATTGGTCCATTGCTACCATCGGCCAGAGGACATAGATTCGTCCTTACGTGCATTGATTTGTGCACACGATGGCCAGAAGCTATCCCATTAAAGACCACCACTACCACAGATGTAGCTGATGCACTACATCTCATCTTTTCTAGAATAGGGTTTCCTAGAAAACTTTTATCAGACCATGGGTCACAGTTTATATTTGACACCATGAAGGAAGTCATGAAAACTTGGAACATTGATAGGAATTTAAGTAGTATTTATCATCCTATGAGTAATGGTTCGGTTGAAAGACTTAACCGTACACTTAAACAACTACTACATAAGGTTACTGCTAAGCACCCTCATGACTGGGACAGAGCACTCCCAGCTGTTCTATTTGCTTATCGGGAGGTACCGCATGAACAAACTGGCTTCTCTCCCTTTGAATTAGTTTTTGGTGCTCCCCCAAGAGGTCCTATGGGACTAATAAAAAACTTATTAATTGACGAGGAGATGACTCAGGACACTCAGTCATCTTACGAATATGTGATTAATCTTCGGAAGAACATTATTGAGTCTTGCCAGTTGGCAACAGCTTCTTCTGAGGCTGCAAAAGCTAAGGCTCGATCTCTACAAAATAGGTCTCGACGATTACGCCAATTATTCCCAGGCGACGAGGCTTATGTGTTACTTCCTCACAATAACAATAAATTATTGATATCTTGGAATGGTCCTTACAAAGTCATTGATAAAATTTCCGACGTTGATTACGTCTTAGATATCAGGGGACACAAAAAGATATTTCATATTAACATGCTCAAGCAATTTCATACACGTCCTGAACACTTACAGTCAATTTTTCATGAACTAGATGACAACACAGTATCTACTTGTTATTATTCTAACTTATCTGTCATCCAGGAAGAAGAATCTTCTTTTCCTGAAGTACAGTTACCGTTACCGGTACCAGTAGTTCAACCTACTGAATCTTGGCGGGATGTAACCATCTCTTCAACGGTTACACCGCAACAGCGTCTACAGATTGCTAATCTATTACAATCTTATCCAGATGTATTGACCGACGTCCCGGGTCGCACATCGGCTATCAGTCATGACATTACTCTCAATGATGATACACCTATTCGTGTACATCCCTATTCTGTTCCTTTACATTTCCTTGCTAAAACTACTAAGGAACTTGAACAGATGTTGTCTCTGGGAATCATTGAGACTAGTAATTCGCCATTCTCTTCTCCATTAGTGATTGTCCGGAAGAAGGACAATAACATTAGACTATGTGTTGATTATAGAAAATTAAATGCTAAGACTATAGTTGACAGCGAACCACATCCACTTATCGACGACTTACTGCCACGTCTATCCAACGCAACTATATTTAGTAAGATAGACTTAACTAAAGGTTATTGGCAGATACCACTGACCGAAAAGGCTAAGTACTACACCGCATTTTCCACTCCACAAGGTCTATACCAGTGGAATGTGATGCCTTTTGGGCTTGTTAATGCGCCAGCTACCTTCATTCGCCTGATGCGACAAATTTTATCAGGTAGACCAGACGTTATTACATATATTGACGACATATGCTTGTTTAGTTCGTCGTTTGAGGAACATGTTTCGGGACTTAAATATGTTTTCGACACTCTAAGGAATTATCATCTAACTGCTAAACCTACAAAGGTGCAAATCGCGTGTAATGAGATAACCTTTTTGGGACATATCATTGGATCGGGATATATCCGAACGTTACCTAGTACAGTCTCCAAAATTCTAAACATAGCAGTTCCTCAGACGAAGAAACAGGTCAGGAGTTTGTTAGGACTTGTTCAATATTACAGTAGATTCATACCTAACTTGTCATCCATCACGGCTGTATTGTCTTCATTGTTAAAAAAAGACATGCCGGTGAAGGTGACATGGACTGGTACATGCAATGAAACTTTCAACAAAATTATAAATTTGTTCTCGCATGAACCAATTTTAAGACTTCCCGATGCTTCCAAAAGATTTTTCTTACGAACAGATGCTAGTAACTACGGCATTGGTGCATGCCTGCTCCAGAACCATGACGGCATTCTACATCCTACCTTATACATTTCAAGAAAGCTAAAGCCTGCAGAAACAAAGTATTCAACAGTTGACAAGGAACTTTTATCTGTGATATGGGCAATAACTAAACTCGAAAAATTCCTGCTTGGTGCTCCCTTCACCATACAGACGGACCAACGTGCTGTAGCATCGTTGCGTCGATGTAATCATAAGAGCCAGAAACTCGCCAGATATTCAATCATCCTACAGCCATTTGAATTCTCCATTGAACATATTCCTGGCACTGAAAACATTGTGGCTGATGCGTTATCACGTAATCCTATTGACGACGAATAATCAACATTAACATTCCTAAAACATATCAACTATAAATGAACTAACCTTGTCTTCAATTTAAACTTTATAAACACTATATGCATCACAGAATTGAACTAAAAGACAATCAAGGTATACATAGTGTCATTGAAACTTCGTCTAACGTCCATACACGATATATGAATATTCGTTGAACAATCATGGAACAATATCTGACGACAAGTCGAACTTATTATCCTATGTGCACTTAATTCTTGGATGCTGGGATAAATGACATTTCTTTCCAACGTAAACGTTTGAACATTTTTGCCTAAAAGAATTCATCAGGATCAAGACTACGGATGGATCATCATATCCTATACTAATTAATTAGTTAACTTAACTTCTTAATTGAATTATTATCAATAAAATGAAATGTGAGAAAAAAATGAAATGAAAGAACAAAAAAAAGAGAACGAAATATAAAAAGAAGAAATTATGAAAAGAGAAAATAAATCTCACACAAGTATTAGATTAATATTTTTTTTTTAATGTACCTATACATTATTTAGTTAGTTAAATTAGATAGTTATTATTCACTAACACTTAACACACACAATTAAGTTAAACTATATTCGAATTTCTTTCTATTTCTTCTCACTTATTTTGTTTTCCTTCTCTCATAACATCGCGTTACATTAGAACCTTAATAATTTATCTCTTAGTTTAATTAATTAATTTAATGTTAATTAGTCAAATTAATTCCTATATGACATACTAATACGACAGACCTTACTTTAATTTAATTCTATCATTCACTATTAACATTGGACATTTTATTTAGTTGATATACTAATATGTATAATTGATATATAATATGATTAATGTTAAGATGACTATGACAAATAGTTAGTTGACATGACCGCGACACGGTTCTACTCAGAACATCGTCGGCCATATGTCACAATTGTGTTAAATTTTTTGAAAAATTGTTAGGTCGGATAGATCTTGAAAAAAAATCTATCGATTTTTTTTCCCCCGGTGTACAGGGAATTGTTACGGTATATGATATTAACGCCGTCTGCTAAAGGTTATCAGACGTGCAATTGTAAAGGTTAAGGCATTTAATATATTGCGATAGATGTTTCAATTACTGAACGCTCCATACACGATCGATCAATACGTGTATAGCGTTGTTTAGGACACAGTCGGTAACTAAGAAACGCTACCCTTTGTTACTTGACCGCCAAGCTGAATAGCTGCGTTTTTCTAACCTTCCAATTCAATGGCAGGATATAGCCATTTTATGTGCATTTTTGATGGATCAGGGTCAGTCCTAGAACTCTATATGAGAGGGAAAATATTGGAGGTTAGTATTTAACTAGAATCCTCAGAAGGATGAGAATAATCGTCAAATTCGTATGAATATATTCAGACTCGCAGTCTCACTGTCGGCAGGTAGCCATGTCTATCTGCTCGTGCATATAGCTGTGATGTTCTGACGACAATACTGCATTGTATCCTTAAACGGACATTGACACATAACCAGCAGTCTACGTTGTTGATTAATTTATGCATGACGTATATGGACTTATGCTCTACTTCTAATTGTAATGATCATCATGTGTGTACAACTGTGAATTAAATGTATGGACTCAATGAAATGACTTATCAAATCAATCGTATTCCAAGGTTCAAGTATTGTTTGGAATCTTCCACCCCCGCATTCGCTTAATCTTCCATCAAAGGCACGATACACTATCACTGAGTGAAAACCCTAACATATCAAAGAAAAAACAATGGCCAGAAATTTATAAATTGTTTTATTCATATCACATGGAACATTGTTCAGAGCAAACCACCACGCAACAGGTATACAGAAAAGATATATGTTACCAGGTAAGCAAGTTAACAAAATGGTCACACAAAAGAATTAATTTCCTGTCATTCATACACGCGCTAGCAAAGGCCTTCACTCATCTTGCTCTCACTCACCGATTGTGAAAAAATCTTGCACTCCATAGAATAACACAACAGCAGTTACACCTCAACTAAATGTATGAGTGTTTGTTCAAGTTCTAGCCCCAGATTATCGGGTAGGCGGTCAGCACATAAAAAGATCCCGTAATCGCTGGAAAATGAATCTGTAGTTGTGTCTCTTTTCTTAATAACAGTTTCTATGGGAGGGCACGGTCTCTGATACCGGGGTGAGGATGGTGGTCTATTTGACTATGCCGCGGATAATAAAATTCTTATGCGTGCTGGTACACTTTATCCGTGAGGTATGGTTTAAGTCCAGTGAGAAAACTAGTCACATCACTGTTCAGGAAATTATGAATTATCTCTCTGTGTCAGTAAACTAACAAAGCTCGGGCCAGTGTTCTTCTTCCCGTTACGACTTAAGTTGTTTGATGGTGCGTTAAATTTGTCTTTGGGTGTGCTTTCTTTGCTATAAGTTAGATAGCGGAATTCCAAACATAGAATCGCCTCAAAGATTAAAAAATTACACAGTCTCAACAAGTTCTGCGTCAGGGGAACTCTACACACTGTTTATGCTTTGCTTTGCTTAGATTGATTTCTTTATTGCTTTCTTAATGCTGGGATCGCACAGGTTACGATCACTCTGTATGAAAGAAAAAAAGACATGTAATATACCGAAAACAAATAACCTTCTAAAGCGCGATGAATTTCCCGTTAAGCCTATAATACACTCGAGTATTTAATTATGTATTTAATAAACATTGCGCGAATTCTAGTGGTTAAAAACCCACATCTATAAAACTAGGACTTAACTGAATTTATTAATTATAAATTCCTTCGCGACTTTAAAAGTTAATTTAAGCATCTATTATCTTTTGAAATAATATAATAGATAGATCATTATATTTAAAACTGGAACTCTTGAGATGGTTTAATTAAATAGATTTAAATTAACACAAAATCCCTTGAAATAGAATGACTAGACCACTGATCACTTTACACAATATATATTTTACCGCTTTGCACAGAATTAGAAATCACTGCAAATATATATAAAATCCAGGGGAAAATCTATAACAAGATTTCAATAAAGCTAGTGCTTCTGTAAAGGTCTGGCCAGCGAGTGATAACGTGTCTAGTTCTTCATGGTCTATTTAGCTAAAATGGAATGTAAGTTGAGTGGGACATGATAAACTTGACAACTTATTTGATCTCACGAACTTTTGGGGATCTGACCGCCAAATCAAGAGAAAAAGCCGCCCCCTGGTCTTCGTATCTCCGTTCGCTGCTGCCCGTTTCGCTTTCCCCCGTTCGCTCGGTTGCGATTGACACCGAGACGCGAAATTAGCGGCAAGCAACTGCGTCTCGTATCAGGGAAAACTACTGTCTTTGATAGCGCCGATAGTCTCCCCTAAGATCCCTCGGTCTGTCTCTTAGATCTCGTCGCTGTATCCTACATGAGTCCCGGTGGAATGCGTTCTGGCAAACGAAAAGTTACAACAAATGTTCAGGGGTTCTAATGTTATGAAAAGCTAAAGGTCCCTTTAAATCATCCATCATATCAGGGAAAATTCACTAGTCAAACTAGACGTACGTCACAATTACAAGTCTCAAATCTTTTAGTACGTCTCACATCTTTTAGTACAAGTCTCAAACCTTTCAGTACAAGTTTCAAATCTTTTAGTACAAGTTTCAACGTCTTTTAGTACAAGTCTCAAGTTCCTAACAGTTAGGGTAACCATATCGTTCAACGCAAAAAGGAGGATAATTCTCAATTTTTAGTCATGAAAATGACGACAAGGCCGGACGTTATAGGCCGGAAATTATAGGCCGGACATTATAGTGACATTTCTTCAAACTGGAGAACCGATCAAAACACTTAGTACAATCAATTTGTACACCTTTTTCCATCAAAAAAGTTATACTTATTTCTACATCTTCCCAGGAGATATCTTCAAGATCTAGCCACTTAAACCCAGAAAATTCAAGAAAAGGCTGCATCCACATCTTTAAATAATCTAAACATCCTTCATACAGTGCTTCAACATTGCAGTGAAACTGTTGCACCTCAGATTTGTAGCCATCACTTTTCATTTGCTTTAGCATGTCCTTCACTTTGAGTGGCATGAAACTGATATCCTTTCTTTCTTGAAGGAGGTCTTGCAAGGATGAAAGGATTTACATTACATCAATAAGGGAGTTATCTTCCTTTTCAAATTTGCTAATATGAGCATGAAATACACTAATTAGGGACTGAACATGCCATAACTAGATTTCACTTAATGGATCCTCAAAAACCTTTTTCAGTACAGCTGGTGGTTTGTTCTGTGACAGAAAGAATGACTTGAGAGCTGGAAACATTTGTAGAAGTCTTTGAACAGCTGGAAATAAAGACAGTCACCGTGTTTTGCTGTGGTTAAGGAGTTGCTGGTATTCTACATCAACAAACTCATAGAACTCTTTTAGGGACTCAACATGGACAGTGTAAACTGAAACGAAATTATAAATTTGTGGGGTACCACCAGAGTGAAAATGTCCAATCACTGGAAATGCGGACAAAACAGGGAATTCGCAAAAAATTGTGCGGACAGCAATTTTTACCCCCAAAATGAGGACGTGTCCACATAAATGAGGACGTATGGTAACCCTAGTAACAGTAGCTTTTAAAGTCCCACGTCCAATCACATTTTGGACCTACAACTGTTTATAATCACCATCGATTTTATTAAAACAATGACTGTAAATAATATGACCAATGATAATCACTATTGTTAGTGTTTTATTTGCTTGCCGCTTTCATGTGATCAACCTCTATTGACGTGTAAGTTTCATTCATTTAAATACAATATGAGTGCCTTATGAATGAGAACGGCAAAGCTCTTTCGCCAAAATTGGCAAGTCCCGAGTGGAGTCGAGTTGCTAATAAAAAACAACGGTCGAGGAGTCTTGAGTCAAATCTTTATGATAACTTAAGTCTGACCCCATTGACTCGAGTCGACAATACTGTCACCTGAACTAGTCAGTGGTACTCAAACTGGAGATTCTGACTAGTTTTGTATTTCGTAGTATTTCTTTTTAAAAAACAGCTACGTATCTATTTTAAAAAATGATTTTGTTTTTAAGCTTATTGCGGATTAAAAGAAAAATTATGTCCTTCAAATGTATGTGTATATTTACAAACACTGTGAGAGAACACTGGGGCTAGTGATGCAGTATTGCTATCAGATGTTCTCATGTCTTTCTTGCTTCTGCCGCGATGAGTACGTTCTGGCCAATGAAAAAGTTCGTTAAAAAAATTCGAGCAAATTACGTCACAGATTATGGGAGACTTTATATTAAGTTAAAACATAAATTGTTAATACAGCTTTGATATACAGGCATACCTCGCTTTATTGCGCTTCGCTTTTCTGCGCTTCGCAGATACTGCGTTTTTTTTCTTCAAATTATTCATGTTTATTTATTAGAACATGCCTTCTTCTTCCGATAGGTTTTGACTCTTCACCAGCAAAAAGATTACGATTCGCTGAAGGCTCAGACGATGAAGATTAGTATTGGTTTTGTCAATAAAGTATTTTTAATTGTACAGTACATTTTTTTTTTTAGACCTAGCGCAATTGCGCACTTAATATACATAGTGGAAACAGGATTTATATATACACTGGGAAGCCACAAAAATGGGTGGGACCCACTTTATTGCGATATTCTCTTTATTGCGGTGGTCTGGAACCGAACCCGCAATATCTCCGAGGTATGCCTGTATTATAATAGCCCCTTCAGTCATAACTGACTATTGGAATGCGCTCTTGAGGTGACAGTCCTCAGCTGCTTATTTTCCTGGTGTTCCTTCGACGTTTTCTCCTCTCATCTGATTTCTGTGTGAGCTTCTTTTCGCCCAATCTGAGGTGGCGCAGCAGATAACATCGTCACTTGGTGCGATCAGCCGCTTCATCTTCCCAGGTTGCTGGATGTATGTCCAGTGCTCTCATGTCTGTCTTACACACATCTTTGAATCTCAGCTGCTAGATGGAAGGTACTGAGCCTTTTTTCTTGCTTAGCATAGGTTGTCCACGTCTCGCTGCCATAGAGAAGTGTGCTGGTGACGCAGTATATATATATATATATAAAGTCAGGGAGGACCTGGCATCTGTTGAAGGCCTAAGCTGGGGAGACTAGTGCATGAAGCTTCCAGTATTTGATCCCGAAATCCGCTAACTTTACTGCGAGAGACTACCCTCTAACCACTTTACCGATCGAACGCTCATTTAAGTCAGGAATTATACTCGTAACATGCCCACGGTTTCGCTCAGCTAACAGTTGTTACTTACAACAGCTCCAAAACTAGTCAGATCGTCCTCACTATTAGCTCCAAGTTGTTTGTTTACCACTTGTTGGCTGATCTTCTCGTGAGCAAACAGAACGTACTAAACGCCTACCGCTCTCGCTCCTAAATTAACTAGATGAAAGCTGCACGCCACACGACTTGAGTAAGTCACCCGTCAAATCTCAAATATACGGGATACTTAATTTTATGTAATGTTAGCTAAGTAGTAGTTTCACATTATTTATATACGATACTGTGAAGAAACGGCACGGACTGATTATGATAGGACCGCGTATTTAGAGCGTTAGGTTGAAACACCAGCATAGCAGTAAAACCCGAACGTCCCATATAGCCCTTAGGGTTCTGTGTGGAGATAAAGAAAGAACAAGAATACTTCTTCTTCAGGCATGTCGTACAAGCCGACTAATGAGATGTTGCCAATAACTTCATCATGTCAAAGTAATTGATACAGAAACCACAGCTGCAGAAGCGTGAATTTTGATGCAGGCTCGTTGCAATAAGGAGGCCATGTCCTGCGGTGGTGGGTTCATGCTCTGTAAGGTGCAAAAAGGTAGATGGATTAAAGTAAAACACCTTAATTAGGACGCGAATAAAATTATCTATCTATCTATCTATCTATCTATCTATCTATCTATCTATCTATCTATCTATCTATCTATCTATCTATCTATCTATCTATCTATCTATCTATCTATCCATCCATCCATCCATCCATCCATCCATCCATACATCCATCCATCCATCCATCCATCCATCCATCTATCTATCTATCTATCTATCTATCTATCTATCTATCTATCTATCTATCTATCTATCTATCTATCTATCTATCTATCTATCTATCTATCTATCTATCTATCTATCTATCTATATTTCTATCTATATTTCTATCTATCTATTTATCTATCTTGTCCAGATGTAAACTGTTTATTGTCTTCCTACGTCTGTGGTCAAAGTAATCATCATCTTCTTCAGTTGCCTTCAGCTCCCCGAGGAGCATATTCCGTCAACAACACAGGTAAAGGTGTTATGTCGTAGGGGAGTGAATTGTGTGAGAGACTTCCCTACACTACGTCTATCCTTTTTATCATGTGATGTGACCAGTGTGGTTCTTCACTGGATTTTGCCTTTCCTAACCCGAGAGCAGAATCGGATACCAATTTACATGATGGGTATACTGACGTGTGATACTATTAGGTTTCGATTACGGAACCCGGTTATTTCGCCGCGAGAGAAAAAAAAAACTTTAACCGATTAGTCTTCAACAATCTCGTGCCAAATTTGAAAGAATGTTCCGTTGTAAAAGTACAATCATAGTAGGGCCTATAGGCCCTCTCGCATTTATAGTATCTAGAATTCAAACATAGAATGTGTTGAATAAGGCAACAATTGTCATCAAAACATACATACGACTTCATATAGTGATATGCAAACATAATTAGATTTCACAAAGGGAGTGGGATATGGTATGTGCGCTCATGCACACAGACAAGTTGACTTACGGGCAGACGGACACACGGACAGATAGATAGATAGATAGATAGATAGATAGATAGATAGATAGATAGATAGATAGATAGATAGATAGATAGATACGTAGATAGATAGATAGACAGATCTTTATGCAGGGAAGAAAATAAACAGTCCAGATTTTTACATGTGTGCCGTTAATTATAACAAAATTAATAACATGTAACAATGTACTATATTAATAATTTGAGAATGTCAATTGTAAAGTAAGTGTTAAGCAAATTTAATTTCAGCATACATGTTGGCGTACGTTTGGTACCTCAGATATTGTTGGGTGGGGCACGGGGCATTGAAAGGTGGGGGTATCAATGTGGGAACGCAAGCTGTGAGATACTACACCGGAATTGTCCAGTTCAATGCCGTCACGCCTACCTTAATCCTGGTTAGCGTTCCCTGAGCGCGCGTGTCAATGTTAGAAGTAGGACCGTGGTTAACCAATCGTATCTGTCGCTCAGTTTTTGACCAGTCTCGCGTCATTTTGATTACCACCTTGTCCGGAGGCCCATAAAATCCTGTCACCGAACACTGAACGAACACTTTATACCGTTTTGACAATTCCAACTGACTGTGGAAGGCTAATCTGAAGTAGAGAGTATAATAGCCACTTGAGAGAAAGTGGACTTGTGATTCAGTGTTAAGTTGTGTAGTTCAAGCCTGCTTGAAGTGAATATTTCTACTTGGATATTTTGTGAACAAGTCGCTATAAGCGCTCTCGAAGTTGGCATCAAGTGAAGGAATAGTGTTTCTTGAGAAATAATAAATAAGCAGAAATGGATCGTACTCCTTCCAAAGATGATAAAACAACAGATGACAACAGAATTGATGAGTAAGTAGGCCTCTACTTTGTGTGTTTCTGTTAATTGTCATTATCATCAAAAAAAGATCAATTTATAGTATCCTCTAGACCTAAAGGTCTTGTATATTTGGACATACGCCCTAATATAACCGACTAGGTTGAACGGGACGCGCCTCGCCAAAACAAGGCAAAAGTTTTACTTAAAAAAAAATTATCTTCAAGGCAAGTAGACAAGTTTACGTTCGTTAGATATGATAAGTAGGCTACTCTTTACGTTCATTAGATATCACAAGTAGACAATGTTTTCATTAGTTAGATGCCTTAATTTTCCCTTTCGCTCCTTCTGGAGCAGGGAGCCACAAATGCAGTCGGTCCCCTAACAGGGAGACTGCATCAAAGCATTTATATGCTGTGTCACTGGCTGTGTCTGTAGCAATAAGTGTTACACGATGAGATTGCCAGCCTCCATGCACAAACTCATATTAGACGCCTCTGCGATACATAAATGATCATGTAAATAGGCAGATAAATGAAAAAGTTAAAATTTTAAATAATTAACTAATTCATTCATTCATTACCCTGATGAGCATGGGCTTTTCAGCAATAACAACAAAACATATCATTGGGTCATCTCAAATCAGCTCAAACCATCATTTCTCTATGCTAATTCCACCCTCCTTCCTCCGCATATCAAATTGTGTACATTGTTTCTATAACGTCCCCAAATTTCTACATTAGCCATTCGTTTCTATAACGTCCCCAAATTTCTACATTAGCCATACGTTTCTATAACGTCCCCAAATTTCTACATTAACCATACGTTTCTATAACATATACAAATTTCTACATTAACCATACGTTTCTATAACATCCCCAAATTTCTACATTAGTCATAAGTTTCTATAACATCCCCAAATTTCTACATTAATCATACGTTTCTATAACATCCCCAAATTTCTACATTAACCATACGTTTCTATAAAGTTAGTTGCTTATCCTTTACAGGACGTGGCAATCAACCCCAGCTTTTATTGGCTGTTTGTGATTTTTCTAGGCAATTTTTTCATTCAGTAGTTTGCCATTGCTTTCTGACGTTTCTATAACGTCCCAAAATTTCTACATTAACCCTAAGTTTCTATAACATCCCCAAATTTCTAAATTAGCCCTAAGTTTCTATAACATCCCCAAATTTCTACATTAACCCTAAGTTTCTATAACATCCCCAAATTTCTACCTTAGCCCTAAGTTTCTATAACATCCCCAAATTTCTACATTAACCCTAAGTTTCTATAACATCCCCAAATTTCTAAATTAGCCCTAAGTTTCTATAACATCCCCAAATTTCTACATTAACCCTAAGTTTCTATAACATCCCCAAATTTCTACCTTAGCCCTAAGTTTCTATAACATCCCCAAATTTCTACATTAGCCCTAAGTTTCTATAACATCCCCAAATTTCTACATTATCCCCAAACTTAAGTTTTCTAAGTCGCCTGCAAGAAAGCAAAAATGACTGGGCGGGCATATAGTTCCTTATCCTTCATAAATATAGGTTACATATAGATTCTTTCTAGGCCCATGTATTCTATTACAAACGTCGCATCATCAACATTCACCTTTTTTGCTTCTTTTAATGAGCTTGGACCACCACTGTAGCTGGGCCCATTGCAGGAAGCATGTTGTTTTTAAGAAGTTTTTATAACAGTTTGTTTCATGTGATGACTCTCAACCTGACACGAGTATAACAGTTTGTTTCATGTGATGACTCTCAACCAGACACGAGTATAACAGTTTGTTTCAGGTGATGACTCTCAACCTGACACGAGTATAAGTTTGTTTCATGTGATGACTCTCAACCAGACACGAGTATAACAGTTTGTTTCAGGTGATGACTCTCAACCTGACACGAGTATAACAGTTTGTTTCAGGTGATGACTCTCAACCTGACACGAGTATAACAGTTTGTTTCATGTGATGACTCTCAACCTGACACGAGTACAACAGTTTGTTTCAGGTGATGACTCTCAACCAGACACGAGTATAACAGTTTGTTTCAGGTGATGACTCTCAACCTGACACGAGTATAACAGTTTGTTTCATGTGATAACTCTCAACCTGACACGAGTATAACAGTTTGTTTCATGTGATGACTCTCAACCTGACACGAGTATAACAGTTTGTTTCATGTGATGACTCTCAACCTGACACGAGCCACATCTGAAGTAACAATAGTTAAATTTGTTTGTTCATCTTTTCAAGCGACTCGCAGAAACCGCATCAAGTTACTTTAATTTAATATAGTGAAATCTTTTATAACCCACGATAACATGTTCAGTTTATGGGGCTTGAAATAATTCTTATTAAACTACTATTTCTGAATTAGTATTTTTTAACCAGACCTAAATAGCCTACCCAATTAACTTCGCATATTATTTGTTTTCCATTCTCTGACGTTAATATTGTAAACTCATTTTGTCTTCATATTCCGCTTTTTGGGGTTTTAATTTTTACGCGTTTAAAAAAATTATATATATATATATATATATATATATATATATATATATATATATATATATATATATATATATATATATATATATATATATATATATATATACATATATATATATATATATATATATATATATTCACTATTGTTGCTATACACAGAATCAATACTTATTATTTACTTGTTTTTTCCTACTTTTTCCTACTCTTTCTCTTTGAACCACCATAACTGGCACTCGCTGTTGGTGAAATTGTTTTTCATAGTAACATATGGGTCATATAAAATGTGAAGTCAGTCCTATTGTATGGCTCTGAGACATGGAGAGCAACAAAAACAACAAACAAAAAGCTACAGACTTTTATAAACGGGTGCTTGCGTAGAATAGAAGGACTGAAATGGTATGACAAAGTCACAAATGTGGAATTGATGACAAGAACCAGACAACTGCCAGAGGAACGAACGAACGAACGAACTTTATTTTCAAAGGGTTTAGAATTGGGCACGCAGGCCCGTCTAACATTCTGCCCTTCCTTTCTCTCGTCTTCCATACTGAATTCATTTGTTCTCATATGTATCTTAAATATTACTTAAATAATTAAATAACAATAAAATACAATACAATAAAATCCCAACATTGTAACAGTACAATAATAGTTGCACAGATTTACAGTTCCTTATCATAATTAATACTAAACAGGACAAAATTATCTTTAAAACCTACACATGACGTTATGTAATTATTTAAGAACATAACTAAGATATAACAAGAGTTGAGAAGAAGACGCTGGCCATGGATAGGACACACATTGAGGAAACCTGTTGATAGCATTACAAGGCAGTCTTTGGTCTGGAATCCACAGGAAAAGAGGCAGAGGTCGACCAAAAAAAACACATGGAGAAGAGAACTGGATACAGAGGTGAAAATGATGAGGAAAACATGGAAAGAACGTGAGCGGATGGCACAGGAAGGAAGACTTGGCATGTGTTTGTTGAAGGCCTATGCTCCTCGGGGAGCTAAAGGGTATTGACCGAGTGAGAAATTACATAGATTTTTTAGCATGCTCCTTCGCTTGAATATAATGAACGTGTCTGATTAACGAACCGGGTAGTTTACGGAGTCTCTTAAGAGACAAAAGAAATAAAAGGTTTACTGGTCTCTCAGGTATGCTGCATCTGGAAAGTAATTCAGGCAATCTATAATATCCCCAAATTTAATTGTCTGCAACATCCTCGAATGTCTACATTAGCCATACGTTTTTGTAACATCCCAAATTTCTATATTAGCCCTAAGTTTCTATAACGTCCCCAAATTTCTATATTAGCCATACGTTTCTATAACGTGTCGGCGTCTGTGGCCTAATGGATATGAACGTAGTTTCATAATCTAGATATACCAGGTTCGAAACCTGCTGCAGGCGGTTTGGTAGCAGATCGCTTTGTGTGGATTTTTAACAATGGTATAAGCGATGCACCGTTCAGAAAGCAATGGCAAACTACTGAATGAAAAAATTGCCTATAAAAATCACAAACAGCCAGTAAAAGCTGGGGTTGATTGCCACGTCCTGTAAAGGATAAGCAACTAACTAACTTTCTATAACGTCCCCAAATTTCTACATTAACTATATGTTTCTATCACGTACCCAAATTTCTACATTAGCCATACGTTTCTTTAACATCCCCTAATTTCTACATTAGCCATACGTTTCTATAACGTCCCCAAATTTCTACATTAACCATACGTTTCTATAACATCCCCAAATTTCTACATTAACCATACGTTTCTATAACGTCCCAAAATTTCTATATTAGCCATACGTTTCTATGTCTATCTTCCCTTCCAGTCATTTATGACCATAGGAGCGTACCTCCCGAAATAACTTTCGGTGGCACGAGATTGGGAAGGTGTAGATCGAGCTGTTGCCCATGCAGCAAGACCCGGCCTGGATGTCAGAGGAACGGTCTGGTCGCTACAGACTGACACCAGTAGCAACCGCCTGTCACTAGTAGGATACGGAACTTGCCCTCCAATTCATCTCTTCCCTTTAGTCATTGCTGACCATATAAGGGATACAGAGCATGTATTAGCTCTAGAATTGCCACAGTTATCCAAGTAGGATCGTGTCATCTAAGGAACCTCGACTGATTTAAGCATGTATTAGCTCAAGAATTGCCACAGTTATCCAAGTAGGATCGTGTCATCTAAGGAACCTCGACTGATTTAATGAGCCATTAGCGGTTTTACCGTGAGACAGTGTGAACTTAGACATGCACGGCTTAATCTTTGAGACAAGCATATGACTACTGGCAGGATCAACAAGATAACTGTCCAAAAAGACGTGCGTCTTCTTCGATCATTTCGTCGCTCGCGCGGGGAGGGAGACAGCGCTCTGTGCAGAGCGGATCCCGGCGGCCCCGGCGATTTTATTCTTGCGAGAACCACTGGCCGCCTGCCGACAAGACGTTCCCCTAGTCAGAGAGGACGGGCCGAAAGCGACACGTTTCTATAACATCCCCAAATTTCTACATTATCCCAAAACTTCAGTTTTTTAAGTCGCCTGCAAGTAAGCAAAAATGACTGGGCGGGCATATAGTTCATTATCCTTCATAAATATAGGTTACATATAGATTCTTTCTAGGCCCATGTATACTATTACAAACGTCGCATCATCAACATTCACCTTTTATGCTTCTTTTGATGAGCTTGGACCACCACTGTAGCTGGGCCCATTAAAGGAAGCATGTTGTTTTTAAGAAGTTTTTTATAACAGTTTGTTTCATGTGGTGACTCTCAACCTGACACGAGTATAACAGTTTGTTTCATGTGATGTCTCCCAACCTGACACGAGTATAACAGTTTGTTTCATGTGATGACTCTCAACCTGACACGAGTATAACAGTTTGTTTCAGTTGATGTCTCTCAACCTGACACGAGTATAACAGTTTGTTTCATGTAATGTCTCTCAACCTGACACGAGTATAACAGTTTGTTTCATGTGATGACTCCCTGACACGAGTATAACAGTTTGTTTCATGTGATGACTCTCAACCGGTCACGAGCCACCTCTGAAGCAACAATAGTTATATTTGTTTGTTCATCTTTTCAAGGACTCGCAAAAACCACATCAGGTTATTTTAATTTAATATAGTGAAATCTTTTCAAGATGCAGCAATAGTGAATGCAGTCAGCGACCCATAGCTTGACTGCTTGCATCAGGACCAGCGAACCAGAGCTGGTCAAGACCTTACTCCACCTCCACGTGGTGGTCCTGGAAACAGTCTGCAGCAGTGCAGGCTGGCTGAGCGAGTACGGATCGCAATGGGAAGGCAAACCCGGTCCCTAAAAAATGAAGTGCAGAAGTCGGATGTGTCGACCGAAAGGTGCAGATATCACAGCTACGGCGTAAACAGACACAACGCAACCACCGTCCTTTTCAGGACGAACGAGGAAGGAAGAAGAATTCCAGAGTTATTTAGCACGCCGTGCCAGACTTTTTTTGTGGGCAGAATTTTAGAGAGTGAAGTGTTCATCTTTCAGTCTAAATTTTATTTGTGAATTTTCCTTTGAACATGTACTTATTATATACCAAACTGTAGGGAAATTGATAGAGAATTGTAATATATAATGTCTTTGGTAGTATTACCACAACTATGTTCGGTATACTTAAAACATTTTGCATGTAAAATTGAAAAACGCTAAAACGTTGACAGTAGAATACGATCTTACCAAAGACAAATTACTGTTGCAGACAATAAAACTTTCTTTTTAATCTTCAAACGTCAAGTTAATCCATGTACAAAGTAAAAAAAACGTGCTTATGGCGACTATTAGTGCATTTAATGTTATTCACACCAGTTTTTCTGTGGTTCTTTGTAAGAAAAAAAAATTATGCAATCTTGCATTACGTAATTTTCAAACAAATAAAGAAGAATAACGTCATATAAAAACTTTTTTACTCTTGTTTAATGTTTTAATAGTATCCCTAGCTTTATCTTCTACCAAGAACTAAGTGATTAGATGTTACGGTAGGTCTAGTTTTGTTGCTTTTTGATCGGCCAGAATATGACTACGCCCACTCATCAACTAAATGTAGTATGTCTAGCTTTTCTGCACAGATTCCGTATTTTGACAACAAACTGTGACTACCAAACAATCATCATCAATGTCAGCAATGTTTCAAAGTAGTTTGACACAGTTATTTGCTTAGGAGACTTAGAAAATGTAAATATAAAGCGTCACATATTTCTCTAGCAATAACAACGAAAAACGCAAACACGCTAATCTTCACAAAAATTGTGATAATAACGTCAAAACACGTTCATGTGCTTATTAACTACAGTCAAATTAGTTGTTTAAATAGTAGCGGAAGTCATTCTACGAGTTTTAATATATCAACTGCATAAAACGGACGATTTTTAGGGTTTATTCGTGATAAACTAAAAACCACGCTGTGAGGGTTGCTCTGGCACGGCGCGTTGAATTTTGCAACGCTCAGAGCGTTGGTCTATAGTCAAAGAGTTAAACTACAATTTCTGAATTAATATTTTTTAACCATACCTAAATATATATTATATACCATAATTAACTTCGCATATTATTTGTTTTCCATTCTCTGAGGTTAATATTTTAAACTCGATTTGTGTTCATGTCTCGCTTTTTAGGACTTTAATTTTTACGTGGTTTTAAAATTATATATATATATATTGTTGTTGCTTTAGACAGAATCATTGGTTATTATTGACCTGAATTTTCTTACTTTTACTACTCTTCTCTTTGAACCACCATAACTGGCGCTCGCTCGTGGTGAAATTGTTTTTCCTAGTCACATATGGGTTACATCAAATGTCAAGCCAGACCTTTTGAGTGGCTCTGAGACACGGAGAGCAACAAAAACAACCAAAAGGCGAGACTTATAAACGGGTGCTTACGTAGAATAGAAGGACTGAAATGGTATGACAAAGTCACAAATGTGAAATTGACGACAAGAACCAGACAACTGCCAGTGGAACAAGAGTTGAGAAGAAGACGCTGGCGATGGATATGACCCACAATGAGGAAACCTGTTGATAGCATTACAAGGCAGTTCTTGTTCTAGAACCCACAGAGAAAGAGAGGCAGAGGTAGACCAAAAAATACATGGAGAAGAGAACTGGATACATAGATGAAAATGATGAGAAAAACACTTGAGCGGATGGCACAAGACAGGAAGACTTGGCATGTGTTTGTTGAAGGCCTGTGCTCCTTGGGGAGCTAAAGAGTATTGATTGATTGATATGAATTACATAGATTTTTCTTTTTTAGCATGCTCCTTTAGTTGAATATAATGAACGTGTCTGATTAATGACCCGGGTAGTTTCTGAAGAGACAAAGAAATAATATGACATGCAGCTGGCAACCTTATCATGCTAAACAAAGTGTTACATAAACCACAGCTAGAGATCCCATACATGCTTTGGTGAAGGTTTTCTGCTAGGCGACCTGCAGCACTGGTTTCTTTACTCCCTACGGAGCACGAGAAAAGGGGAATTTAGTTTGGTGTTTCAAGCTATTTGTGGCTTAAAGATATTTAGATTATTGGCTAAAACATAATGAACCTGGTGCAGTAGTTTGATGTTTCAAGCGATTTGTGGCTTAACGATATTTAGATTATCGGCAGTAGTTTGGGTTTTCAAGCTATTTGTGGCTTAAAGATATTTAGATTATTGGCTAAAACATAATGAACCTGGTGCAGTAGTGTGGTGTTTCAAGCTATTTGTGGCTTAAAGATATTTAGATTATTGGCTAAAACATAATGAACCTGGTGCAGTATTTTGGTGTTTCACGCTATTGTTGGCTTAAAGATATTTATATTATTGGCTAAAATATAATGAACCTGGTGCAGTAGTTTGGTGTGTCAAGCTATTTATGGCTTAAAGATATTCGGATTATTGGCTAAAACATAATGAACATGGTGCAGTAGTTTGGTGTTTTGAGCTATTTGTGGCTTAAAGAAATTTAGATTATTGGCTAAAACATAATGAACCTGGTGCAGTAGTTTGGTGTGTCAAGCTATTTGTGGCTTAAAGATATTTAGATTATTGGCTAAAACATAATGAACCTGGATCAGTAGTTTGGTGTGTCAAGCTATTTATGGCTTAAAGATATTTAGATTATTGGCTAAAACATCTTAAAGAATATTTATTTATTGGCTAGCAATAAGCGATAAAAAACCTGGTGCAGTAGTTTGTGTGTGTTTCACCCCCTTAGCTAATTTTGTGGCTTACAGTGTGAATTTAGTGATTGATTGGCTTGAGAACATAAATGAACCTGGTGCAGTAGTATGGTAATTCAAGCTAAATAAATGGCTATACAAGGTCATTAACATGCAGTTTGTGGGACTAGAAACTTAATGAACAGCCACACAACAAAAAAGAAATATAGTGTTTGAATAAGTGCCTTACCTTGTATCGATAGCCGCAGGAGCCCAGTCGCAATGTTTCTTTGAGGCCATCGTTCTTGCTGTAGAATTGGACAACTTCAATATCCCGGGCAACAGTGTTAGCACCCCAAACATGATCACCTTGTCAACGGTGAACTCTCATTGGCCAAGTTCATTCGACACGGCAGTCCACATGTTAACTACGAGTAATATAATGAACCAGTGACAATACGCGAATGCAATGGATTGTTCCTCGAAGAGTTGACTAGAAGATCCTCAAAGACACCTCCTACTTCCCACACTTGTAAGCATATAAAAGTTAATGGATGAGCGCTAAGACCTAACTGGTGGTCCTTTTCCATAAATACACTGATTTAATTGGACTCGAACACACCTTGGACCATAACGGGTATAAGTTTACAGGCGAAAACAGGTCACCATGTATTCATCATACTCGATTGATCAATTGGTCTTATTTACAATCAAAAGCTTTGGACAATCATGATATGAAGAACATTAACAATGGACTTTACAATCCCCTTCATATCCGTAGACCAAAGACACTTTCAGGCGAGTTTGCATCCCCCTGTTTATATCAATAACTCAAATCATTCAGTAGTACCCCCACTCGACCACGAATCTTTCCATGTCAGTTTATAAAATAATATAGTGTTTCCAAATAAGCAATGACTACCAAAGTACCAGGACTAAAACCCGGGCCCTTCGTACATCTATTCTACATTGCGCTAGAGTATGTCCTCTTATAGTGCTTAACAACAAGTTCTCAGGCAAAATAATTCTCTGGACGAACAAAAGTTTACCCCCACCAGTAATGGAGGTTTTTTCTTTTATAACTGTTAATCGCGGTCTCTTAATACCAATCTCCTGAAAATAAGGAGAATTAACCCATGTTCTCATTGATCTACGATCATGTTCTCGAGCAAAAGAAATATAGGAGTCTCAGAAATGCTTGCCTATATAAAGTGTATGGTTCCGTTAGTGACACGCATTCCTCACTATACAGATGCATAGTAAAGCTTCAATCAATAAAAAGGCTTTGTTCATGAACAAACGTACTAACATGTTTGCTAACTACACAGAATCAGCATATTCTACTTCATTTCATAACTGCTTGCATAACAAACCAATGTCATATTCAGTGCTGCGCTAGGTAACGAAGTCATACTACATAGCCCGGACGTATATATGATACTAGCAATAATACAGCATCCACTCATGTAAACGTTTTGACATCTAAGCCCTGAGCACTATGCGCCTAGCATAATAAAGGAACAAAAGTTTTCTTTTTTCTGGAGCATGGGGGGGGAAAGGTTTCTTTTTACCTGGGCATGGGGAAATACACTAGCAGAAACACATACGGGCGCCTATCATTTGGTCGTTTTTTTACTGCCCTGCGTTACAGAATAAACCTGGGGAACAATCTTCATAAGAGATGGGACTTAATAATTTTTCATAATTTTTCAGAAAAAAAAAAAAAAAAAAAAAAAAAACTATCCTTTCTTCCCCATAATCAAAAGATCATCAGAAATTTCAAACAAACCTTCGGGGTGACTGAATTGTCTCCCGACACGGGCATTCGTTTTCCACCAGGCATTCCACTTCATCATCGGAAGACACACACCTAATTTTTTTTTCGTCTTCGCCATGGATGCGCTTTAAGAAACTCATGTTTGGCTGAAAACCCCAAAGATTCAGTACAGATCGGGGGTCAAGGAAATATAGTTCTCCGCATTAGCAGTACCACATCATACAATGAACTCCAAAGATAAATCACGATATAAAGGGGGGGGACCGAATCGTCTAAATAGACACATAGTTAAAACATAGACTCGGAACACTTATAAACAATTCCCTGCAATAAACCCTAAGCAAGAAAAATCTTTTTATTCTGCCCAAACACAGGAACAGACCAACGAAACTAGATTCTGCAACGCCAAACTTCAGATACCAGCATCAATATCGATATTCATGCAAGAAGTAATCGACATATAAACAATCAAAGTATCCGTATCTCAATCCTGGGTGCAGTATCTGCGTACCCATGTGGAAAGCATTAATGACATGAGTTTCAAACTCCCAAATAACTTTCTCAGAAACTAAATAAAGAATTAATACTATATAACCCATACTATTGCTACCACCAGTCATCGTTGGATTCAACAAGACTACTCGCATACCACCCGGGAAAAATGCAATTTTTTTCCTCAGACGCCAACCGTACAAATCGGGCTCACGAAGCGCAGCCTTCAATATGAAATGCGCCGTCCCCTTGCAGAGCTAATGCATCACAGTCAATTTTACGAATGTCAAATTATGAGTTTAAAGAACAACGCGAAGCATAGATCGCACTTGAGTCAGAATCTATCTTCACATCTCAGCAGATTGAGCCATGTCTCTTAAGTTCTAGGGGAACGGTCAATACATATTTCAGCCGGGACGGTGCCACCAGACGTAATTACTCAAACGACTATCATGGCAATGACGGTACAATGCTTGACGACTCCCGAATTTCATATAACAATTTCATATGGGTGACTATAAGTCCATGATTGACAGCAAGAAAACATCAACAAAGAACAGAGCGGTGTATATCTTACACTGAAACGAACTGATAGTAGCTTGATTACAAATCACTCTACATTACAAATCTTGTTACATGTGTATTCCAATCTTGATATCAGATGATGGAACTTCGTTATAGGACTTCATCATCGTACGTTTTAGACACGATCATTACGATTGACCTCAACAGAAAGCCTTGGGAATCCTGAGGGCATCCTAGACCAATATGTCTAGCCATCCAATTATCTGCGTCCAACGGATCAGGCTCGTCCCGAGAAACTGAACAAGGTTGAAAACTGAAGTGCAATTGACCATAATCGAGTAGACCTCGAGCTCTTTCAAATTTTTCAAATTCTTACTCTGTAATAGGCAAGCGTAAAGCATTTCTGGTCGGTTTTCTACTTATGAAATGTGCGCCTAGAAGGAATCTGTTTGTAGTTTGAGAAGAGTGAATATAAAACCATAGCAATAGTTACACGGTCCTAAAATCAATTCAGAGTAACTGGTTCCCCTTATCTGCCGCATTAAGTTTTCAACTGGAAATATATATTACCGTGATCACCAGCAGAGTTCCAGAGTAAGCATCTTGCCAATAGTTTTAGAGGCACTGCTCTACAGATCCTACAGTGGATAAGGGTCACTCCAACGTAAGATACAAATCGTCTTACTTACGTAGGACACCACTCAATAGGTGGTACACCTCCCCCAACCCAATAGGTGGTGTTGAAAACAAATGTTTTAATCTTCATCCAGAGAGGATTGGCATTCCCTGACGGACCAATGTGGACCATATTAGGCGACCCCTTTCTTTAGTAGTGGTAGAGAGAGGTGCCATGAAGAGGATAGATTTCGGATGAATCTTCCATAAACATTGAATTAAGACCTAAGAGACTACGCACTTGCTTTTTCTTTTAGGCTTAGGACATAGAGATGTTAAGTATCATAGTGAATAGTCCCTCTGTATTTAGGAAACTCATGAACGAACTCGCTGGCCTAGAAAGAATAATTTCGCTTAAAACATCAATCGCACCAGGCTTTAGAGGATATTCGCTGTCAGATTGGTTAGCCTAACTCGCGTAGAGTAGACAGTTAATTCAACTACCCCGAAAAGTGATCTTCCCTAGTATCGCTGAAAAGATAAGATGTCGGTCGTAGGTATCAATGACATCTGACCGACATAAGATACGAGGATTCGACGCATCATGCGTACCGAATGTAGCTGGAAGCGTTCATAATTAACCGGAAAGGCATAAGAAAATTCGCATTTTAAAAAAAAAGATAATTCCAAAACTAGGGGCCGGTGTTGGAAAAGGCCTCAAAAAAGCCGTATTTGTTTGCTTTGCCGAAGTTTAGATAAGAGGAAATCGTATGCCAATATACCTTTAGACTCAATCCATTTAGTGAATAATATATTAAATGTATCTGTAGAAAGACTTAGTGTATCTCTTCTTAGTAATGAAAGGCCATAGTCCAGTATCAAACTCTCGAACTTGGCATTCCCTCTGCTGATTGTTTGATCTGCCATTAGACGCTATGATAATAGGTTGTTTCTATACTATTCTCCTCGAAAGAGTAGAAACCATAGGCGCTATACAATACAAATTGAGGTTGTTCAAATTAGGTGCTAAATCTATCATCTCATCAACTCCTTGGATGTCAAAATTAAGAGTGCTCGCGAAAATGCAGAAATCAGGATAATGTTTTCCTTGTCCCTAAAAGCACATGGTGAGTTTGAACATGCATGCTAAATGACCCCAGTGTCCAGGGATGTCAATAAGGACATCCTGATGAAAATGTTTCGCCACACATTGATGAACTTCGTCAAGCTGTTCTCCTAGAGCATAAATTAGGAGAGACAGTAACATTTCTCCTGATTTCAATAGAAGTGGAATACCTAGAAGAGGATACGATATAGATCTGAAAAACTTGCTTCCTAATCCTGTTTACGGGAAGTGACGTAGATGACCATGTTACTGGTGGTTCGTTGCATGGAAAAAGGACTGTTCATAATACAGATCGTTACATGGAATTCCGTACGCATATTGCATGTGAATAGGGCTTCAAAATATACGACGACATTCAACATAGTCTGTTTTTCCTACAAGGTAGCAAAACAAATGCTTTGTCACCAGGACAAAGTTGTCGTAAGGTTCTTTTCTTATTGGCAAATTGTCTTGCCTTCTGTTTAGCAAATTCAGAAGAAGAAGTTGCCAATTTGCATGCTTCGATAATCTTTTGTCTCAGCGCGATGACATATTCGTAAGAAGATTTTGTGTCATCGGTAATATTATCAGCGGTTCTGAGATCATGAAGCAAAGACATAGGGCCGTGCGATCGCGCGCCAAAGACAAGTTCAAAGGGAGGAAATCCTGTATGTTCATTGGAGACCTCTCTGTAAGCGAAGAGGGCCGCGGGTAAAACCCTGTCCCAATCTTGAGGATGATCCTCAGTTATCTTCCCTAGTAAGTTTGTGAGTGTTCTATTTAGCCGTTCGACCATCCCATTGGACATAGGATGATAGATACTACTCAAAGATCTCTCTATCTGCAAAGCAGACATTACTTGAGACATGGTATCCGATATTAGTTGGGTGCCATGGTCTGATAATATCTCTCCGGGGAATCCCAGACGAGAAAATATAAGCCAAAGAGCATCTGCAATGTCAGCAGTAGTAATGCTCTTCAGAGGAATAGCCTCTGGCCAACGTGTGCACATATCAACACACGTCAAGATAAACTGATGTCCTCTAGCAGATTTGATCTTAAATTGACCAATGATGTCTATCGCCATTTTCTGAAATGGTCGAATAGGAATGTCTGCAGCCTGAATAGGTGCAGCATGGCGTGGACCTTTGGATTTGACCTCTTGACATACTTTACAAGATCGACAATAAATCCGTATGTCCTTGTTCACAAAAGGCCAAAAGAAAGCCGCAAGAACTCTTGACTTAGTACGGGAAAAACCCATATGTCCAGCACACTGAGAGTCGTGAGCGTGCTGCAAAATTTTAACTCTCAAATTCTTGGGCACAATCCTGTAAAGAAAGGAGTAGCAATCTTAATGATAGCAGTAGAGTATTTCTCTAAGGTGCTGCCAAATGTAACACATTTGACTACTTTTCCTGTGGCACGAGAAGGATCTACAAGTGACTGCCTAACACCAATTGTGGTGCATCTAGAATAAAAAAGAACTGAGACTGGATTGTCATTTACTAAACCTTTGTGTAAGACAAGAGAACCTCTTCCATCATGCGCGACTGACGCAGGAAGAGCGGGAAGAGGATGGCCACAACTTAAAGTGGACACCGTAGTTGGTTCAAATAATGTTTTGCATTGGGCGCACTGAGATGCTCTCCCAAAATCAAAAGTGGAACATGCCATATTATTAGCGTCATTATTATCTTTAGTCTGTTTATAGGCGGCTTCATGTGACTCTTGCTGTGCAGAGTTTGCCTGATAATGTGATTTATGTTTTTTGTATTGTGATCTACCTCGATTATTATTGCCTCTGTAATCATTATTGTTTCCTCTATTGTAACCCCTATTTGGGTTTGAGTCATAGTTCTCATGGTCACCATTATCATATTCATTATAATGAGTATCTCTATAACTATGGTCTTGTTGTCTCCATGATGGATGACTTGGATAGTTTCTATAATGACTTTCTCTGCGGAAATTCCTATAATTATGACCACCTCTGAATCGAGGGCTGTCGGCTCGTCTCCAGTACTTCGCAGAAGAACCCTGAAATGATTGGTTACCTTGGTTTTGATAACTATTATGGTTACCCTTTTTATCATACCTGTTTTGTGGTCCCTGAAATTTGTGTGAATAATTAGGGTTGTATGATGTTGCCGAAGCAACTGACATGCCTTCCTTAACCTTAGTATTGCTAAAAGCTACGTCCGGATGTGCCGTGACGTATTGGGTACAATATTCTTCCATTTCTTTTAGTGTCTTGGGTTTACGCTCATGTAGGAATTCAAGGAATGGTTTTGTTTACACTTGACATAATCTTGTCTCTGAGCAATAAGTCCATAAGGGCTTCATATGTCTTTTCTGTTTTGGACAACTCAATCCAACGATTAAATGTAAGACGTGTCCTTGCAATGAATTCTGAGAATTCTACCCCTGATTCAGGTACCATTTTCTTAAACAAAAGACGGTAACCTTCCTCTGTTAATTGATATTTTTTTAAATAAGGCTGCTCTGATAACATCATAATTATCCTGGTCAGCCTCTTCTACCAAGCTTAAACTAGTCAGAGTGTCACCTTTCAGTATATCTGATAACTGATTAGCATACTGTGATCTATCCACATTATGATTTCGACAAGAACGTTCAAATCTATCCAGTTACACTGTTATGTCGTCACTGGATGGATTAAATGCTGGTAGCTTGATCTTGTAAATAAAAGGTTTAACACTACCACCAGATGACTGATTAACATTACCCATGTTTGTCAACTTCAATTTTTCTAACTCAAATGCTAACAGTTTTTCCTCATGTTCCCTTTTTGCCTTTCTCTCCTCGGCTTCAGCTTCTCTTTGTAGTCTTTTTTCTTCTTTTTCCATTTCCATCTGGATTCTCCTTTCCTCCACCTGCATCTGCAATTTCTTTTGTTCAGCTTCCAATTCCATTTTTTTCCCCTCAGCTTTTTGTTTTTCAGCCTCAGCTTCTAATCTTTTTTGTTCAGCTTCTCTGTCTAATCTTTTTTGTTCAGCTTCAGCTTCTCTTTTTAATCTTTTTTCTTCAGCTTTTTGTTTTTTCTCTTCCTCCTTCTGTGCTTTGGCATAATGAGAAAGTGCAAACTCTTTTAACTCCTCAGGAGTCATCCTAAGGGCTCTCCCTTGCTCAATGAAGTAGTCTAAAGTTGCCATAATATCTAATAATATGTGGCTATTATCACTGAAATAACAAATTTATTTCAACCAAACAGGAGCAAGTTTTTAACAAAAACTTGTATAATCAGCTCCCTATATCCCAATCTCTGTGGGAAACAAGCCTTTAAATAAGGTCTTGTATAATCAACTGTGTACCTCTAATAATAGCAATTAATCATCAGTTGATTCTTTCTCATAAGTTCACTACACAGCTAGTAGTGTATGATCAAATATATTTTATATAGCGTATGTTGATCAAGAACACAAACAAAACAATTATAAAAGACAACATGAAAACATTCGCAGAAATCAAATAAGTTAAATAGAAAAACAGAAGAAAATAATCACAGAACCTGTGATGATAACTGCGCCGTAATAAACAAAACAAATAACGCCACAGTGTATAAATATAAAGTTGTATAGAACTGAATGACAGGAAAGATTAGACCTACAAATACAAACAAATCAAAACAAAACTAAAGAATAAAAAAAAATATTACAAAAACAACGATAAGTACAGTCGTCACAGCTAACAAAAAATAGCAACAAATTGTCGCTAGGAAATTTTCAATTAAGAAAATTGACTCCTACAGACCACTAATATATGCCCTATGTTATTTGGGAAATCTTATATTAGTCACCTCACCAACCGCCCACGACATAGACACACAAATAATATGCAAACATTTAAACATAAATACATATATATCATATAAATGAGATGTGTTGTAGCGAAGGTGCAGCTGTTATGTAATGGCAAAGTTTCTAATGTAAATACAATAAACTGCCACTTTAATAAACACTAAATTTTGAACTAAACTATTACAATGTTCAACATATAGAGCAGTTCAAGAAGTTCCAACGTTGATGGTTCTCATAACTAACACACGTAAGACTTCTGACTTGTACTGCATTCTTTCCAAAAAAGTTAAACGTATGTTTGCAACTCACTGTGATGTCCAACGAAAAAATGTCAATACACGCTGACCTAGTTTCAGTATTCGCTTGATAGGTCACGTGAGGAATTGTTGACAAAGTGTAGACTCTCACTGTTGGTGTGTCGTATCAGGCGTCATGGAAACGATCTGGTATGAGTAGCTGACTTCCATGTTGTGTCTACTGTGCAGGTTAAGCCCAGAAAGCTGGCCTACCACATTGATAAGTGCTTTTTCTTGTGTGATATCACTCGTCCAGTCACAATGTTCTTTAAAGCTGGTATTGGTGTAGATGGTCAACTCAAAACCCGGCACAGTGTTGGGCATACAGGTCACCTTGTCCAAAACGTAATGAGGTCCCGACAAGGATGTAATGTTGACTATGAGTGTTAATGTGAGTGACAATACGCGAATGCATGGATTGTTCTGAAGAGTTGACTAGAAGATCAAACACTCACTCACACGTAGTTAGAAGTTAATGATGCAGACTACTGTGGTCGTTTCATACTGTTTAATTGGACGCACACACTTGGACAGTACGGGTATAGTTACAGGAAAACAGGTCGACATATATCATCTTACAGTTGATCAATGGTCTACAATCTTAAGTTGGCATTCATGTTGAAGAACATTACAATGGAACGTCCGTAGACAAGCACTTAGTTTCCACTGTTTATAAATATAACCATCAGGCCTTACTGACCGATCATGTCAGTTAATAAATAATGTTCAAGCATGACTCCTAGACAGAACCTCTTTTCTAGCGAAGATTCCTTTAGGTAAAGTTCAGCAAATATTTCTGAAGACAATGTTAACCCACCAGTATTGGGTTTTCTTTATAACTGATCTCTTAATCATCACCTGATAATAAGGGGCATCCCTGTTCTCTGATCGATGATCGACAAAAAATAGAATCCAAAATGGCTTCTGGTTCCCTTGAGCATCGCTCACTATACAGATGCATAGTAAAGCTTCAATATAAGCTTTGTTCATGAACACACATGTTTCTACAAGAATCAGCATATTCTTTCATCATAACTGCTGCATACAATCATATTCAGTGCTGCTAGGTAACATGTCATCCCGACATATTGATATAGATAATCATCATGTAAACGTCTGCCCATCTAAGCCTAGGAAGAAAAAGTTCAGCAAAAGTTCTTTTACCTTGGCATGGGAAATACACTAGCAGAACACATACGCCCTCTCCTGGCGTTACAGAATAAACACTGGGGAACGCATAGACTTAATAATTATATCAGAAATTATCTTCTTCCCCATAACAAATCACAGTGATCAACAAACTGAGGACTCGTCTCCGACATCGCCTTCACCAGGCTCCATCATCACCGAAGACCCTCTTTCGTCTCGGCATGCGCAGAAACTGCCTGACCCCAAAGTTCAGTACAAGGAAAAATAGTCCCACTTAGATATACAAAGATATCACGATATAAGACCGAATCGTCTTAAATAGACAAGGAGTAAACATAGACTCGGACCATAAACATTCTTGCATAAACCTAAGCAAGAACAACCTGTTTCTGGCCCAACAAGGAACAGACGAACAAAATCTAGATTCATACTCCAAATTCGATATCTAGGGGAGATAACCCATATAACAAAAGTATCAATCAATCATGGGTGATATATCTTTGGCCAGGAAAGCATTCTGATTCTAAAACAAAATACTTTCCCTCAGACAAATAAATATTATAATAACTACATACATTGCCACCAGTAATCTGTTGGTAACAGTGTTTCAACCTTATTGTGATTTAAAGATATTTAGATTATTGGCTAGAACATAATGAACCTGGTGCAGTAGTTTGGTGTTTCAAGCTATTTGTGGCTTAAAGATATTTAGATTATTTGCTAAAACATAATGAACCTGGTGTAGTAGTTTGGTGTGTCAAGCTATTTGTGGCTTAAAGATATTTAGATTATTGGCTAAAACATAATGAACCTGGTGCAGTAGTTTGGTGTTTCGAGCTATTTGTAGCTTAAAGATATTTAGATTATTGGTTAAAACATAATGAACCTGGTGCAGTAGTTTGGTGTGTCAAGCTATTTGTGGCTTAAAGATATTTAGATTATTGGCTAGAACATAATGAACCTGGTGCAGTAGTTTGGTGTTTCAAGCTATTTGTGGCTTAAAGATATTTAGATTATTGGCTAAAACATAATGAACCTGGTGCAGTAGTTTGGTGTGTCAAGCTATTTGTGGCTTAAAGATATTTAGATTATTGGCTAAAACATAATGAACCTGGTGCAGTAGTTTGGTGTTTCAAGCTATTTGTGGCTTAAAGATATTTAGATTATTTGCTAAAACATAATGAACCTGGTGCAGTAGTTTGGTGTGTCAAGCTATTTGTGGGTAAGGTAGTAGGATACCTTGATAGGGTAAAAAAACTCAAATTTTCCTTTCAGAATCAAACAACCATGGGTATAGTGTTAGTATGGACTTAAAATGTTTGTCCACATAATGACCTCATTAATTATGCAAATTAGCTTTCCAATATGGCCGCCGTAGTGAATAAATTATATACCTTTTTTAAAACATCATAACTATGTTATTTGTACAAGGATCTGACTGAAACTTGGCAAACTGAATCATTATATATAGCGTAAGGTCATGAACTAGTATGACAGAGATTGACAGAAAGGTTAATTTTTAATGAATTTTCAAAATTTATATTTCTGGAATGTTTGATATTTGTGCCTCATTATATATGCATGATGGTCATAAAACTAAAACTTTGAATTCAATTGTATCCATTTTAGATCAGAATCTGTAAGATTATATGACAACCAACTGTGTTAATTTTCATGTCAATTGAATGTACAGACCCAGAGATATCTTGTTTCAAAGATCACCAATTATGCTAAAAAGACAATTCCGAGAAAACAAAGAAAAACAGAAAAAGAACTCACAAAATGAAGTTTAATGAGCTCCTGTTGAATAATGGTCTCCTTCTACTGCAGCTGCAGTGTCTATGAATCCCCTTTTCAGTGCTCTCAGGGTCTTTCCATTGCAATGTCCTTACTTGCTGAATAGATCCTGTGCAGCGTTATCATGTATGCTTTCTTTGCCATGGGTTGACTTGTGTTCATGTATATCGAAAAATTCTGCAATGCACTGTGGCCTTTCCCAATAGAACGCACAAATGCCACCATTCGCACATTTACTTCTTTGTTTGTGAGTAGCTGAAGATGAAACATCAGATGTATTGAAATTGGCATTCCATTCGCCACAATTTGTACACTTGATACTGATTTCATGACAAAAGCCATTCCTATTCTCTTCGTCGATGTCACAGGTCAGTGAGTACTGATAACATTTGTCACATCTAAAGTTAGCGCATAAAAACCCAAACAGTAGTTTTACATCCATAAGGATAAACCCATTTCCTCTGTTGTCATTTTTAGCTTGTCCTTCACTTTCTTGGACCTTTATGATCTTTATTTTCTTTGCTGAGGAGCACAAAGGCTTTATAGCGTCACTATCGACAATAGGTGTCTCATTTTCAGGCAACGGTTTGTTGGTGTACACGCCTCCCAGTCTTTGTCTTATTTCCCATTGTGAACAAAAGAAGCTCTGTGTGGTAAAATGGGATGATATAAATACTTATAGAGGACTTAGTGTATTGACTGAGATCAGCTGTGAAGGTATATGTATCTAATAGGTGTAGTGTTTTACAGATAACCTTACTTGCTACCACATTTATACCTCAGTCAGAATTATTCTGGAATATTGTGATGACTACGTTGATAGTCTAGGGTTATGTAAATGATGAAGTGTAAGTCACAACAACAGACAGATAAACAATTTAATTTATTCCACCACACTTGACAACACTGTGACACTCACACACATTTAACACTCTATACGACTATCTTAAATGAGTCACTAGTAAAGTTTCAAATATATATGTATTATCTACTTTCACTAATATATATCCTGAGTCAACTACACAGTGAACCAGGAATCACAATCAAATGTAATCACAATTTATATGTACATAATTTATAAATATGAACCTTCTAGTGATATATTTTATTAGTATTATCCTATGTGTGTCAGTTGTGTAGTAGTACTATGAGGTAATACTGGTTTTGTTTTTCAAGCTATGTTGTTATTTGTCATCATGACTTCAAGTGTTTGTTTATCTTGGAAATAGTATGGGGAAAAGTTCCCAGTTCCTATCAATTTAAACAAGGTATTGTCCGTCTGTTTTACTATAATGTCAATTTTAGAGGGGACACATAATGTTGAGCTCCTCTGGCCACAGAAGCTTATCTTTCGTGATGGTGGCAGGAAAAGACTCCTCTGCTCGATTGCTTCCTGTGTTCTGGAGACACCTCACTGGTCGCTATCTGGACCCAGGAGTATGCTGTCAGCCTCTAGATTCAACAAAGCTCAGACCAGGTGCTGCTCAATAACTTTAGGACCACGGTCCCTGAAACAAGAAGGTTGTACCTCCTATTTCAGAACTAATTTATAATCTATTTCCAGACTGAACACAATACATAACAAACACTGAGTTCAGAGCGGTAGGCCAACTGCTATCTTCATCTGAAACAATTTACACCAGTATACTCCTCCCTAATGGTTACCACGCCTCTGCAATTCCAGCATTAGTTCTTTCTAGTCAATAAGATAGGTGTCAGTGTCCTGTTTGGCAATTCCATGCAGTTTTACTTTTCTCCGACACTTTCTGTTCAGGTTGGAGCAATATTTATGCCTTGCCTCATGTTCGCTACTGAACCACACACATATACAGACATAAATTATCAATTTACATACAATTTTCATTAAAAAGATATCAAATATTTCAAGCTTACCACAATTCATGGAAATAATACACAATTACGTTGACTGGCAATGAATATGGCACAAAATCCGACCTGCCGCTGTCTCAGGCTTTTATTTAGAAAAATATAAGCTGAATCTCAACGCACTGTTGCTTTAGAAAGTTTATTTGAAAATGTGGTGCTGAACTGACGCTTCTAATTGACTATATTGGCGGGTCTAACCAATCGTGCCATGTTTACACAGCTTTTCAAAAAAGTACCTCTACTACTGTTTCCCCTAACAACAACAAAATTAATATTGGTAGTCCGACTAATCGCGTTTCGCCTTACATTTACTGCCCTCCAATCAAATAGGATTTAACATGGGGACCTATTTCCCGTACAATGATGGTTTCAAAATCTGCCACTGAGCGATTCTGATTTTGGTGTTGTCTGACACCCTCACTATTTCTTTTGGCTATAATTTGTTAATTCCTAGACTATTTGCATAACACTTAACATATTATTTGTCAGCAAGTCCTAAGGAACCCAAATATACAAATTTAAGGGAGCCAAGTGGCTGCGTTCAAAATATGTATTTTCTAGGATAGTCGTGTATTTGTTTTTTTATTTTTTATGTTTAGAACCGCCACCTGTCCTGCTGTACTGTCAGACTAATGTCAGGATTTTAGACATAAAACAGTAGAATGTCATGTTTCCTAATAAGCGTTTTGTAAGTTTTTAAACCTAACTCTCGTATGGGTAGTGTTTTTTATCACTGTCGATTTGAAAAAAATTAGTGCTTCATGCATTTCGCGTGTTAGGGGTGGCATTAGTATTGTATCGCGAGTCGCGTGTTAGTGTTGCATGCGTTCCGGCTTTCAGCCCTCCCTTTCTTTCTATCCTAAGTCCATCTGTCCGTTCGTTTATGGTAACGTAGTGTAATTAATGCTAGTATTAATTTAGGTCATTAATCAGCTTGCGTATCTCAAGGTTTTTCTTAGAAATGCAGTACACGTTGTATTGTAGAAAGCGTGTATTGATGCAGTAGGCATTTACTATCAACGTGAAACGTTACAATTTGCAGACGAAGTAGAAAACAAGGGTATCTCGAGTACTGTCATTGTGACATCACTGTTCTTTTACCATTTCTCTTTCCTTTTATTGTATCAATGCGTTAGGCTTTACATTTACTTTTTAATTTATATATGTGGATTAGAATTTCACACGACAAATTCTCCCCACTTGAAACAGACGTTATATGTCAGTCTATAATTTTATATACACATAGAGAAATTTATTATCTTTTCTGGGGCTTAGGGTGATTCTCATCACACGGATGGCGGCTTAAAAATTCCGCTCCCAGATTTGTTTTTCCACTTATATACTCTATGCTAAACTCATATGGCTGCATCAGTAATGACCAACGGAGTAATCTAGAATTTTCATGTCTAGCCTGCGCTAGAAACGACAAGGGTTTGTGATCCGTTTGCAACTTAAATGCCTTCCCATACAGATAAATATTGAATTTCTTTATCGCCCATATTACTGCAAGACATTCTTTTTCGCTAGTTGAGTAATTGGTTTCAGCTTTATTCAATTTTCTGCTAGCATATGCCACTGGGCTTAATTCCCCATCCAATGCATCTGATTTCTGTAGCAGAGTCGCACCTAACCCAATATTACTGGCATCCGTCCTTACAATGAATTCTTGACTTAAGTCAGGTAATTTCAAAAATAGGTTTACTTGTGAGCTTTTCCTTCAATTCCTGGTAAGCGAATTCGCATTGTGGAGTCCATGTAATTCGATCTGGATGTCCTTTACGTGTCAAATCAGTTAACGGTGCACATATGGAATTAAAGTTTTTGATATACTTTTGGTAGAAACCACATAATGAGACAAAGGATCTCACGTCTTTCTTGGTTTGTGGTCTTGGGGCTTTCTTTAGTTTCTCTAAATTCTTGGGGTCAGGGGTCATGTTTCCCTGATGAACTGTGTGTCCCAAGAACTCTAATTCTTTACATCCAACACAACATTTGGTTGGTCGGGCTGTCAAATTCGCTTCTCTAAGTCGATTAAACAGCATGTTCAGAGAGTCAATGTGTTCCTCAAATGTTTCTGTTGCTATAAGGATATCATCCATGAAATTTGTGATGCATGGGTTATTCAGAGGGTCCAATAATTTTCTCATCATTCTAGAGAAGACACTAGGCACATTCTTCAATCCAAATGGCAATCTGTTAAACTCATAGTGTCCTTCTGAGGTACTGAAAGCTAGGTATGGTCTAACCTCAGGATTTACTGGAATCTGATAGTATCCTTTACTCAGGTCCACTTTTGAGAAATATTTAGCTTTATTTAGCCTGGCAAACAACTGATTTGTATCCGGCAATGGATCCGCCTATCCTTCTGTAATAGCATTCAGTCTCCTGTAATCTATACAGAGTCTATGTTCTCCAGAGGGTTTCCTTAAGAGTACCACACTGGAACTATACGCAGATTCACTGTGTGAAATAATTCCTTCCTTCAACAAATAGTCTATCTCTTCCTTCAAAGCTTTCTCCTTAGCAAAAGGAATCGAATAGGGTTTCATACAGACAGGTGTGGGGTCTATCAGTTTTATATCATATTCCAATAAGTTTGTATGCCCCGGTCGGTCTGTTAACACCTCTGTATGATTATCTAGAACCTGTTGCACTCTCTCTGTCTGATTTTTCGTTAAATGTGTACTGATTTTCACCTGTGCCGCTGTCTCACATGGGTGTAATGGATATTCAAATGATGAAAGTGGTTCCTTTTTCATCTCCATGGCAATGGACAAGGTCAACAAGTGTGTCTCTTCCTGATTTTCTCTTTCCAAGTATTTCTTCAGGAGATTCACATGATAGATTTTTTCTTTCCCCTTCTTATCTATCTTATAATTGGTTCTAGACACCTTCTCTAGAACTGTATATGGACCTTGCCATCCAGTTTGTAACTTATTCTGACTACCGGGCAGAAGAAGCAGTACCTTCTCTCCCACAGCCAAATCTCTGTCTTTAGCTTTCCTGTTATAATAGGCAGCATGTTTCTTCCTGGCTTGTTTCAAATTTTCATTGGCAAGTTTCCAGCCAGTTTTTAAACGAGTGGTCAGCTCATTCACATATTGGTATGAGGATGTAATATATTCTTCTGCTTTTTCATCAGTCCACGTTCTTAACAGCGTTACATATGGACCTTTAATTTTGTGGACCTATTTGTCCATGCACCGGTATGGTCTCTTCCACTCGAAGCGCTATAGTGATGATTTTTCTTCCCAGAATTATCATGCACAAAACGACCGCTACCAATTTTTCTCTTGGGGCTGTCTGTGGCGTTAAAAGTTTATATTCTTCAGTTGATTGTTTGTGCTCGTTTTCACACTGTGTCTAGGTTTATATATCATAGGTCCACAAGATTCAGGACAGCCACAATAGTTCATTAACGATACTTTCTATATCTCAAAGATTCCACACAACGATCAATATAACAGCTGGATATTTTAGTAACATTCCATTATTTATTCACGTAGACAATACATCATTACACAGCATGCATAATTAGGTAGATTCGGCAACTTCTCTAATCCGTAGGTCCATATAAACATTACCTCATTCCTCTTCCTACCTTCCGTTGTATTTAATAAACATTAATATGTTTCAAGACACTTCTCTGTTAACATTTCCCATATTTCTACCATTAGGCAGAACACACACACAAGCCGCCCATTCAGGGTCAACACACGCTCTGTCCATTTTTCCTCCACACTGCTCACGTCATGTGCGCAATACACATATCGACAAATTACTATCGTGCAGCGCTCATCAGCACCAAAATCCTATATATTTTCTAGCGTGTGGCGTGCAATAGCCAGCGCCACATTACCCCCCCCCCCCTCGAACAACTGAAAACTTAGTTTTCAGTCAGGCAATTATAATGTGAAGCGAGATTAAATCATTCATCTTATCCCTAATGCCTTATGATTAACTATCAAACAATTAAATGATATCTATCTAGATTTTAAAGGAAAAAAAATAATGTCAGTAATAACAATATGAATAAATAAGTAATTATTGTCCACTTCCGTATTCGAGTTATTACATAACTCTAGAGAGGGTGTCAGCTAGGACATTGTCCTTTCCTGCTATTGGTAGAACGTCAAAATCATACCCCTGCATTTGTAGCGCCCATCGGGTGAGACGTGCATTAGTCGATTTAAAAGTCTGTAAATATGTGAGGGCTTTTTGATCAGTATATAATTTAAAATGTGTACCCACCAAGAACTTCTGTAGTTTATGTAATGTCCATACCAATGACAAAAGTTCCCTTTCCACAATTGGATATCTGGATTCTGTCTCTGAAAGTTTTCTGCTGAGGTAGAATATCGGGTGGCACTCGCCATCAAAGGTCTGCATTAAACATCCCCCGATTCCTTTCAGAGATGCGTCTGTAACAACGAGAAAAGGTCGTCTTAAGTCTGGTAGTCTTAGTATTGGACTTTTTGAAAATTGTGTTTTGATGCTCTGTAAGGCATGGTCACACTCTTTGTTCCATATTATTTTGTCAGGCATACCCTTTTTTGTCAGAGCAGATAGAACAGAAGTTAAAAGGGAAAATCGTGGTATAAACCTGTGGTAAAAGTTTATGAGTCCCAGCAAACTACGAACTTGTTTCTTAGTAGTTGGTATGGCAAGATCCAGTACCCTTTTTAGTGTAGACTCATCAGGTTGTATTGTATGTCGGCCAATCTTATGACCCAGAAATGAAATCTCAGTAAACCCAATTTCGACTTTGGAAGGTCGAGCTGTGAGGTTATGTACTCTGAGAGTTTGGAGCAACGACTGTATCCCAGCGATATGCTGTTCCCAAGTATCATGAAAAATGCAAATATCGTCCATATACGAAATGAGATCGGTGCGATTACCTAAAACGCGACGCATCATGCGTACAAATGTCGCTGGAGCATTCCGCAAACCAAAACACATGACATTGTAATGAAACAATCCACGAGAAGTGGCAAAAGCAGTCAAAGGTTTTGATACATCAGCCAGAGGAATCTGCCAGTAACCTTTAGATAGGTCAAACTTGCTAAAGAAAGTGGCGGATGATAGGCGTGGCAACAAATCCTCCAGCAAAGGCATTGGTTCAGAATCGGATATGGTCACCTTGTTAAGGCGACGAAAGTCAATACAAATACGAATTGACTTGTCTTTCTTTCGTACTGCCGCCATAGGAAAACAGAAAGGTGAATCAGACGGTGAAATAATACCCAGTTTTAACATACCATCTACTTCACTTTCCACCTGATCTCTAACATGTAGAGGAACGGCGTATGGTCGTAATGAAATCGGGGTGTAATCTGACAATTTGATTTCGTGTGTGATAATGTTAGTACGTCCCGGAAGATCAGACAAAACATCCTGAAAGGATACCAACATAGAACGAATTTGATCCCTATGATCTGCAGGTAAATCAGTACAAGTTATAACATCATTCCATGTTTCCGAAGACTTTATAGGTGCTACCGGAAAAGTGGAAGGTACATCAGCGAAATTGGTTTGCACCTCATCCACCAACGCGATAGATGCATGATGGGTAGGTTGGTTCATGATAGCATCACAAATGAATTGTAACTGAGGAGGACGAGTGATGTATGGTAGGAGCATGTTAACATGGAATGTTTTTTGTATACCCCGCATATTGATGACGTAGTCCACGTCCGTTTTCTTTGCAACCACTTTAAACGGACCTTGCCATGTTACTAACAAGTGATCTACTTTGAGTGGCAGGAGAACAAAAACATCGTCATTGATTGAGAAAGACGTTAGTCGTCTATCTCGGTTAATGCGAGATCTGGTCTTATATTTTGCCATCTCAGATGCTTCAGTCACCACCTGACATGCATCCACAAGATATTGGCGTAAATCTGTAACGTATTGATAAGTGGATTTCTTCTTCTTATTATTATTCACATCAGATTCCATTAACAAATCATGTAAGAGAGACATTGGTCCTCTTGGGTTCGCACCAAATACCAACAGAAAAGGCGAAAAACCAGTATGATTAGGAACCTCTCTGTACGCAAACAGTACAGCAGGAATAAAACGATCCCATTCTTGAGGAAATGATGTAGTCACCTCCCCAACAATTGTTTTAATGTCCCATTCCACCGTTCCTCGACCCCGTTAGAGCTAGGGTGAAATATAGCACTAAGAGAGTGACGGATACGAAGTGTGTTGAAAACATCTGACATCATACCTGACACGAACTGAGATCCATGATCAGAGAGAATTTCTTCCGGAAACCCGATGCGTGAAAATATAGACAGCAACGCATCTGTTACCGACACTTTGGTAATATTTTTTAAAGGAATGGCTTCTGGCCATCTCGTACACAGGTCAATACATGTTAATATGTATTGAAAACCTCTGGTCGACCTTACAGACAGTGGTCCTGTGATATCAATAGCCAATTTGAAAAAAGGGCGTACAGCATTATGCGTGACCTGTAACGGTGCTGATTGATGTGCACCCTTACGTGCAACACTTCGACATTCAGCGCAAGATTTACAATAAGTTGAAATGTCTTTATTTACCCCAAGCCAATAAAAGTATTTTAGTAATCTATAAGCCGTACGGGAAATTTCCATATGTCCAGCAAATGTTACGTCATGCGCATTTGACAAGACTAGTGCGCGAAATGACGTAGGTACTATAACTTGTTTGAGAATGAAAGAGTAATTATCAAAACATCGTATCATAATATTATCCTGCATTTGAAACCAATGTCTTGCATTTTTAGAATGTTTAATAGTTCGAGCAATAGCTAATGGGAAAAAATGTGCCAAAGAAGGATCCATTTGTTGTTTAGCTATAAATATATTTTTGTCAATGTAATGACAAGTTGTAATGTGTTGAGTGTGTATAGAAGAATTTAATTCAATTGTCTCTGCAGCTTGTTGTGCTCTGGTTGTGATCGCGTTAGCAAAGGAGGGATGATTTCTCTCCCAATCAATAATATCCTGTTCAGAACACTCTTTAACCCCCTTTATGTTACAGATAAGTAAATCACAACAAGGTCGATCGAGAGCACACACTCTTACTTTTCCCGAAAAGAAAGGAGTATCTATTACCACATCTGCCAGTTGATAAGATTCAACAGTTCCACCGAAAGTTACGCACTTTATAGAGGTTCCCGTAAAGCAAGAAGAAGGAATTAGTGCCTTCCTTAGGCCAATGGTGGTGTATCCGCTGTCACGTAAAATAGAAACGGGTGTGTCAAAAACAAAACCTCTATGGATCACGAGTGAGCCAACCCCATCATTTAAAGACAAAACTGGCAGACCATGTCCACATCTCAGACGTGGAGTAGATCCAGGTTGAAATAGAGTCATACATTCTGTGCAATTACCACTATTTTCTAAATCAAAACTACATGCATTGGCATGAGTATTATTCTCATTATTGGAAATATTATCATTACCAACGTTAATCTGACAAGCGTGAGCTTGTGATCTTCCTCTACTTTGACTCCTAGAAAAATGTGTTCCTCTCCGATCCACTGGACAGTCAGACCGATAGTACCCCTTTTTGTCCGTGCGAGAAGAATCATCACGAGATGGTGGTGAGACATGATGTTTGTTATTGTAATTACTGTTATTGTAATCATTACGTGAGGGTGCCGAAAAATGATGTTTGTGAGTGTAATTATTATTTGAGTATTGATTATTTCTTTGCCATGACCTTTTATTATTATTTTTAAAGTTGCGTCTCTCTATACCCCGTGAGGGCGAATGATTATGAGGGAAATTATATCTACCTCTATAGGAATTTTGATAGTCTTCCCTATACCGTCGGTCCATGCTGCGAGTGCGTGATCTATCATGAGTGACCGCACAAGCTGGCAAAGTTTCTAGGACCTTCGTCTTACCTAAAGGCAAGTTTGGGTGTGCGACCGAAAATTGTTGAGCTAATTTTTCCATTTCTCCTATATCGGTAGGCTTCCTTTCTTGAAGAAATGAGAAAATTTCCGTATTCACAGAAGATAAAATTTTGTCTCTTAAGATGAGATCATAAAGTCCTTCAAAAGATTTAGTAATATTAGACAGTTCAATCCATCTGTTTAGACACATCTTCACTGAAGACACAAAGTCTTCGACATCCTTACCTTCCACAGGACCCATCGATTTAAATTTTTAAACGATATCCTTCCTCGTCTAAAACAATATTTGCGAAGAAATACTGATTTTATGGATTCATAGTCGTTTCTTTTGTCATCGGCAATGTTAAAAAAAGTTTGTAAACTTTCACCAGTAAGTAACCCGACAAAATGTTCAGGCCATGAGGCCTTAGGTAAATTTAAAGCCGTAACTCTTGATTCAAATCTCAAAAGAAAGAATCCTATATCGTCATGCAATGAAGAAAAATTTGGTAATTTTAAATTAATGATCTTCGACGATCCAGTACCAGAAGATTCCCTAGAAAAAGAAGATTGTAAGCGCAATTTTTCTAACTCAAAAGTTTTTTCTCTTTCAAATTTCGCTTGTTCTGCAGCAATTTCTGCTAAACGAATTCTCTCCATTCTCTCATGTTCCCTCTCTTCTCTTTCTCTTTCTTTCTCTTGTCTTTTTTCTTCTTTTTCTTTCTCTTCTCTTTTTTCTTCTCTTTCTTTCTCTTGTATTTTTTCCTCTCTTTCTTTCTCTTCGTTGTATTCCGCTATTTCTTTATTTACATAGGCTATAAGATCACCCGAGAAATTCAAGTCCTTCCCATTCTGTATAAATCCCGCCTTTACCTTCACAAAGTCTGCCATAATGAAATTAAAGAGTAATGGGCTATAGATTCAAAATGTATATCTCTCCCACTTGTTGCCCAATGACTATACTTAGTCGTAAGGTAATTCAAACCTTTTTCAACACCAACTGTATATACAGTATTTATTCGTTTTGTGTGATATACTTGTCTCTGAAGTATATGAAACTTATCCACACTATCTCAGAGTATCTGAAATCATCGTATATATTAACATATCAGCAATTAACAATATAATATAATCATCTTCAAGTACTAAATATCGCCATTAATACCTATGTCAAAGCATGCCATAACATCACATTAGACAAAAGACTAAAAGACAACGCTGGAAACAAATCAGGAAAGAGACAACAATGTAAAAAGTCATAAAATCCTACAATATAATAAAACAGTTGTTTCCACCGTCAATGAACAGTACAGGACGAGATACAATCACATAGAACTGCTGTACATATTAAAAAGAAAGTCAGAGAAGACCTACAGGTACGAACATAATCATACTGAACTAAATAAGAATTCCACGACAATATGTTACGTGACAGCACAGCTAAACAACTAAGAAAATATTAATCTCAGTCAGAGCGGAAATACGACAGCACTAAATGCTGAATCCCTGAAAGAGATCAATACAATCAAAATCTATAGAACGACGACAACTAAATTCATCCAAAGATATAATTGAGTGTCGCCCACAAGAAAACATAAAACATAAAAGATACACAAAAATAAGATGTGCCTGACATTTTTAGGACCGGAGACCATGACCTTACAAACATATATTCACTTATATGATTAAAATCAACGACCGCCAATCCTCGTTGTAGACAAGACGCATCAACCTCGCAAAGTAGCCTTGAATCTATGCAATAAACACGGGTCAAGGAAAGAATGTAAAGTCTGAGTTGCTCAACGCGTATAAGTGTCCTGTTCAAGACGTTCCATGTTCCTGATTACGAAATCCAAGTGGTCAGCAAATCTGTTCGATGACGTACGTAACAGATTAAATCATCCTTCTTGACCCTTGCAGACAACTGAAATGATTTCTCGGACATCAGGGTTGAAAGACCCAAAAGACTGGTTCTGGATACCGTCATGATTCTCACGATTCATATTATTGGTATGCTAAATGTCCACTGGTAACTTTACTTTAGGATTTACAAGTCCGTTCAGGTGATCTTGATGTAATGGTTCACTACAACGATTCAACGCGAAATGACCTCGAGGTGAAAATATTCGTCATAGTAACTTGTGACCGCAATATATTGTGTCGAAATTTCATATCTGTTCGTAGGCAGTCAAATGTCTGTTCAGCGACTTTAATAGAATATATGTTGTTTGGTAATAACGTCTTCCCAACAGTCCAAGGTCTTGGCGTGACCTCGTACGAAAAATTGCAATTTCTATTGATTCCACAAATACGTGTGTTTAATATCTTGCGTACTTTCCACAATACAGCATTGTACATATTCCAAACAATTAATTCCTCTCCAACGGAACGAGCCTCCCATATCTGTGGCATTAAAAGTTTATTTTCTTCAGTTGATTGTTTGTGCTCGTTTTCACACTGTGTCTAGGTTTATATATCATAGGTCCACAAGATTCAGGACAGCCACAATAGTTCATTAACGATACTTTCTATATCTCAAAGATTCCACACAACGATCAATATAACAGCTGGATATTTTAGTAACATTCCATTATTTATTCACGTAGACAATACATCATTACACAGCATGCATAATTAGGTAGATTCGGCAACTTCTCTAATCCGTAGGTCCATATAAACATTACCTCATTCCTCTTCCTACCTTCCGTTGTATTTAATAAACATTAATATGTTTCAAGACACTTCTCTGTTAACATTTCCCATATTTCTACCATTAGGCAGAACACACACACAAGCCGCCCATTCAGGGTCAACACACGCTCTGTCCATTTTTCCTCCACACTGCTCACGTCATGTGCGCAATACACATATCGACAAATTACTATCGTGCAGCGCTCATCAGCACCAAAATCCTATATATTTTCTAGCGTGTGGCGTGCAATAGCCAGCGCCACACTGTCTCCCCACTTAAAATTCTTGATGAGAGATTTCCTCTCTACATCTACTTCCTCCAGATTGTTTAAGTCCGATTGACGGATTTCCGGCTTATTCTGGGGTAAGACATCTTTTTGCACTCGCCGCATAGTGGCCATTGTAAAACAGTTAATTGAAGCTTGTCCGTGAAAAGGGGCTTCCCATTCCATTTGGTCAACTTTATCAAATTTATTTTTCTTTTTATTATCAGGCCTAATTTTGCCCCTTGGCGTGTCCAGGTCCTGATCAATGTTCCCACTTGTGGGTGTTCCCTCATGTGCTATGCTACACCTTTCTACAAAATTATCAATGTCCCATCTTGCCGTGAGCCACCTTTTGGATGATGGTACCTATTTTCTCATGGTCCCCATCTTTTTTCACATGTAGGCTCCTTATTAAGTCAGCCCTATATCTCTTTGGAAGAACCAACTGTCCGTGACCATGGGATCTAGTTCCGGCCTTCCTGTAAATCAACTTGTTTTTCATGTAAAAATCTCCCTTGCCTGGAGTTGTATGACAAGTTGACAATTTCCTGAAACAAGGCTTGAGGGTCTTATCCCCAGCCTGTGCCTTCCTCATCTCTTCTGGAGTGGTATCTAACAGAATATCCTCCTCATTTCTTTAGGTCGACCTGACCTGAAGGGTGGCCATAACTATAGGGTTCATTCTGCAACGGTCAGTGTCATGATTGTTCATCTTACAATTTTTACACCATCTCTTTCCTTGGTTGAAAAATTTTCTTTCATCATATTTCCTTTCATCGAATTGTGGGGTTTTATTTTTATTGTCATACCGTGGCCTATCAAACTGGTGCTTACCTTTGTTTTGATCTCTAGGATCAAATTTATTAAAGTTCTGTGGTGCCCTAAAATTTTCCACCTGTTTCTTTTTATTACCTGATGCCTCTGCCTGAGCTGCTTGATACCTTTCAGCAACATTTAGCAACTCACCCAGCCTCTCTGCACCTTGTTCCATGAGAAACTTTCTCAGGTCTGGAGCCATTGACTCTCTTAATTGCTCTATAAGGACCATTTCCTTAAGATCTTGGGTTTTCCCCAGAGAAGTCCATTTCTCCAAGTATGTCTCTAACCGTGCAGAGAACTGGTGATAGGTTTCACCTGACAGTAGTTTAGCATTCCTAATTTTTTTCCTATAAAATTCTGTGTTCTTTTCATATCTTAACAAAAGAGCCTGCTTTAGCATGTCATAATTTTCTTGATCACCTCTGTTCATTTTGGCAAAAACTTCATAAGCTGCCCCACGAAGCCCTTGAGATAACTTTAAGCTCCACCTTTCTCTCTCTAACCCATACGTGGTAGCTAATAGTTCATATCTATTTAGATAGCTCTCAATATCATCGTCTTTCTCAACAAAATGATCTAAATGAAATTTCATAGCTGAGGTTGAGGCTCCCTGACTAGCAGTGGCATCAGAGGTAAAGGGACTGGCACCATTTTCAGGAGCATGGCCTTGAAACTCAAACTCCCTTAGTCGTAACTCATGTTCCCTTTGTAATCTCTTCTCCTCCTTTTCTGCTTCCCTCTCTGCAGTCAATCTTCTTTCCTCGGCTTCCCTTTCTGCAGCTAATCGCTTGTCTTCCCTTTCTGCCTCCAATTTCTTAGCCTCAGCCTCAATCTGCAGCCTCTTAATTTCTTTTTCAGCTTCTAACTTTCTGTCGGCCTCTTTTTCTAATCTTCTTTCTTCCCGTTCAATATATTTGTCACATTCAGCAGTGACATAAGCAATCATAATTTGCCCGTCCATTCCTAACTCTTTCGCAGTCTGCACAGCAGCAGATCGAAATTTTGCCAAGTCGGCCATTTTCTAACAGGTAAATGTATGTAATGTCTAACTAAACAATACAATCTGTAATTACTTATCCAAGGACACCACAGGCACCGAGAGCTCAACGTTATTTATTTCCACCCAAGGATACCTTTTAATTCTTATTATTCCCAATATATATATATATATAATAGGAGAAAGTTCAATATCCCGGGAGCGAGACCCCAATATATGTGGTAAAGTGGGATGATATAAATACTTATAGGGGACTTAGTGTATTGACTGAGATCAGCTGTGAAGGTATCTGTATCTAATAGGTGTAGTGTTTTACAGATAACCTTACTTGCTACCACATTTATACCCCAGTCAGAATTATTCTGGAATATTGTGATGATTACGTTGAATGTCTAGGGTTATGTAAATGATGAAGTGTAAGTCACAACAACAACAGACAGATAAACAATTTAATTTATTCCACCACACTTGACAACACTGTGACACTCACACACATTTAACACTCTATAAGACTATCTTAAATGAGTCACTGGTAAAGGTTCAAATATATATGTATTATCTACTTTCACTAATATATATCCTGAGTCAACTACACAGTGAACCAGGAATCACAATCAAATGTAATCACAATTTATATGTACATAATTTATAAATATGAACCTTCTAGTGATATATTTTATTAGTATTATCCTATGTGTGTCAGTTGTGTAGTAGTACTATGAGGTAATACTGGTTTTGTTTTTCAAGCTATGTTGTTATTTCTCATCATGACTTCAAGTGTTTGTTTATCTTGGAAATAGTATGGGGAAAAGTTCCCAGTTCCTATCAATTTAAACAAGGTATTGTCCGTCTGTTTTACTATAATGTCAATTTTAGAGGGGACACATAATGTTGAGCTCCTCTGGCCACAGAAGCTTATCTTTCGTGATGGTGGCAGGAAAAGACTCCTCTGCTCGATTGCTTCCTGTGTTCTGGAGACACCTCACTGGTCGCTATCTGGACCCAGGAGTATGCTGTCAGCCTCTAGATTCAACAAAGCTCAGACCAGGTGCTGCTCAATAACTTTAGGACCACGGTCCCTGAAACAAGAAGGTTGTACCTCCTATTTCAGAACTAATTTATAATCTATTTCCAGACTGAACACAATACATAACAAACACTGAGTTCAGAGCGGTAGGCCAACTGCTATCTTCATCTGAAACAATTTACACCAGTATACTCCTCCCTAATGGTTACCACGCCTCTGCAATTCCAGCATTAGTTCTTTCTAGTCAATAAGATAGGTGTCAGTGTCCTGTTTGGCAATTCCATGCAGTTTTACTTTTCTCCGACACTTTCTGTTCAGGTTGGAGCAATATTTATGCCTTGCCTCATGTTCGCTACTGAACCACACACATATACAGACATAAATTATCAATTTACATACAATTTTCATTAAAAAGATATCAAATATTTCAAGCTTACCACAATTCATGGAAATAATACACAATTACGTTGACTGGCAATGAATATGGCACAAAATCCGACCTGCCGCTGTCTCAGGCTTTTATTTAGAAAAATATAAGCTGAATCTCAACGCACTGTTGCTTTAGAAAGTTTATTTGAAAATGTGGTGCTGAACTGACGCTTCTAATTGACTATATTGGCGGGTCTAACCAATCGTGCCATGTTTACACAGCTTTTCAAAAAAGTACCTCTACTACTGTTTCCCCTAACAACAACAAAATTAATATTGGTAGTCCGACTAATCGCGTTTCGCCTTACATTTACTGCGCTCCAATCAAATAGGATTTAACATGGGGACCTATTTCCCGTACAATGATGGTTTCAAAATCTGCCACTGAGCGATTCTGATTTTGGTGTTGTCTGACACCCTCACTATTTCTTTTGGCTATAATTTGTTAATTCCTAGACTATTTGCATAACACTTAACATATTATTTGTCAGCAAGTCCTAAGGAACCCAAATATACAAATTTAAGGGAGCCAAGTGGCTGCGTTCAAAATATGTATTTTCTAAGATAGTCGTGTATTTGTTTTTTTTATTTTTTATGTTTAGAACCGCCACCTGTCCTGCTGTACTGTCAGACTAATGTCAGGATTTTAGACATAAAACAGTAGAATGTCATGTTTCCTAATAAGCGTTTTGTAAGTTTTTAAACCTAACTCTCGTATGGGTAGTGTTTTTTATCACTGTCGATTTGAAAAAAATTAGTGCTTCATGCATTTCGCGTGTTAGGGGTGGCATTAGTATTGTATCGCGAGTCGCGTGTTAGTGTTGCATGCGTTCCGGCTTTCAGCCCTCCCTTTCTTTCTATCCTAAGTCCATCTGTCCGTTCGTTTATGGTAACGTAGTGTAATTAATGCTAGTATTAATTTAGGTCATTAATCAGCTTGCGTATCTCAAGGTTTTTCTTAGAAATGCAGTACACGTTGTATTGTAGAAAGCGTGTATTGATGCAGTAGGCATTTACTATCAACGTGAAACGTTACAATTTGCAGACGAAGTAGAAAACAAGGGTATCTCGAGTACTGTCATTGTGACATCACTGTTCTTTTACCATTTCTCTTTCCTTTTATTGTATCAATGCGTTAGGCTTTACATTTACTTTTTAATTTATATATGTGGATTAGAATTTCACACGACACTCTGCTAACTACTATTATACAGAATCAGTATAAAACTAGCAATAAATAGAGTTAATGTTGGTGAAAATGCACAATGCATATAACAAATGTTGAAATTTACGATCAAAGCTTTCTAGACACACACTTTTGAAAAATTCATAAGAAATCATTGAGTGATTCCCAGTGGAAACATTATAAATATCTTTTTTCTGTTGCCTCAGTGTCGCGAAATTGGTTTCAAGTCATTGCAAACCCGTTAACGATCGATTGACCGCTTTCAAAATGGCGGCGTATCAGCGAAATGTGTATCAGACAGGAAATCGCCAAGGATAAATAAAAGCAGAAGGGAATCAGTATGAAAAGGATTTTACATTTCAGTACAGGGAAGGATTGTGTATAACTGCATATAAGAAGGAACGGTAGGAAGTTCTCATTTATGGAGATATATGCGTATTTCGGCTGCCCACAGTTACGCGGAAAAGCATGTAAACCCACTTCTGTTCTAAATATTAAAATCAACAAATAACAGTTTGGGAATTTACATGGATAGGAAGATAGAGTTTTATCAGCTGTATAAAACAAGATAAGATGGAACTATATGGATATTATATATGCCGAGAATGAGAAAGGCAAAATTTCAGTCGACGCACAGATTGGCTGAAATCGATGTTCGGGAAAGATTTTTTTGGCCTAGTTCTAGCTGTGACGTCAGTACCCTCCTATACGTCCGCGCTAAGCGTATATAAACGTATCGGTAAAAACTGGAGAGATACACATCGAAAGAGGTGTGAGACAGACTGGAGGCAGAGTTTCGCCACTACCCATGAATTGTGAGCGGATCGCCAGAAACATTGTTCAGTCCAGTATCTGAAGTCTGAGGGTTCCATGAAATAACTCAAACCAGACTGTCCAGTATCAGAAGCCTGTGTCGTTCATCAGAGGCAATCCCACAAAAGTGCAGGACCCCAAAGAGTGAACTTCAACTGGTCATTGGCATCCCTACTGTTGGGCCTACCAAGTCTGATATCAGCAAAGGACAGTTCAGTTTCAGCAGTATCAAGTTGGAAAGATAAGTGTCATGTGAAACAGCCAATAGTTGAAAACAATAATTAACCATACAGAAACTCAGTCAACTGATGACAGTTATCCTTAAATTCAAAGGACTAATAACAGTGATTTCAGTAACTTTATTATTTAAGATCTTGAAGTCTAAACAGACAATAATAGTAATTGTGTGAATACTTTTATATATATATAAATATATATATGTGTATGCTCTTTTCCAACTAGTAGAAATAGAATATTAGTGTAATTATTAAACTATTTTAACTGTACCTGAGGATTTATTCACTTCTTCCATTTTGTGGGTTCAGTGAATGTACATTTTACTTATCCCCTAGAATATAAGTAATCATAAGATAGTCACAGGGAGGAGACACCTTAAATCCTGGTACTACTTCTTACCAACTGGGTCAGGGTTTTCACAGTCTGACTATTTTTATGATAACAATACACCAGTGCTTATTTCTAAGACTGGGATATTACTTGTAAGGTCAGAACTCTTTACTGGCATACTCTTACATAATAAATAATTTTAAATAACCTCCCGCTACAGTGGGGGCTCGTCCGGGATATATCTTTGATATTCCTGAGCCAACTTTCTATTTCTGCTGTGTAGAAAATTTTGTCTGTAAAATTTTTTGGAAAGAGTAACATAGTAGGAAATAATTATATTTTTAGGAGTACCATTGAGTACAGATAAAGAAAGCTGTTTCATATATGGTGAAGTCAGTTTAATTAACTTTAATTTTAACTAAGTTAATTATATTGTAGTAAATTAGTTTGAGTAAGATCACTTGCCCTACTAGACTACAGATACATCATGGCTGACTTGGTCAAATTTAGGTCTGCTACACTGCTGGTGGGAAAAGAACTTGGCATGGATGGTGACGCTCTGATCCGGTATGTCACGACGGAATGTGAAAAGTACACCGAGAGAGAAGCAAAGCAATTAGAAGCAGAGAGAGAAACAAAGAAATTAGAAGCAGAGAGAGAAGCCAAGAAATTAGAAGCAGAGAGAGAAGCCAAGAAATTAGAATTAGAAGCAGAGAGAGAAGCCAAGAAATTAGAAGCGGAGAGAGAAGCCAAGAAATTAGAAGCTGAGAGAGAAGAAAGGAGGTTACAAGCAGAGAGAGACCATGAGCTGAAAATGAGACAGCTTGATCTTGAACTTCAGACTGGGACTATCACCCATGGTAATAGCTCACCTCATTCTGCGAATAGCTCTTTTCAGAACACAGCAAATGGGGCCATGAACTTCCACCTAGATCCATTTGTTGAAAAGGAGGACGCAATCGAGTCGTACCTGGATAGGTATGAAAGGCTAGCCTCTACATATGGACTGGAAAAGGAGAAATGGAGTTTAAAGTTATCTCAGGGATTGAGAGGTATTGCATATGATGTGTTTCTGAAACTCCCCAAAGAAGATCTGGAAAATTATGAAATACTAAAGCAAGCCTTACTGATCCGGTATGAAAAGAACTCTGAGGCATATAGGAGAAATTTAGAACTTCTAAACCTCTACCTGGAGAAACATATAACCAGTTCTCAGCTAGGCTAGAAACGTATATGTTGAAATGGAGTAGTTTGGGTAAGTATCAGAAAACCTACGAGGATTTGAAAGAAATGGTTATGTTAGAGCAAGTGAAAGATTCCATGTCTCAAGAAATGAGGAAATTCCTTATGGAACAAGGAGCAGAGAGGCTGGAAGACATTTTGAAATGTGCAGAGAGATACCAAGCAGCTCAAGCTGAATTGGTAGAAACAAAAAGGAAGCAGGTAGAAGGATATAAGCCACCACCGCAGAATACCCAGTTTGACCAGATGGATCAACCATACAGAAAAAAACAAAGATTTGATAATAAGGACAAGAACCCCCAGACTCAGGAAAATAAACCCTACAAACAGGGAGATAAGTGGTGCAAATTTTGTAAGATGAGCAACCACAACACTGATGAATGTGGGAGGAAAAAACCCCTTCATCATGCTGCATGGCTACAGGTGAGGACTTCTGTTAGGAAGGAACTGACTGTGAGTCAGAATAGCCTCCATCACCCACCTACCCAGGAGATAGTGACTGTGAATGGCAAACAAGTCACAGGAATGTATGACACAGGTTTGTCTTATGACGCAGTCGTGTGTGCATCTCTGGTGTGCCCTGAACAAATCACCACAGAAACAGTAGACATTCAAGGGCCACTAAAAGGAACATCACCCCTTACTTTACCCATAGCAAAGATTCATGTCAGTTGTCGCTATGTGGAAGGGGAGATACATCCAGCAGTGTTAGACGATCCCTTTTACCCCCTAATGTTGGGGCGTAAATATGTTTTCTTGGGAGACCCTGTAAAACCTATGGTTATGGCAGAAATCCAGACCAGGTCTGACTCCATGAACATAGAGAGGGACACCACATTAACATTTCATTCGACTGAAATGAAACGGGCTCAAGAAGCAGACAGCACATTGAAGCCTTGTTTTGGCAAATTATCAAAAACACATAAAGCTCCAAGGAAAGGACATTTCTATATGGAACATGGACTCTTGTACAGGAAAGCTGGCAGAGGGACGAAAAGTCATGGTCAAATTGTTGTACCATCCACCTATAGGAATAAGGTTATAGGCTGGGGACACATATCAACTTTGAGTGAACACCTGGGTAATGGTGACACAAAACAAAGAATAGCCACCCAGTTCTACTGGCCAGGTATTACGGAAGACATAAATCAGTATGTAAATTCCTGTCCAGAGTGCACCTATGTAGATTCAGAAAGTCGACGGAAGAGTCTTCATCAAAAATCTACAAGCAAACCAGCAATCAGGGGTACTCCCGAGATTTGCACGGGAGGGGAAAGGAAACATCCCACACAGGTTCAATTGCAGTCTGAACCCCATGCGCTGGAAAAATGGAACAAATCACGTAGCGAAAATCAAACACCTACGGATTTGCGAGGGAAAACCACATCCAACTATCAACGAAAAGAGGGCGGTAAACTTCATGGGAAACCTACCGACCCCGTTTCACCAGCAGTAAGAGCCTGGATGAAAAGCCGAACAGGAAGAAGAGAGATAGTAAAGGATGAATATATTCTTGGAAAACAGAATGTGGGCGCAGATTTTCTTAGTCGTCATCCCACAGAGCTTGAAGAGGATAGAAGGAAAGAAAACTAACCTCGGAATGGTCGATTTGCAATTGTCTTGTACCCAATAATTAAGCTAGATATCATCCAGCTTAAAATATGGGGGAGCTATGTCGCTAAATTGGTTTCAAGTCATTGCAAACGGGTTCAGTTAGATTTATAAACCCGTCAACGATCGATTGACCGCTTTCAAAATGGCGGCGTATCAGCGAAATGTGTATCAGACAGGAAATCGCCAAGGATAAATAAAAGCAGAAGGGAATCAGTATGAAAAGGATTTTACATTTCAGTACAGAGAAGGATTGTGTATAACTGCATATAAGAAGGAACGGTAGGAAGTTCTCATTTACGGAGATATATGCGTATTTCGGCTGCCCACAGTTACGCGGAAAAGCATGTAAACCCACTTCTGTTCTAAATATTAAAATCAACAAATAACAGTTTGGGAATTTACATGGATAGGAAGATAGAGTTTTATCAGCTGTATAAAACAAGATAAGATGGAACTATATGGATATTATATATGCCGGGAATGAGAAAGGCAAAATTTCAGTCGACGCACAGATTGGCTGAAATCGATGTTCGGGAAAGATTTTTTTGGCCTAGTTCTAGCTGTGACGTCAGTACCCTCCTATACGTCCGCGCTAAGCGTATATAAACGTATCGGTAAAAACTGGAGAGATACACATCGAAAGAGGTGTGAGACAGACTGGAGGCAGAGTTTCGCCACTACCCATGAATTGTGAGCGGATCGCCAGAAACATTGTTCAGTCCAGTATCTGAAGTCTGAGGGTTCCATGAAATAACTCAAACCAGACTGTCCAGTATCAGAAGCCTGTGTCGTTCATCAGAGGCAATCCCACAAAAGTGCAGGACCCCAAAGAGTGAACTTCAACTGGTCATTGGCATCCCTACTGTTGGGCCTACCAAGTCTGATATCAGCAAAGGACAGTTCAGTTTCAGCAGTATCAAGTTGGAAAGATAAGTGTCATGTGAAACAGCCAATAGTTGAAAACAATAATTAACCATACAGAAACTCAGTCAACTGATGACAGTTATCCTTAAATTCAAAGGACTAATAACAATGATTTCAGTAACTTTATTATTTAAGATCTTGAAGTCTAAACAGACAATAATAGTAATTGTGTGAATACTTTTATATATATATAAATATATATATATGTGTATGCTCTTTTCCAACTAGTAGAAATAGAATATTAGTGTAATTATTAAACTATTTTAACTGTACCTGAGGATTTATTCACTTCTTCCATTTTGTGGGTTCAGTGAATGTACATTTTACTTATCCCCTAGAATATAAGTAATCATAAGATAGTCACAGGGAGGAGACACCTTAAATCCTGGTACTACTTCTTTCCAACTGGGTCAGGGTTTTCACAGTCTGACTATTTTTATGATAACAATACACCAGTGCTTATTTCTAAGACTGGGGTATTACTTGTAAGGTCAGAACTCTTTACTGGCATACTCTTACATAATAAATAATTTTAAATAACCTCCCGCTACAGTGGGGGCTCGTCCGGGATATATCTTTGATATTCCTGAGCCAACTTTCTATTTCTGCTGTGTAGAAAATTTTGTCTGTAAAATTTTTTGGAAAGAGTAACATAGTAGGAAATAATTATATTTTTTAGGAGTACCATTGAGTACAGATAAAGAAAGCTGTTTCATATATGGTGAAGTCAGTTTAATTAACTTTAATTTTAACTAAGTTAATTATATTGTAGTAAATTAGTTTGAGTAAGATCACTTGCCCTACTAGACTACAGATACATCATGGCTGACTTGGTCAAATTTAGGTCTGCTACACTGCTGGTGGGAAAAGAACTTGGCATGGATGGTGACGCTCTGATCCGGTATGTCACGACGGAATGTGAAAAGTACACCGAGAGAGAAGCAAAGCAATTAGAAGCAGAGAGAGAAACAAAGAAATTAGAAGCAGAGAGAGAAGCCAAGAAATTAGAAGCAGAGAGAGAAGCCAAGAAATTAGAATTAGAAGCAGAGAGAGAAGCCAAGAAATTAGAAGCGGAGAGAGAAGCCAAGAAATTAGAAGCTGAGAGAGAAGAAAGGAGGTTACAAGCAGAGAGAGACCATGAGCTGAAAATGAGACAGCTTGATCTTGAACTTCAGACTGGGACTATCACCCATGGTAATAGCTCACCTCATTCTGCGAATAGCTCTTTTCAGAACACAGCAAATGGGGCCATGAACTTCCACCTAGATCCATTTGTTGAAAAGGAGGACGCAATCGAGTCGTACCTGGATAGGTATGAAAGGCTAGCCTCTACATATGGACTGGAAAAGGAGAAATGGAGTTTAAAGTTATCTCAGGGATTGAGAGGTATTGCATATGATGTGTTTCTGAAACTCCCCAAAGAAGATCGGGAAAATTATGAAATACTAAAGCAAGCCTTACTGATCCGGTATGAAAAGAACTCTGAGGCATATAGGAGAAATTTAGAATTTCTAAACCTCTACCTGGAGAAACATATAACCAGTTCTCAGCTAGGCTAGAAACGTATATGTTGAAATGGAGTAGTTTGGGTAAGTATCAGAAAACCTACGAGGATTTGAAAGAAATGGTTATGTTAGAGCAAGTGAAAGATTCCATGTCTCAAGAAATGAGGAAATTCCTTATGGAACAAGGAGCAGAGAGGCTGGAAGACATTTTGAAATGTGCAGAGAGATACCAAGCAGCTCAAGCTGAATTGGTAGAAACAAAAAGGAAGCAGGTAGAAGGATATAAGCCACCACCGCAGAATACCCAGTTTGACCAGATGGATCAACCATACAGAAAAAAACAAAGATTTGATAATAAGGACAAGAACCCCCAGACTCAGGAAAATAAACCCTACAAACAGGGAGATAAGTGGTGCAAATTTTGTAAGATGAGCAACCACAACACTGATGAATGTGGGAGGAAAAAACCCCTTCATCATGCTGCATGGCTACAGGTGAGGACTTCTGTTAGGAAGGAACTGACTGTGAGTCAGAATAGCCTCCATCACCCACCTACCCAGGAGATAGTGACTGTGAATGGCAAACAAGTCACAGGAATGTATGACACAGGTTTGTCTTATGACGCAGTCGTGTGTGCATCTCTGGTGTGCCCTGAACAAATCACCACAGAAACAGTAGACATTCAAGGGCCACTAAAAGGAACATCACCCCTTACTTTACCCATAGCAAAGATTCATGTCAGTTGTCGCTATGTGGAAGGGGAGATACATCCAGCAGTGTTAGACGATCCCTTTTACCCCCTAATGTTGGGGCGTAAATATGTTTTCTTGGGAGACCCTGTAAAACCTATGGTTATGGCAGAAATCCAGACCAGGTCTGACTCCATGAACATAGAGAGGGACACCACATTAACATTTCATTCGACTGAAATGAAACGGGCTCAAGAAGCAGACAGCACATTGAAGCCTTGTTTTGGCAAATTATCAAAAACACATAAAGCTCCAAGGAAAGGACATTTCTATATGGAACATGGACTCTTGTACAGGAAAGCTGGCAGAGGGACGAAAAGTCATGGTCAAATTGTTGTACCATCCACCTATAGGAATAAGGTTATAGGCTGGGGACACATATCAACTTTGAGTGAACACCTGGGTAATGGTGACACAAAACAAAGAATAGCCACCCAGTTCTACTGGCCAGGTATTACGGAAGACATAAATCAGTATGTAAATTCCTGTCCAGAGTGCACCTATGTAGATTCAGAAAGTCGACGGAAGAGTCTTCATCAAAAATCTACAAGCAAACCAGCAATCAGGGGTACTCCCGAGATTTGCACGGGAGGGGAAAGGAAACATCCCACACAGGTTCAATTGCAGTCTGAACCCCATGCGCTGGAAAAATGGAACAAATCACGTAGCGAAAATCAAACACCTACGGATTTGCGAGGGAAAACCACATCCAACTATCAACGAAAAGAGGGCGGTAAACTTCATGGGAAACCTACCGACCCCGTTTCACCAGCAGTAAGAGCCTGGATGAAAAGCCGAACAGGAAGAAGAGAGATAGTAAAGGATGAATATATTCTTGGAAAACAGAATGTGGGCGCAGATTTTCTTAGTCGTCATCCCACAGAGCTTGAAGAGGATAGAAGGAAAGAAAACTAACCTCGGAATGGTCGATTTGCAATTGTCTTGTACCCAATAATTAAGCTAGATATCATCCAGCTTAAAATATGGGGGAGCTATGTCGCTAAATTGGTTTCAAGTCATTGCAAACGGGTTCAGTTAGATTTATAAACCCGTCAACGATCGATTGACCGCTTTCAAAATGGCGGCGTATCAGCGAAATGTGTATCAGACAGGAAATCGCCAAGGATAAATAAAAGCAGAAGGGAATCAGTATGAAAAGGATTTTACATTTCAGTACAGAGAAGGATTGTGTATAACTGCATATAAGAAGGAACGGTAGGAAGTTCTCATTTACGGAGATATATGCGTATTTCGGCTGCCCACAGTTACGCTAAAAGCATGTAAACCCACTTCTGTTCTAAATATTAAAATCAACAAATAACAGTTTGGGAATTTGGATGGATAGGAAGATAGAGTTTTATCAGCTGTATAAAACAAGATAAGATGGAACTATATGGATATTATATATGCCGGGAATGAGAAAGGCAAAATTTCAGTCGACGCACAGATTGGCTGAAATCGATGTTCGGGAAAGATTTTTTTGGCCTAGTTCTAGCTGTGACGTCAGTACCCTCCTATACGTCCGCGCTAAGCGTATATAAACGTATCGGTAAAAAACTGGAGAGATACACATCGAAAGAGGTGTGAGACAGACTGGAGGCAGAGTTTCGCCACTACCCATGAATTGTGAGCGGATCGCCAGAAACATTGTTCAGTCCAGTATCTGAAGTCTGAGGGTTCCATGAAATAACTCAAACCAGACTGTCCAGTATCAGAAGCCTGTGTCGTTCATCAGAGGCAATCCCACAAAAGTGCAGGACCCCAAAGAGTGAACTTCAACTGGTCATTGGCATCCCTACTGTTGGGCCTACCAAGTCTGATATCAGCAAAGGACAGTTCAGTTTCAGCAGTATCAAGTTGGAAAGATAAGTGTCATGTGAAACAGCCAATAGTTGAAAACAATAATTAACCATACAGAAACTCAGTCAACTGATGACAGTTATCCTTAAATTCAAAGGACTAATAACAATGATTTCAGTAACTTTATTATTTAAGATCTTGAAGTCTAAACAGACAATAATAGTAATTGTGTGAATACTTATATATATATATAAATATATATATGTGTATGCTCTTTTCCAACTAGTAGAAATAGAATATTAGTGTAATTATTAAACTATTTTAACTGTACCTGAGGATTTATTCACTTCTTCCATTTTGTGGGTTCAGTGAATGTACATTTTACTTATCCCCTAGAATATAAGTAATCATAAGATAGTCACAGGGAGGAGACACCTTAAATCCTGGTACTACTTCTTTCCAACTGGGTCAGGGTTTTCACAGTCTGACTATTTTTATGATAACAATACACCAGTGCTTATTTCTAAGACTGGGGTATTACTTGTAAGGTCAGAACTCTTTACTGGCATACTCTTACATAATAAATAATTTTAAATAACCTCCCGCTACAGTGGGGGCTCGTCCGGGATATATCTTTGATATTCCTGAGCCAACTTTCTATTTCTGCTGTGTAGAAAATTTTGTCTGTAAAATTTTTTGGAAAGAGTAACATAGTAGGAAATAATTATATTTTTAGGAGTACCATTGAGTACAGATAAAGAAAGCTGTTTCATATATGGTGAAGTCAGTTTAATTAACTTTAATTTTAACTAAGTTAATTATATTGTAGTAAATTAGTTTGAGTAAGATCACTTGCCCTACTAGACTACAGATACATCATGGCTGACTTGGTCAAATTTAGGTCTGCTACACTGCTGGTGGGAAAAGAACTTGGCATGGATGGTGACGCTCTGATCCGGTATGTCACGACGGAATGTGAAAAGTACACCGAGAGAGAAGCAAAGCAATTAGAATGGTGATCTTGAAAATGCGGGTATCCAGACAAGCTATACATATAAATATTTAACCCGCGGATATCCCGTCTCGGCATTCATGTTTCTCTAAACCACAATACATGCCAGAAGCCACGCATAAAACCATGTACTACGTGCTCCATTAAATATAGATACCCCCCCCTTCTGAAGAGAATAGTAGACCCCTCCCCACTGGCATCTAGAAGTTAGGTCCCTATCCCCCCACAAGAACCTAGTCTAAAACAAAAATCACAACGAAAGCAATAGCAATAAGGCGGACTACTACGCATCCACGCAAAAACATGTGGATGAACCTGGAACGCACCGAACCAGCACGGTTACAAAGCTCTGAAGAAACGTCCGACACACGCCAACACCGAGACTAGCAAATGAGGACCGACCCAAGAAAACAAGAAGATCATGACATAAAAAGAAAAATAAACGGATAAATGAGCCAAGTCCTACCAAGCATGAAATAGAAGCAAGTCTTGTCAAAAAAACATGTGACGACTCAGGATATGTCATCAGCAAACCCGGCAATAAGAAGTGCATATTGCAGAAACTCTGATCTAGAAGCCAGAAATCCTATGCCAGCTAAAAAGTAACTGAAAAGAGACGAAAAGACCATTAACATTCGACTAAGAACTAAAAAATCTCAACTAACAAAAAATAGCAAAGCCCAACCTCAGGAATTGAGAAACCCGTGAGGTACTAAAAGAACTTGAAAGCCGAACCAAGTAGGACATTACATGCATAATTGAGAACTTCAGCTAATTAGTACCGAACCTCTACGCACGGAAAAGCTTAGTTGCAAGAACACTCGATACATTAGGGGAAACAGCTCATGAAGCCCACATTACGATCTCAGATAACTTTCCCGCTGTATGACAAATTTGCGGACTTATAATAAGAGCTCCAAGCATCGAAACAGAATAAAAAATGACTTTTCTTAAAAAGAAAGAGAAAATATAAAAAAAACATAACTGACCGCTGCTATCAAACTCTCCGGTTCAGAGCCTTCTAGACAGGTTATTGCACAGAGATATTAGATCTGAAGCAGGGTAGTATATTCTCACAGACCCAATCCCTTTAGAGATAACTATCTGATCGCGCCCTGTTTATGCTTTCCCGGATGAACCTCTAATAGCAGAGCCGAAGACGCTCTAGCTGAAAGATATGAAGATTACAAGTTTTCCACTTCTTGAACTCTTCGCATTGTAGTAAACCCTTAAGGACCCATGGGGTACCATGCTTACCCATTCTCCGAATCTTAACTGTATTTCACGATCAACCAAAAAATTGGACAGATAAGCGCGTCTCAGCGAGTACATAATAGCATTAAGAACTCAGTACTGCAAGCACGGTCTAAATAGCACCAAAAGATTTACGAGTATAACTCTCATAGATGAGGCTCTTCATCATATCTATATTCAAAAATCAAACTAGATCCCCACTGCGTTATTAGGCAAATCTCAAGGCTCGTAATTACAGACACATACTCATAAATATATATTAAATAGAAGACTAGTACAACCTTAGCCTAATTGAAGTATAATCATGATCTCACCTCAGTCTACATATCAATGAAACAGATGACTACCATAGACTTTCACTTAGGGAATAATTCATCAGATGTAGACATTCCTGCAAATTTTGTTAAGCCCTCGGCATCGCGACCATACAACCATACTAGCCCATAAGAATTCAGTCTTATTATTAATTTATACTCCGCGCTACTATAAAAAAATAAAAAATCATTTAATGGCTGTCAATAACAACTAATTTCAGCAAATCAGAATTGCTACAGCATAGATTCACAGGTGCAGGGCCTATAATATATACATAATATAGATATCCATATATATGTCCGTAGTAAAGCGACTAGAGATACTAGCGTGAACTTATAACCATAGAGACATCTACCTAAGCAGTACCGCACGCAGTAGCGAACCTAAGACAATGTAGCAAGAAGATGCCCAATTTAGCTAAGCATGAACTGCCTATTCAACAGAACAAGAAAGCATATGATAAAATAAGGATATAAAACCTCCACCACACAATACCTCAGTTTGACGGCATTAAACCAAGTGCTGTGCATGAAATACAAAAAATCAAGAGCGTATAATAAGAACAAAAAACGCATACCCTCATAACTCTTAACAAATAAACACTATAAACAGGCAAATACAAATAGTGCAAATTTATAATCTAAGATGAGCAAATAACCCCATATCAAAGGGCCATTAATATGGGAGCGACAAAAACCCTAAATCAACATAACTGCAATCCTATAAATTATCCCTCCACTCTAAAAAAATAAACCACATGACAAATGGAGTCAGAATAAAGCCCTGCAATCACCCACTCTACCTATAAAAGAAAATAGTGAATGTCTATATGTCCGCGAAACAACGTAACAAAAATGTAAATCCAATAAACAGCAAATATAATCTATGACCCAGTTCGTGTGTGCATCTCCCCTGGTGCGCGCCCTAAAATATGTACACAATTTATAGATATGATCTTTGTATTGACATATATTATTATTATTACAATATGTGTGTAAGTTGTGATGTAGTACTATGAGGTAATACTGGCTTTTTCAAGCTAGGTGGTTGTGTGTCATCATGACTTCAAGTGTTTGTTTCTGGTGGAAATAGTATTGGAAAAGTTCACAGTTCCTGTCATTTGAACCAAATAAGTGTCCCTCTTTATTTAATATACAGTCAAATTTTAGAGGGGTTATACACAAGATTGAGCTGCTCTGGCCACGAATCTTAACTTCTGTGTGGGCGGCAGGAAACAGTCTCCACTGCTCGCTTGCTTCACCGTGTTCTTGAGAAACCACACTGGTCGATATATTGACCAAGGAGTCTGCTACCAGCCTCTGGATTCAGCAAAACTCAGACCAGGTGCTGCTTTAATATGTTAGTACCACTGTCCCTGAAACAAGAAGGTTGTACCTCCTACTTCAGAACTAATTTATAATCTATTTCCACACTGGAGCACAATACATAACAAACACTAAGTTCAGCGCCGTAGGCCAACTGTTAGCTTCTCATGTAATAACATTCACCAGTATTCCTCTCCCTAATGGTTACTACGCCTCTGCAATTTCAGCTTTATTTCCTTCTATTCAATAAGATAGGTGTCATTTTACTATTTGGCAATTCCATATAGGCCTAGGCAGTTAAACTCCTCTCCGACAAGTTTTGTTCATGGTGGAGCAATTTTCTAGGCTTTGCCTCATGTTTGCTACTGAACCACACACATACAGACATAAATTTATCAATTCACATTCAATTTTCATCTAAAAGATATCAAATATTTCTAGCTTACCACAATTCATGAAAAATATTAAACAAATACGTTGACTGGCGATGAGTTATGGCACAATTCCGATCTGCCTCTGTCCCAGGCTTTTATTTAGAAAAATATGAGCTGGATCTCAACGCACTTGCTTCTCAGTAAGTTTATTTTAAAAATGTGGCCCTGAACTGACGCTCCTAATTGACTATATCAAATGGTCTAACCAATAAGACCATGTTTACACAAGTATTTGAAAAAAGTACCCTTCCTACCGTTTCCCGTAACAACCAAAAATAGTATCTGCAATCGACTAATCATGTTTAGGCTTACATATTCTTCTAGCCAATAAAATCGGATTTAACTTGTTGGCCTATTTCCCGTAAAATAGTGGTTTCAAAACATGCCTATGAGCAATTATGATTTGGTGCTGTCAGACAACTTCACTATTTTATTTTGGCTATAATTTGTTAATTCCTAGACTATTTGCGTAAAACTTAACATTTTCTTTGTCAGCAAGTCCTAAGGAACCCAAATATATAAATTTAATGGAGCTAAGTGGCTGCGTTCAAAATATGTATTTTCTTCTAGGATAGTCGTGCTGTTACCACCTCCTCACTTCCATACTATGGGGTGTCTTCTGTACTGTCAGGATTTCAGACGTTAAACAGTATTGGGTCATGTTTCCTAATAAGCATTAACGATGTTTTTTAAAACCTAACCTCGTATTGGTAGTGTTTTTTGTCCCTGTTTATTTGAAAAAAAGTTAGTGCTTCATGCCTTACGCGTGGGATTGGCGTTACTATTAATCGCGAGACTGTGGTAGTATTGCATGCGTTCCTCCGTTCAGCCCCCTCTCTCTCTCTCTCTCTCTCTCTCTCCCTCTAAGTCCGTCTGTATTTTAGGTTACGCAGTGTATAAAATGAAATTAATGCTAGTATTAATGTAGGTCATTAAGCAGTGTGCGTATCTCAAGGTTTTCTAAGAAATACAGTACACGTTTTATTGTTTTGTTGAACCGCGTGTTAGTTGATGCAGTAGGCTTTACTAGTAAACGTGAAAGCGTTACAATTATGCAGACGGAGCATAAAAAAGGGGTTTTTATTGTTCAGCCATTACGGAGGTATACACGCTGGCGCATGCCATTGAGAAAGCACTGGTCTTCCACCATTCTTCTTTCCCTTTATTGAATTAATTCGTTAGGCTTTACATTTACTATTTAATTTCGATATGTGGATTTTGAATGTTTCACGACAACGAGACACATAGTTTGTTTGGAATTTTGTTTTTGTTTTTTCAAAACTAAATTCAAAATTTAATAGTTGCCTGATTTCATTGGCCAGCTCTAATAGATATTGGCCAAAGGCTTAGGGGTCTCGTGGCCATTTGACAAGAAATTTTTATATCAACAAGTACGTTGAGATCAGCTGTGATAAAATTTAAAAATAAATATTAAATTTACAGTCTGGACAGGGCAGAGAAAACTGAGGCCATATCTTTTGCCAGGCAACGTTATTTGTGACATATTTCTTTGAATTTGTGGTAAGAATGCTTTATGTATTAACATGCTTGATTAAAACTGCAAAAGTTAGATACTGCTATTGGGAAAAGTGAAGGACATGCCGGGAGCAAACATTATTGAGTCCTCACATTGAACTGTATTTGACTGTTGCATATTGTTATGATTATGTATTAATATTATTGTATTAGAAGGTGTTAGTAAGCCTTAGTGTTCCATAAACACTCTTCAACATGCCTAAAGCGTTTATAATTAAAGAAAGAAAAAAAAATCCTACAAAAGGAGATGTGGTTACTCCATATTATTGTATTGAAGAAAACTATGGAAAAGTACATTGGCGTATCAGCCATAGGGACATGAGGTGTGGTCACAGAAAGGTGTGAGTCATATAAATTAGGGGCTGGTGCACCTGTATGCACAAGAGGCTGACCCCATACCATCATGTGTACATAGTGATAAGAAATTGTGATCAGATGTGAAAAGGCCAGGGTGTCTTATATTGCAGGGTTTTTTATTTCCTGTTACCAGCCGGTGACAGGAAACCTGATGAGTGATTGTAAAGAAGGAAAAAGTCTCCTTTCAAAAGTTTATGCTGAAGGAGCTTGTGTGTGCCGATCTATATATTCTCTGCAGCGACATACTGACTTGTTATCTTCATACCAAGAATCCCAGGTGATGTGTTAACATCTGGGACTTCTGACACTTCATTCAAATAAAAATTGTTATTTCCAAGAATACACAGAATTATATGGGGCGTGATGAAACAACAGCTCCTCCTAACAAATGACTAACACTAGTAGATATTAAAGTTTTAGTCTGTGAATACACCTACAGGAACAATATAGTGACATACTTATAGGACAAAGAGTCCAGACATTTTAGTTAATCAGTATATGTAAAATATATTTTCCTCATTTTCAAAGACCTGTCCAAAAGAGATGGCAGGACAGGCAGATTAAATTGTACAAAGAAACGAATTTAATTGTAAAGAAAACTTTAACCACAGTCTTATTCATTTTCTTATAGTGAGTTAAAGTGTATTGTGTTGATGTACCACCATTGTCATTTCACCCTTAGACACTAGTCACATCAGACACCAGCCACTAGAATAAAAATACGGACCGTGTGAGATCTAGGGAGGTAGCATTAGGTCCCCTGATAATACATCATCATCATCATCATAATCTTTTAGAGTCAAGGGCCTACGTTTGCTTGACCTCACACGGTTGGCACAGACACAGCTTTCTTTCTTTTAGGTAACATCTTAACCTCCCCAGCAAATGACACTTGCTACAATGGGCTAGAACATAATGAACCTGGTGCAGTAGTTTGGTGTTTCAAGCTATTTGTGATTTAAAGATATTTAGGCTAGAACATAATGAACCTGGTGCAGTTCCTTGTGTGCTTTCAAGCAAGAAAAAGGTAGTTCAATAGCAGATACACTCGTAGGGGAGTGAAGTGTTAGAGACCACCAAACTAAGTCCAGCATCGAGAGGTGAGGGTGAACAGTTCCAGTCCTCGCTGCCTTTTCCTTCCCTAACGCAGTCAGCTACCCATTTATACAGCTGGGTAGACTGGAGCGTGTCGGTTCCGTGATTAGAACCCAGCACCTAAGCCACAAGAGACCAGCACTCTAACCGCTCTATGTCAATCGGACGCTACTTTAAAGTAGCGTGTATTAATATTTCCTTATATTTCTGTTAGTATTCTGTTGTCAGTCAACGGTTTTTGTGCTTCATTTATTTAAAATGAAAATAGTAGTGACAGTCAAGCCTGTAGAGCCCGTAAAGCAGGTGTAGTGAAGAGAAACGGCTAAAGTTAACAGATTCACAGCACATAAACACTGTTTGTGACGTGTGCTAATATTTTATAATTTTCAGATGAAGTTTAACATCAACTTTTTCAAACTGTTGATATGGGCTTCACCTTATGTGTCATACACGTGACTGTTTCACCTTGTGTGTCAAGTCTGTGGGCCATAAAACTGACGGTTTCACCTTGTTATATGTAATGTATCTGAACTATAGACCTGTTTCACCTCGTATATGGAGTCTCTGAGCCATAAAACTGAGGGCTTCACCTGCTCGTTTGTCAAGTCTTTGGGCACAAAATTGAGGGTACGTCTTTTGTTTTACATAATTTAGATTGTTTGTCTTTTAGTAATTAAACTTTTCTTACAGCTACTGTTTACATCACAGCTTGAGGATGGCAGTAGAGATTCTCTGCACTCCAAGCAAACCAATGGGTGCTCTGTCTCTCTCCATATATGTCGAAAAGTGTGAATGCTAACTGTTACTGCAGCTCGCTGGCCTTATATACATAAGGGATGCATTCTCTCTTACGTCCATCTCTGCCAGCCTTACTGCTACGGGTTAAAAATTAACATTGAGCACCGCCTGTGAAGGATTTCTATCACCTAATAAAGCGTAAAGTATCCCCTACTTTGGAATGACGTGCGCAGACGCCAACTTAATATAATTTTTGTTAAATGAATGTCAGAGGAAGAAGAAAGGAATTTTAATCTACAGATAATAAAATATTTGTTTTTAACTGTCATTATTGTGAAAAACATTTCAACTAGGTATGAATGATTTTTTTAAACTATAATAAAACTAATTTCTAAATACCTTCCCATTGAAAGAGAAACCGTTCCGTACTATGAACGATTAGCGTATGACACTTTCAAACAGATATTAGAGAATTAGTTTTCAGTAAAGGTGACTGTGGTCCCATCGCAGATACTGCCATAGAAGGAGGCGATAGACTTCACTATACTAGATCCAGCGTCGAGAGATGTGGTTCCCTTCCTCGTTGCCTTGTCCTTCATTAACTAAAGAGCAAAGTTAGGTATCCATTTACAGCTGAGTAGACTGGAGCGTGTCGATAACGTGAGTCGAACCCGGCACCTTTGCCACGAGAGAACAGCGCTCTAACCACTCTGCCAATCGGACGCTCTAAGTCTTCAGTGCAGGCTTATAAAAACCTTTACAGAAATTGTCTATAGCACATGGTTCAAAGCAACTACTAGATAAAATAGTCGCCAGCCGAGTGGTTTACATACAATGGATTGCTACTTATATGAGGTTGTACATGAGGATGGCAACCTCATCATGTTAAACAAATTGCTACAGAAACCACCATAAGAGCACGTGAATGCCGGATGCTGGCCTCCTGTAAGGAAACCAGTTACAGTGGTGGCGCTTTGCTCCATAAGGAGGGGAATGGAAATTGATGAATAAAGACGGATTAACAAGCAATAATTAGAACCATAAGTCTTCAGCACATGGTTGCAAGCACCCTTTATAGACATAGTCTAACAACACTGCTACACAGTAAAAATAACCAAGTTGTCTGGTTGGGCATGAAAGCGTACCGTTGCTCGCGCAAACATCTGTCTATTGAACTTAATCTATAATCTATGTCTAGCTACCAGTCTGTTTTTGTGTGCGTTTTTTTTAACCAGTATGCATGTATGCGTATTTTCTTACCACACATATACAACTGTGATTCTCAATATTCTGTTTCATGTTTGTTATGTATATATAACCCTTTTCTATTGCAGGAAAATCCCATCGGAAAAATCCAGTTCTCATGAAATTTCGAATCTTGCGTCTAATGACATCAGAATCGATGTTACATTTAATAGCAATACCACAGGCAGTGACAACACATCAGTTGATAATGATATCAGCAACAGCAATGTCACACCTGACGGCACCATCACACCGACAACAGTACCTGGCTCCGAGAAGGAGCGTATACTTCTTACCGAAGATCGAAGCCATAAGAAAATATTTTACAAAGATACAATTTTGGTTGAATCGCCCAAACCTCATCCAGAACAGGTCACTCTTGGGCACACTCAAAGCGTTACTAATGTCAGGTCCGTACCAAAGTGTCGAAGAAACCTGTTCGGTCCCGATGAGGACGCAGTTATTGACGCTGATGGCAATGAAATACCCTATCAAGTAGCAAGATTTTCTTCCACGGATTCTCTACCTGAGCAGATTATGTCATCAGAACAAGAGAAAGTTGAAGAGGAACTGAGTCGTATGAGAATATCACCAGAACCTCTGTTGTGCGTACCGCAGATGTTTATGCACTTGGTAAATGAACATTATTCTTCAACCAGTATTGACAATACCAGCTGTCACAGCGATGATGATGATGTTTGTAATGGCGAAGATTACAACAATGCCCGTGACACTTGGGGCAATGCAAATAACAGCCGAGACGAAGATTTCAGCGATGCAGATGACAACTGTGACAAAGTTTTCGGCAATGATGACAGCTGTGACGATTCCAGCAGTTCGGAGAACAACTCTGGCGAAGATGACGATGATATGATTAGTGAATATATGAGAAGAAATGCAGCTGAAAATTCATACGTGTTTTCAAAATCAAATCTATTTGTTTCGGATTCAGGCGCATCGAATCTACAACAGTATCTAAGAAACATCATAGACACGTTCATTGAACGTGCCCCTCCTGCAGAAGAAGATTCAGAGGCGGAATATGATCAGCCAAGACTTCTTCCTGAGCATTACGTTGCTCCCCGGAGACAAAGAAGGCGTCCATTCCGTCAAAGAGTGATGAATGCTAATCTATGCGTCAGAAGGCGGCTGTCATTCGATGATTATGCTGATGAAAATAATAACCAGGGAGTAATGTCTGAACAAGAAGGACTTAATTCAATGTCCAGCGCCACTTTTGACATTAACGCGCTATCTTCCATTTTCCATACATCAGTGTCCACGAGATGGAGAGTTATAAGACGCCTCTTCGATACTGAAGATAGTTCAGAGGACAGATATATTTATGATCTTAGTCAACATTTTCATCATTATAAAAAGTTCAACATTTCCTCAAGACAATCCAGCCATGACAATAATTCTTCCAGGCAATCAAGCATTGACAATTATTGTACAATGCAATCAGGCAATGACATTTCTTCCTCTCACTCAAGCAATGACATTTCTTCCTCTCAATCAGGCAATGACATTTCTTCCTCTCAATCAAGCAATGACATTTCTTCCAGGCAATCAAGCAATGACATTTCTTCCAGGCAATCAAGCAATGAAATTGCTTCCAGTCAATCGAGCAATGAAAGCAATGCCAACTCTTCTAGGCAAACAAGCAATGGCAATTCTTCCCGACAATCCAGCGATAATAATTCATCTAGGCAATCCAACCATAACGATTCTTCATCTAGAGAGTCCATCACTGACGAAGATGCATGCTCACAGCGAAAGTGTATGTCCCCATGATGGCAACGTCCAATGATCTAATAAAAGACTGGGTAATTATCGAGTTAACCTCCTGAATAATGAAAGACAGTTGATAAAACATTCAGCCAAAGAGTTATATACCAGAACTATTTGTATCCTCCAGGGAGTTCTCACTCGAATGATTGTCATATCTTGTATAGTTTGTAAGTAATGTGTGTCATCTTACTGGTATCTATTAGAAAAATGTAAAACTCTTGAAAATAACTGGACCTCAAGACGCAGAGATAGAGACCGCAGTCAGCGACTCATAGCTTGACTGCCTGCGTCAGGACCAGCGAACCAGAGCTGGTCAAGACCGCACTCCACCTCCACGTGGTGGTCCTGGAAACAGTCTGCAGCTGTGCAGTCTGGCTGAGCGAGTGTGGATCGCAATGGGAAGGCAAACCCGGTCCTAAAAAATGCCGTGCTCTTATTCTTTTCCCTATGTGCTATAGAGATCTTGCTTCCTTTTAATGCTTAGCCCAGTCATAACATCATTCCATTATTCTCTTTGCATTTCCTTATCACCCCCTCTCTCTTTTTGTTTTAACAGCTGTATCCTTTTTTGTTTTAAATTAATGAAAAAAAAAAAAAAAAAAATCTCGTTCAACCTCTGATGGGTTATAATTAGGATATATATTGTTTTCAATTCCAAATAATATGAACAACTGCCGATATGAGAAAGTGGCATCACATTTGTCAAATCATTGTAAATAGGGACAATCACAATTATGCTTATACGTTAAATAAATAGAAAAAAAAAGAAAACAAACAAAATCAAGAAGAAACTATGAACAAGAATAATATTAAAGTGGAGGGGGTGTAAAGGGTTGGTGGTTCTAGTTATATAACGGACTTTAACAGATACTCGTATTTAATTGACTTTCATCTGTTTAAAGTCACACGCATTGTAAGAACAGCATCAGACCTTCACATTCCCAGCCACTATATATTAACATTTGTTCGTGTTAAATATTGTTTGACTATATTATGCAGTTCCCTAGGTCTGTCTATTCTCAACACCTCTTCTATATTTATAGGTAAGTTGAATGCTTGCTTTATCCTCAAACTTTACTGCTACCATAATGTAATATTTCGCTCTTTCCAATTCTTTTGTAAGAGCGTGAAATCGAAATGGGCAATATATTGTGATATGATTGAAATACGTGGAGACAGGAACAACAATACATATTTTTCAATCGATACAGAATTGTATATTACTTACTTACTTAGTCGTTCCCCTTCTACCGTGAGGTGTAGAGGTTTGGAAGAGAGAGCGCCAGACCATTCTATCAGCTGTCTTCTTCCTAGCCTGGTTCCATTCTAGTCCTCGGTCCTTCAAAGATTGTCTAATGTTGTCCTCCCAGCGGACTCTGGGTCGTCCTGGAGGTCTGGATCCCTGGCTCTTTGTTTCCCATGCTTGTCATGGTAGCCGATCTTCCCCCATTCTGCAGACATGGCCAAACCATCTTAGTTGGGACTGTTCTACTTGGGTCTGCAGGGGTGGGATTTCAGGCCTTGACGGATCGTCTGGTTGCGGACCATGTCTCTTCTTGTTACTTCAACCACTTTCCTCAGATACCTCATTTCTGAGGTTTGGATCTGGCTTTTGTGGGTTGTAGTCATTGCCCACGACTCGCATCCATATGTCAAAACTGGGACATAGGTGGAGTGGTATACAGCCATCTTCGTTTTCTTACCAACCTCTTTCTTGCTGAGGAATCCACGATTTATGGCCTGAAAAAGTCTCCCAGCCGCTGCTTTTCGAGTGGCCAACTCTTCTTTGATGCCTCCCTTTCGGTCTATAATAGCTCCGAGATACTTAAAGTGGTCGACCTGCTCCAGGACCTGTTCTCCCAACTTAATCTGATGTTTTCTTTCTCATCATCAGCAAATGCCAGCTCCGAAATATAGACCTGTCTCATCTTCCAGTACCCCACTGAATACTTTCTTGTTCTCTCCTTACATGCCTTGATGACATCGTCCATAAGGAGTATGAAGAGGTAAGGTGATAGGATATCACCTTGTCTTACACCAGTGGTGGTCCTGAACTCTTCTGACTTATGGTTTGCTGTCCTCACATAATTTCTGCAAGACTTGTAGAAGCTCTGTATAGCATGAATCAGAGGTGCTGGAATATTCTTCCTTGCCAAACAGTCCCAAAGTTTGCTCCAGGGGACCCTGTCAAACGCCTTTTCCAGATCTATGAAACAAAGATGGATCTCACTCTTATACTCAAGGGCCTTTTCACTCAGCTGTCTGAGTGTGAAGATTAGGTCTTGAGTACTTCGGTTTGCTCGGAATCCGCACTGGACCTAATCCAATTGTATCTCAGCTAGGCGTCGGAGTCTCTGCTCTAGGATTCTAGAGTAGATTTTACCAGGGACACTGAGAAGGGAAATGCCTCTATGGTTTCCACATTGTCGATTGTCACCCTTTTTGAAAATTGGTGTTATGATGGCAATCTCCCAATCCTTTGGTATGATCTTGTTGCACCATGCTGCCTGTAGGACCTTTAAGAGTAATACGTCGCCTGATGCTCCCATGTACCTAACCATTTCTGGTGTTATACCATCATGCCCTGCTGCTTTGCCCATCTTGATTTTCTCTAGTGCTGCCCTCAGTTCTTCCATCTTTATGTCATCTTCACCATCATTGGTTTTCTCTTCTGTGCTAGTGGTTATCATTTCTGTTGCTTCACCATGCTCACCATCCAGGAGTTCTGAGAAATATTCTTTCCATCTTTCCATTACTTCCTTCGGGGCAGTAAGCAATTTGCCTTGCTTGTCCTTTATAAATTTGAGAGGGCATTGTTTTTCCTTCCTCATGTTCTTTAGGGTCTTATAGAACAATTTCTGGTTTTTTTGTGCATCTTTTTCTAGCTTTTCTCCAAATTCTTCCCAGGACTTCTGTTTTGCTGCTAGCACTTTGTTCTTTGCTTCTGTTCTAAGTGTCACATATTCTCTATATTTTTCCATTTGTCCTGTTGTGTTTTTAGCTCCTAAGTATTGTTTCCATGCCATTTTCTTCTCTCTTATTTTCTCTTTGACTTCCTCTGTCCACCAAGGTGTCCTCTTTCTCTGGTTCCCACGTCGGACTTCACCGCATGCTTCTGCAGCAGCTGTCTTTATCTTCTTCTTCTTCCATCCTTAGCCATCAACCGGCAAAGCAGTATGTGGCCAGTACGCCTAGTGGCGTCTTAGGGCAACAACAAATTGATCAATCTATCGCTGTTTCCACCACGCCTAGTGGCGTCTTTGTGGAACAAAAACAGACCAAACAATCTATCATTGTTTCCGTAATCAGAGTGGTTGGCAAGCAGGTGATCAGCCCACTGTGCGAAGTTTTTACGGGATGGGGTAAACAGCCCCATGCCCATACCCTCCTTAGTCGCCTTTTACGACATGCGTGGTAGGGTGCAGTGTTACTATTCTTTGCTCCCCTTTCGGGTCCCGGTAACACACGGGTGAAGTCTTTATGATATCCTTGAATTTATTCCAGAGGGTTTCCAAGTCATCAGGTCGTTCTTCTGTGTTGCTCACTGCTGTAGCAATAAGCCCCTGATATCTGGTCTTAATTTCTGGCTCTCTCAGCTTGTAGGTCCTAATGCTCATTTCTCCTGCTCGTTTACTTGGTTTCTCGCGTGATGTTGGGCAGTTCCTAGGCTGAGCAACTCTTTCAGTTGTTCGTTTGATTGTTAGCAGGTAGTGATCACTTCCAATCTCTGGCCCCCTCCAGACTCTTGCATCTCGGACATATCTGAATGAGCTTCTCCGAACAATGGCATAGTCGATCACTGACTTCTCATTCTTGGTTGGTTCACATCTAGTGTATGCATGTATGCGCTTATGGGAGAACTTTGTGTTTGTAATGATCAGATTCTACTCACTGCAGAATCTAAGGAGTCGCTTTCCATTGTCATTGAGAGTATCTTCTCCATATCTTCCGATAACTCCACCCCATCTAGCATGGTCATTTCCAACTCTGGCATTAAAATCTCCGAGCATGATAACTTCATCTAGGCAGTCATCCACTGTCCTTTGAAGCAGCTCGAAGAATTCCTCCTTGACCTCTGCTCTCTCATCCTCATTTGGCCCATACACTATGACCAGGTTGACTATGGTTTCTCCTTCTTTTAGTTTTACAACCATAATGCGCTCCGAGACAAAGTTCCATCCCTTGATACTATCTTTTTGATTTTGGGCCACAATGCAACCCACGCCCCCTTTAGCTCTTTCAGATATGGGTACACCACTGTAGAGCAACGTGTTGCCATCGAGATCCATGACTCCTTGTCCTTTTTTCTTCGTTTCCGTTATAGCCAGGATTTCTAGTTTTGCTTTCGTCATCTCTTCCACCAGCTCCTCTTCCTTCCCATTTATACTTCTTGTGTTCCAATTTCCATAAGTCGTAGTCCGTAGTCCGTTCCAGTTCGTCGCCTTTAGAATCAGTCCGGTGTTCTCTCTTGTATTGCTCGTAATCATAGTTTAAGACAAACAGGTGATTGGCCTGTTGTGCCTTTGCATGGTGGAGGGGCTGCCTCCTTACGGCCTCCATGCAGGCCGCCCTCCTCCTTTTTCAAGCGTGCTTGGGACCGACATAGGCGGAGTTCAGAATTGTATATAATAAACTATATTGTTGTCAAGGCAGTATGAACTTGCTTAGAACAGAAGGGTGGAAATGGTATGGTAACAGCACCAAGGTGTAACACAACACAGACAAGTGCCAGTGGAAACAAGATGCTGGAGTTGGACAGGAAAATGCATTGAAGAGACTTGTGGGTAATATTACAGAGCAGTTCTTATTAAGGAATCTCCAGGGTAAGAGAGATACAGGGAGTAAAACAAAATGGAAAAGAAAAAGGGATGCAATCATGACAGGGGATGTACAATCATGACAGGAGATATATAATCATGACAGGAAATATACAATTATGACAGGAGATATACAATTGTGACAGGGATATACAATCATGACGGGATGCACATTGAGAGATCCTGAGCAAGTAGCGCAAGGTAGGAGGGCTTAGCTTGACTGTGCTGAAAGCCTATGTTCCTTAAGGAGCTAAACGGGATGTAGTAATTGTTACAGCAGTTTCTAGGGATAACGATGAGTGGCTTTAATAGATTTATTTTAGATTGATAATTGGTATGTTAGGCCTATAATGCGGGAATTGGTAAGCCTCACGCACATCTTCCATATTAGGCCTTTAAATGTGTGAATTTGTAAGCCACGCGTATATCTTCCACATTAGGCCTTTAAATGGGTGAATTTGTAAGCCTCGCGCACATCTTCCATATTGACCTTTAAATGTGTGAATTTGTAAGCCGCGCGCACATCTTCCATGTCAGAGCATCCATCGTAGGTCGGATGGTATTCATACTGACCCATACGGCTTCAGGTACTCGTTTGACAATAAACTTCCGATATCAAAGTTCTTAAAAGAAAATAATCGGGCAAGGATAAGTAAAAAGCTAGCCCCATAGGGGAGTGTAGTGTATTGAATTTTCATTAATACTAGATCCAGCTTCCAGTGGAAGTCGCGGGACGACCAGTTCCCTTGATCTCTGCCTTAGCCTTCCCTAACGCAGGAGCACAGTTGAGTACCCATTTACAGCTGGGTAAACTGGAGCGTGATGCTAACACATTTCGATCCCGAAAACTAGTTTTATGCAGGGAGAGAAAAGCGTTCTGGTCCGCTTAGCCAACTATTAATTGTACAGAAGTTTATTTACTTTTTAAGAAATTTAGAATTGTTTAATGTTCACAATTTTTAAATAGAACATTAGCAACAGGATACAGTTAGCCTGGTTTGATGTACACGAGATTTTTGCATCTGAAGCCAGTGTACACACGTTTTTTAACATCGGTGATGTTCTTAACTGTACACATGTTCCGACAGCATACTGAACTGTTCACCTTTTTTTCTAGAATAAAATTAACTGTATATATGTTACTGCACAGAATCTAACTGTATAAATGTTTCTAGCACAGAATACACAATTCATAACATTCAGCACCGTGTGTATTTCACACATTATTCTAACAATGACGAAGTTGTAGGCCCTACATATTATTTTAACGGTTAATTTTCACAAAAGTTTGGTCCCTTGAATTCAATGGTCAGTTTTTCGACCAAATTAGTGGTGTTGTCTTGGGAACGAAGATGAGTCCTAGCTATGAATGCCTGTTCATGGCCACTTGGAGCATCAGATATGTCAACAATACTCCGGTCCTTTCCCCGGGTTTTACCGCAGATATGTCGATGATGGCATTGGTCTCACAGATATGTCCGAGACTGATTTATCCCGCTTCATCGACTTTGTCAACCACTTCCAGCCCACCATCAAGTTCACCTCCCTCATCTCTACAGTATCTGTCAACTTTCTTGACATTACTATTACTATCACGCCTTCCGGCCTTAATACCTCAGTATACTATTACTTTTATAATGATAAATGCCTTAATTATGCTTATAGTAAATGTGAGGATGAAAGGATATAGTATATATGATGAGATAGAGAGGAAGGGCAGAATGTCAGACGGGCCTGAGTGCCCAATTCTTAACCCTTTGAAAATAAAGTTCGTTCGTTCGTTCGTTCGTTCTATCCGAAGTGGGTTTATAGTGAGGTTTGAGGGCCTCCTGACGAAAGATGGGGAGCACACGTTGGAGGGCAGAGGTGAGAACATGTTCCGGATCAAGTCTGCTACGGAAGAAATCCAAAATCTCATTGGCTCGGAAGTGAAAGTCATCATCGTCTAGGCACAAACGGCGGAGGCGGAGAAGTTGTGAGAATGGAAGGGAGTCACGACAAGCCCGAGGATGAGAAGGGGTATACAGAAGGTAGCTATGGGCATCTGTCGGCTTGTAGTACAAAAGCATACATTTACAGTATTTTATTACAATTAAGAAGTAAGATATATTAAAATGAAAAACTAGATCATTAGACCCTCCATACAGTATATTAGATAATAATTCGAAATATAATCCCTTAGGGCGGCATATAATTGGCACTCATAATGTATTTGAACAGTCTACGATTCTATGAGTAGGGACTGTGCATGTTTTTAAGATCATGTGGAAGATTGTTCCAAAGATGAGCAGCTTTGATCTTGACCTATCACCCTCACAGTACTGCAGTCAAACAGATCCTTTTCCGCCATCTCCCTATCCTCCAAGCAGAGTCTGTGACCCAGGAAGTTTTCGGTGAAGCAACCTTTGGTGGCATATACGCGCGACAAGAACTTGAAGGATCTTCTTGTTCGCAGCCGTCCTCCAAAAGAGAATGCCACTCAGTTTGGCACACTACCCTGTGGTCGGATACGATGCAACACGTGCAAGTATGTCATCTCAACCCACAAAGTGTCTTTTCCTGAGGCTACGTACACCATCACCAGTAGCTTCACGTGTGAGTCGTGCAATGTCTTTTATACGATCACATGTAAACGTTGCTGTATAACCTATATTGGCCAAACAGGCAAACGACTTGGGGACAGATTCAGCCAGCACTTGAGTGACACCTCTCTGCAAAAATCCACACCAGTTGCCATACACTTTAATGGTCCTGACCATCATGGTCCCAGCAACATCCAGGTCACGGCAATCAGGAGGGCTTAGCTTGACTGTGCTGAAAGCCTACGTTCCTTAAGGAGCTAAAAGGTATCCATTAGGATGTAGTAATGGTTACAGCAGTTTCTAGGGATAACGATTGTTGGCTTTAAAAGATTTAATTTAGATTGATAATTGGTATGTTAGGCCTATAATGTGGGAATTTGTAAGCCTCACGCACATCTTCCATATTAGGCCATTAAATGTGTGAATTTGTAAGCCGCGCGCACATCTTAACGATTAGATCTTTAAATTAAATGTGCGAATCTGTAAGCCTCACGCACATCTTCCATGTCAGAGCATCCACCGTAGGTCGGATGGTATTCATACTGACCCATACGGCTTCAGGTACTCGTTTGACAATAAACTTCCGATATCAAAGTTCTTAAAAGAAAATAATCGGGCAAGGATAAATAAAAAGCTAGCCCCATAGGGGAGTGTAGTGTATTGAAACTTCATTAATACTAGATCCAGCTTCCAGTGGAAGTCGCTGGACGACCAGTTCCCTTAATCTCTGCCTTAGCCTTCCCTAACGAAAGAGCACAGTTGAGTACCCATTTACAGCTGGGTAAACTGGAGCGTGATGCTAACACGTTTCGATCCCGAAAACTGGTCATTACGCCGGGAGAGAAAAGCGTTCTGGTCCGCCTAGCCAACTATTAATTGTACAGAAGTTTATTTACTTTTTAAGAAATTTAGAATTGTTTAATGTTCACAAACTTAAAATAGAACATTAGCAACAGGATACAGTTAGCCTGGTTTGATGTACACGAGATTTTTACATCTGAAGCCAGTGTACACACGTTTTTTAACATCGGTGAGGTTCTTAACAGTACACATGTTCCGACAGCATACTGAACTGTTCATCTTTTTTTCTAGAATAAAATATAACTGTATATATGTTACTGCACAGAATCTAACTGTATAAGTGTTTCTAGCACAGAATACACAATTCATAACATTCAGCACCGTGTGTATTTCACACATTATTCTAACACTGACGGAAGTTGTAGGCCCTACATATTATTTTAACGGTTAATTTTCACAAAAGTTTGGTCCTTTGAATTCAATGGTCAGTTTTTCGACTAAATAAGTGGTGTTGCCATGGGAACGAAGATGGGTCCTAGCTATGCCTGCCTGTTCATGGCCACTTGGAGCATCAGATATGGCAACAATACTCCGGTCCTTTCCCCGAGTTTTACCGCAGATAGACCTATATCGATGATGGCATTGGTCTCACAGATATGTCCGAGACTGATTTATTAGATAGATAGATAGATAGATAGATAGATAGATAGATAGATAGATAGATAGATAGATAGATAGATAGATAGATAGATAGATAGATAGATAGATAGATAGATAGATAGATAGATAGATAGATAGATAAATCTTTTTGCAAGGAAGAAATTAAACATTACAGATTTTTACATGTGTGCCGTTAATTATAACAAAATTAATAACATGTAACAATGAACTATATTAATAATTTGAGAACGTCAATTGTAAAGTAAGTGTTAATCTAATTTAATATCAGCATACATGTTGGCGTACGTTTGGTACCTCAGATATTGTTGGGTGGGGCACGGGGCATTGAAAAGTGAGGGTATCAATGTGGGAACGCAAGCTGTGAGATACTACGCCGGAATTTTCCAGTTCACTGCCGTTACGCCTACCTTAATCCTGATTAGCGTACCCTGAGCGCGCGTGTCAATGTTAGAAGTAGGAGGTGCATGAGGACAAAGGACCGTGGTTAACCAATCGTATCTGTCGCTCAGTTTTTGACCAGTCTCGCGTCATTTTCATTGACAAGTTAGACCAGCTTGTCCGGAGGCTATCGGATGCCCATAAAATCCTGTCACTGAACACTGAACAAACACTTTATACCGTTTTGACAATTCCAACTGACTGTGGAAGGCTAATCTAAAGTAGAGAGTATAATAGCTACTTGAGAGAAAGTGCAAAAGTTTTACATTTTAAAAAAAAAAGTGGACTTGTGATTCAGTGTTAAGTTGTGTAGTTCTAGCCTGCTTGAAGTGAATATTTCTACTTGGATATTTTGTGAACAAGTCGCTATAAGCGCTCTCGAAGTTGGCATCAAGTGAAGGAATACAGTGTTTCTTGAGAAATAATAAATACGCAGAAATGGATCGTACTCCCTCCAAAGATGATAAAACAACAGATGACAACAGAATTGATGAGTAAGTAGGCCTACTTTGTGTGTTTCTGTTAATTGTCATTATCTTCAAGGCAAGTAGACATGTTTACATTCGTTAGATATAACAAGTAGGCACTCTTTACATTTATTGGATTTTACAAGTAGACAATGTTCACATTCGTTAAATATCACAAGTAGATAGGCTACTCTTTACGTTCATTAGATATCACAAGTAGACAATGTTTTCATTAGTTAGATGTCATAATTTTCCCTTTCGCTCCTTCTGGAGCATGGAGCCACAATTGCAGCTGGTCCCCTATCAGGGAGCTGTAACAAAGCATTTATATGCTTTGTCACTAGCTGTGTCTGTAGCAATAAGTGTTACACGATAAGATTCCCAGCCTCCATGCACACACTCATATTAGTCGCATCTGAGATACATAAGTGATCATGTAAATAGGCAGATAAATGAAAAAGTTAAAAATTAATTCATTCATTCATTCATTACCCTGATGAGCATAGGCTTTCACCAATGTCAAGCCAAGTCATCCTGTCATTTGTCGTCCGTTCAAAGTCCATCCATGTCTTCATTATAATTGTCATGTCTGTCACCAGTTCAGTTCTCTGTGTGTTTAATTATTTCGTTCTCCATCTATGTAGCCTGTATGAAAGGAAATATTCTAATATTTAATTTCACAATTGTTAATGTTTACATTTAAGTCACTGTTATGTCTTATGTGATGTTTCTTTTGCCTTGTCTTTTGTTTATTGCAATAGTGTCAGCAATAACAACTAAACATATCATTGGGTCATCTCTAATCAGCTCACACCATCATTTCTCTATGTTAATTCCCCCCTCATTCCTCCCCATATCAAATTGTGTACATTGTTATTGATATAATAGAAAGACAAGACTCGTCCGGCATCCACAGGCCTATATTTAGGCAATCTATAATATCCACAAATTTAATTGTCTGCAATATCCTCGAATGTCTACATTAGCCATACGTTTTTGTAACATCCAAAATTTCTGTATTAGCCCTAAGTTTCTATAACGTACACAACTTTCTACATTAGTCATACTTTTTCTATAACATTCCCAAATTTCTACATTAGCCAAACGTTTCTATAAAGACCCAAATTTCTACATTAGCCGTAAGTTTCTATAACGTCCCCAAATATCTATATTAGCCATACGTTTCTATTAATAATAATAGCCCCTTCAGTCATAACTGACTATGGGAATGCGCCCCTGAGGTGGCAGCCCTCAGCTGCTTATTTTCCTGGTGCTCCTTTCGACGTTTTCTCCTCACCTCTGCTTCTTGTGTGAGCCTCTCTTCGCCCAATCTGAGGTGGTGCCGTAAATAGCATCGCCACATAGTACGATCGGCAGCTTCATCCTCCCATGTTGCTGTCTAAGCAGCGTATACATACTTTGAAGGCCAGCACGTGACAACACCTCGACATTTGTCACTTTATCTTTCCACGAGATGCCGAGGATGCGGCGTAGACACCGCAAATGAAAGGTATTGAGCCTTCTTTCTTGCTTAGCATAGGTCGTCCAGGTCTCGCTGCCATATAGGAGTGTGCTGGTGACGCAAGCATTATATACCGCAGCTTTGGTCTTCATTGTGAGTTTAGAGTTTCCCCAAACAGGCGATGTGAGGCGGGCAAAGGTAGCTGCAGCTTTGCCAATGCGGCTGTCGATTTCTGTATCCAGTGAGAGTTTGTCATTGATGGTAGACCCTAGGTATGTGAAGTGGTGCACCACTGCCAATTCATAGTTATCGATAGTGATAACTGGTGCAGCACCCACATCCTGACTCAGCACATTCGTTTTCTTTAGACTTATTGTGAGGCCAAAGTCCTTGCATACTTTAGTGAAGCGATTCATCAAGCTCTGAAGCTCCTGTTGCTTCAGGTCGAATGCTTTTGTGAGGTCTATAAAGGCGATATATAATGGTCTTTTCTGCTCTCTTGATTTTTCCTGAAGCTGGCGGAGAGAGAAGATCATGTCTGTTGTTGATCTGCCAGCTCGGAATCCACACTGTGCCTCTGGATAAATGCGCTCAGCTAACTTGTGTAGTCGCATTAAGATGACTTTGGCAAAAACCTTACCAACAATACTAAGAAGAGAGATGCCTCTGTAGTTATTGCAATCACTTCTGTCTCCTTTATTTTTATACAGTGTTACAATCTTAGCATCTCGCATGTCTTGAGGAATAGTTGTCTCTTCCCAGCACTGGCACAGCATCCTATGCAGGGGATGTAATAGCGTGCTCTTACAGCATTTGATTAAATCAGGAGGAATCCCATCACTGCCTGGTGCTTTGCCAGAGGCCAAGCTATCAATGGCCTTACTGAGTTCCTCTAATGTTGGTTCGGCATCCAGCTCTTCCATAGTTGGCAGACTATTGACAGCATCAAGGGCTGCAGGCGTAACGGTATTGTCTCTAGCGTAAAGCTCAGAGTAGTGCTCGACCCACCTCTCCATCTGCTTACCCTTATCAGTTAGCTTCTCTCCGCTGATGGTTTTTAGCGGTGCCGTCTTACTTTTATGGGGGCCAAGTGCTTTCTTTATACCGTCATACATTTGTCTAATGTTGCCTGTTTGCGCTGCGATCTGGATGCTCTCACTGAGCTGGAGCCAATAGTCGTTTGCACAGCGTCGAGCAGTTTGTTGAACTTTGCTTCTCGTAGCCCTCAGGATCTGTAGGGTTCTGGCACTTGGTGAACGTTTGTATTCATTCATAGCACTGCGCTTAGCTTCAATAACAGGTGCCATCACATCTGATGAAGCGTCAAACCAGTCATTTGACTTTGCTGTTTTCTTACCAAAGGTGGCAAGTGCTGTACTTTGAATGGTGTTCCGTAGATGCTCCCAGTTCTCTGTAATAGTATCACCATGCTGAGGGCTACTGAGCACTTTCTTGAAGGTCGCAGTGAATTGAGCGATCATGAAAGGGTCTGACATCTTGCTGGTATCAATGCGTGGTTTCCCTTCATGTCTGACACGATAGAGTTTTCTTGGTTGTGCTCTGATTTTGCAGCAAACCAAGGAGTGATCTGTGTCACAGTCTGCACTATGGTACGAGCGCGTGGAGAGCACAGACCTGAGGAGTGGCCTTCTGACGAGAATCAGGTCAAGTTGGTGCCAGTGCTTGGATCGTGGGTGTCTCCATGACACCTTATGCTGGGATTTTGTATGCGTTTCTATTACGTCCCCAAATTTGTACATTAACCATACGTTTCTATAACGTCCCCAAATTTCTACATTAGCCATACGTTTCTATAACATCCCCAAATTTCTACATTAACCATACGTTTTTATAACATCCCCAAATTTCTACATTAACCATACGTTTCTATAACGTCCCAAAATTTCTACAGTAGCCCTAAGTTTCTATAAAGTTAGTTGCGTATCCTTTACAGGACGTGGCAATCAACCCCAGCTTTTATTGGCTGTTTGTGATTTGTCTATCCATTAGGCCACAGACGCCGACAAGTTTCTATAACATCCCCAAATATTTACATTATCCCCAAACTTAAGTTTTCTAAGTCGCCTGCAAGTAGCAAAAACGACTGGGCGGGCATATAGTTCATTATCCTTCATAAATATAGGTTACATATAGATTCTTTCTAGGCCCATGTATACTATTACAAACGTCGCATCATCAACATTCACCTTTTTTGCTTCTTTTAATGAGCTTGGACCACCATTGTAGCTGGGCTTCCATTGCAGGAAGCATGTAGTTTTTAAGAAGTTTTTATAACAGTTTGTTTCATGTGATGAGTCTCAACCTGACACGAGTATAACAGTTTGTTTCATGTGATGACTCTCAACCTGACACGAGTATAACAGTTTGTTTCATGTGATGACTCAACCTGACACGAGTATAACAGTTTGTTTCATGTGATTGAAATTTTGACTCTCAACCTGACACGAGTATAACAGTTTGTTTCATGTGATGACTCTCAACATGACGCGAGTATAACAGTTTGTTTCATGTGATGACTCAACCTGACACGAGTATAACAGTTTGTTTCATGTGATGACTGTCAACCTGACACGAGTATAACAGTTTGTTTCATGTAATGACTCTCAACCTGACACGAGTATAACGGTTTGTTTCATGTGATGACTCTCGACCTGACACGAGTATAACAGTTTGTTTGATGTGATGACTCTCAAGCTGACACGAGTATAACAGTTTGTTTCAGGTGATGACTCTCAACCTGACACGAGTATAACAGTTTGTTTCATGTGATGACTCTCAACCTGACACGAGTATAACAGTTTGTTTCATGTGAAGACTCTCAACCTGACACGAGTATAACAGTTTGTTTCATGTGATGACTCTCAACCTGACACGAGCCACCTCTGAAGTAACAATAGTTATATTTGTTGGTTCATCTTTTCAAGGACTCACAGAAACCGCATCAGGTTATTTTAATCTAATATAGTGAAATCTTTTATAACCCATGATAAGAAGTTCAATTTATGGGGCATGAAATAATTCTTATTAAACTACAATTTTTGGTGAAACTGAACAGGCTCTCTATGATAATTAGCAAAAACAGGACGATCAAAACCACATTAAAGATAAGCGTAAATGGGGTCCTGGAACAGTCAAGAGCTACGTATATCTTGGTCAATATAATAACAGAGATGGCAGGAAAAATTCATAATGTTTTTTTCCTAGTCACATATGAGTTACATCAACTGTTGTCACATATTAGTTACATCAAATGTCAAGTCAGTCCTATTGTAAGGCTCTGAGATATGGAGAGCAACAAAAACAATAACCAAAAAGCTACAGACTTTTATAAACGGGTGCTTGCGTAGAATAGAAGGACTGAAATGGTATGACAAAGTCACAAATGTGGAATTGATGACAAGAACCAGACAAGTGCCAGTGGAACAAGAGTTGAGAAGAAGACGCTGGCGATAGATATGACACACACATTGAGGAAACCTGTTGATAGCATTACAAGGCAGTCCTTGTTCTGGAATCCACAGGGAAAGAGAGGCAGAGGTAGACCAAAAAACACATGGAGAAGAGAATTGGATACAGAGGTGAAAATTATGAGGAAAACATGGAAAGAACTTGAGCGGATGGCACACGACCGGAAGACTTGGCATGTGTTTGTTGAAGGCCTATGCTCCTTGGGGAGCTAAATGGTATTGATTGATTGATATGAATTACATAGATTTTTCTTTTTTAGCACGCTTCTTCAGTTGAATATAATTAACGCGTCTGATTAATGACCCGGGTAGTCTCTGAAGAGACAAAGAAATAATGTATATATAACTCTTTTCTATTGCAGGAAAATCTTATCGGAAAAATCCAGTTCTCATGAAATTTCGAATCTTGTGTCTAATGACATTAAAATCGATGTTACATTTAATAGCAATACCCCAGGCAGTGACAACACATCAGTTGATAATGATATCACCAATAGCAATGTCACACCTGACAGCACCATCACACCGACAACAGTATCTGGCCCCGAGAAGGAGCGTATACTTCTTACTGTAGATCGAAGCCATGAGAAAATATTTTACAAGGATACAATGTTGGTTGAATCGCCCAAACCTTATCCAGAACAGGTCACTCTTGAGCACACTCAAAGCGTGACTAATGTCAGGTCCGTACCGAAGTGTCGAAGAAACCTGTTCGGTCCCGATGAGGACGCAGTTATTGACGCTGATGGCAATGAAATACCCTATCAAGTAGCAAGATTTTCTTCCACGGATTCTCTACCTGAGCAGGTTATGCCATCAGAACAAGAGAAAGTTGAAGAGGAACTGAGTCGTATGAGAATATCACCAGAACCTCTGTTGTGCGTACCGCAGCTGTTTATGCACTTGGTAAATGAACATTATTCTTCAACCAGTATTGACAATACCAGCTGTCACAGCGATGATGATGATGTTTGTAATGGCGAAGATTACAACAATGCCCATGACACTTGGGACAATGCAAATAACAGCTGGGACGAAGATTTCAGCGATGCAGATGACAACTGTGACGAAGTTTTCGGCAATGATGACAGCTGTGACGATCCCAGCAGTTCGGAGAACAGCTCTGACGAAGATGACGATGATATGATTAGTGAATATATGAGAAGAAATGCAGCTGAAAATTCATACGTGTCTTCAAAATCAAATCTATTTGTTTCGGATTCAGGCGCATCGAATCTACAACAGTATCTAAGAAACTTCATAGACACGTGCATTGAATGTGCCCCTCCTGCAGAAGAAGATTCAGAGGCGGAATATGATCAGCCAAGACTTCTTCCTGAGCATTACGTTGCTCCCCGGAGACAAAGAAGGCGTCCATTCCGTCAAAGAGTGATGAATGCTAATCTATGCGTCAGAAGGCGGCTGTCATTCGATGATTATGCTGATGAAAATAATAACCAGGGAGTGATGTCTGAACAAGAAGGACTTAATTCAATGTCCAGCGCCACTTTTGACATTAACGCGCTACCTTCCAGTTTCCAGACATCAGTGTCCACGAGATGGAGAGTTATAAGACGCCTCTTCGATACTGAAGATAGTTCAGAGGACAGATATATTTATGATCTTAGTCAACATTTTCATCATTATAAAAAGTTCAACATTTCCTCAAGACAATCCAGCCATGACAATAATTCTCCCAGGCAATCAAGCATTGACAATTATTGTACAATGCAATCAGGCAATGACATTTCTTCCTCTCAATCAAGCAATGACATTTCTTCCTCTCAATCAGGCAATGACATTTCTTCCTCTCAATCAAGCAATGAAAGCAATGCCAACTCTTCTAGGCAAACAAGCAATGGCAATTCTTCCCGACAATCCAGCGATAATGATTCATCTAGGCAATCCAACTATAACGATTCTTCATCTAGAGAGCCCATCACTGACGAAGATGCATGCTCACAGCGAAAGTGTATGTCCCCATGATGGCAACTGTCACGAAGTGTATTCGCCTTCTTTTCTCTCTGTCAATCTTTTCTCATACCAAAACATTCCTTCTCTCTAAATTCTCTAGAATCTACCACGCGTAAATACACATCAGGAGATCTCCCATTTGCTTCGGAAAAAAAATTCCTCTTTCTTAAATCGAGGTTACCAGCGAACCACCGTGACCTTTAACCGCTGTGAACTTTTACTTCCGCGCCCTGAATAATTACAGTTTAGCCAATGGATAGGGAGCGCGGATTAGTCTTTTGACCTTTGACCTCAGCAACCAAACTGAAACCTGGAGAAATTAGGCGCGATTTTCAAGGCATAGTCTGGTAAGCCCATTCTCTCGCTAGGCAGCGACCGGCCTGGACAAGATAGTCTGGTTAAGAAATACCGGTCATTTTAAACAGCAGTGGTTGTGAGCGCAGCGAGTAAGTGATCTAATATTGTTTATTTGAATACATGAATAATAATCTTATGTTTATCTACAACATATCATGTCAGTATCTTTTGTTTTTCACTGTGACAGAAATTAATATCCTTGATTTTGTACAGGAGACAACAACATTATGTATACTGAAAGTTTCATGTATGAACTACCCTTGTCCTGTTTTATACTGAATGATTTCTACTAATTCTACTGTATGATTTCAGCCCTGATTATTCTTGTCATATTTTAATCCTGAATTGATTTCTGCAAATATCCTTATTATGTTTTAATGTGTTCCTTATTATGTTTTAATGTGTTATGATGGTATTAATAAGGTATATGAATGCCTATCACATAAACTTAGAACTATGTAATAATGGACTGTAGCAAATTTTATAAATGAATATGTTGACTGACTTGTAATTCAGTGGTTCTCAAACCGTGGCAGCAATGACACCCCAACATGTTACAGCAAAATAGAAAACTATTACCCAGTGGTTCTCAAACCATTGTTGACAGTGACCCCTAATTGATTTTATTGCTCTATGGGCACAAGGTAGACCAGTGGTTCTCAAACTTTTGATGACCACTGCCCCAAACTTCACAGTTGGTGAAGCTAACAGCCCATATGTTGAAAATCACTGCGGTAAACAAGCTGGAAGCCAGATATAGGTTTAGATCCACCTGTTTGCTTATAACATCAGTTATGCTATAGTACTTTATAGATAATAAATAGTACTTTGTTATTGATGTTAGCTATGAATGTTTGTTAGATTTCTGAGGGACGATTAGCGCCCAGCAGATATGGGAAATGACTTCTCTGGCATGATTACTAATGGAGCCTCAATTGTTTGTCAATCCAGTCCTACCAGGTTGTCATACCAGGTTGTCATACCAGGTTGCCATACCAGAAGACTAAACCATAAGCAGTGTTCTCAAGGGCAGACTTAATCCATCCCAGCTGGTGATGCGCCCTGAGTCAAGACGGAGAAAGCAGCTTGCCATCCTCCGAAACCCTAAAAAGAACTTGCAGGACCTGGAGTGCTGGGACATATTGAACCTTGGCAACAAGACTACATCAGCATCTGAGATGAGTATCTGAATATGCCAGCAGAACCACTACAGAATATTCCTATTGTCCTATCATTAAAAATTAATTCTGACATGGATCAGAACCATTCATAGATTAGGGAACATATTAGTTGTATATTTGAATATATTGGGAGATTCTATTTTCATTTTTGAAAACTTTACATAACAGAGTCTGTTGTTATTTTCTTTGTAATATTTAATTGGGTTGTATAGTTTGAGTAACATAAATCTACACCCTGGGGGCAGAGCCAAAATTAATAAACACTATTGGGTCAGGATATTTTTAATGTGGCTGGGCACCAAATCTCTTATCCATCTATATGTACTATACATAGTCCTTTGTAGGATATCGGATATAGAATTTATCGCCTAGAGAATATCCTGTTTAGTTTCACCAGAATTCTCTTGGAAAGTTTTTTTGAGTGGACTAATTCCCGAGGAGAGACTGTGCATTCAACTTGCAATCTGGAAGAGTTTCCTCTAAAGATTATCGTTTATCATTCCATCCAAGCTGTTCTATCTCCTTAAAAACGCCTCACGACACTGGGACGCTCGTGTCCGGTATCTACTTTTTTTCATATTTAGACACTTGTCTGAGATATGAAAACTCTTATCTTTCCTAGACCACTACTGCTGTAGGTACTTGTCACTTATTGGTGTCCAAGTCTAGGATTAGATTAAAGAGGGGACATATAAATTACACATAAATTTTTACTAGAAAAACAGATTTTAGTTATGTTATGAAAAATATTCTTGGTGGTACTGCTGTTATTAGTTACATGTTGTTAACTAATATTTAAGTTATATTTTAGGTATGATGGATTTAAATAACATAGGTTGTTAAAATACTTTAGTTTAGTTACGGCTATAGAAAGTATTTAGGCCTGTATTTATTTGATAGTGAGTTAGAGATCTCATACTCACTCAGCAAAACCACTGCTGTTAAAATGGATGAGATAAAAGGACTGAAGAAATGGACAGCGCAATCATATAAGATTGGAAAATTATCTGGCTTCTCGGGAAGTTTGCTGGAAAATTATGTCTCGGAACAGGTAGAATGTTTCATGAGCATAATGGGGCAACAGAACGAATGGAGAGCAAAATGCAAGGAAGAGAATGTGGAACATGAGAGACAAAGACAAGAAAAATCCCTCCAGTGTAAGGAAGAACTGCAAGAAATGGAAACTCAGTTTCAACCTACAAAAAATGGAATCCAGGGATAAACTTGAATCTAGGAATACTCATCATGCCACTCCTTTGCCAATTCCATCACCACCCTCAGCAGTAAATATAACTGCACCACATGAAGCCAAGTCTATGTCTCAGAATTCAGGCTCAGACAGAGCAGAGGTACAGGTATCGAAACAGAGACATCTAGACAATCCTGAAACCCAGATTAAGCACAGCTGTGCTAATAATCTGAAGAGACCTCCTCATCCTCAGCAAAAACTCACAACAGGCATACCAAAAAAACAACCGCACAAACAACCTGGTAAATAGGATCGCTCAAGTAAATAGGATCGCTCAACCTAATAGGATCGCTCAAGTAAATAGGATCGCTCAACCAAATAGGATCATTCAACAGAAAAGGATTACGCAACCCTATGGGAAGGGAAGGGATGTTCTTGAGCATCACCTGTCGGCCACCCTACATCAGTTAGACTGTAGGCGCCGAGACCCAAACCCAAAGACTTCATACAAAGCTAAGGTCCCTACCATGGATGGGAACTTGACGAAGGCCCGGAGTGGATACAGGGATTCTCAAAATGTGGAGACTGCCACAGTAAATGGAGAAGAAATCACCTGTTTGTATTATCAAGGTCTTAGGTGTGATTCCCTTGTCTCAGCCTCTGTCATCGACCTTGATCAAGTCACCGAAGAGGATGTTGAGGTAACCGCACCCATGATAAACAACAGAAGGATGATTTTGCCTTTAGCTTATGTAGAAGTTAGGTCGAACTTTGTAAACGGCAAAGTAAAGGCCGCAATATTGGATGAACGAATTTACCCCATACCTCAAGGAGGGAAATATATCATCTTAGGAGACTCAGCACGATCCAGAGATGGCGTGACAGAACAGGCTATGGAGACTCCAATGCCTAACTCATCTTCCAATATTTTCACTGAAAAGTTGGAAGAGTGCAAAGGGGATGACCACCCCAGTGCACTTAATTCTGAACAAGTTTTGATAGTCTCACCCACTAACTGCGTGCAGAAAGTGAAGCTGGGCCAGAGTTTCTTGGTACCTGGTGGGATGAAACATGTTTCAGAAATATCTTCCTTTAGCATGAGAGAAGCAGCTGTAGAGGAACAGGACCCTCAAGCACTAAGACTTCACTCAGTTCTGATAACCTCACCCACTCTCTGGGATCAGAAAGTGAAGCGGGTCCAAATTTCCTTGGTACCTGGTGGGATGAAATATGTTTCAGGAATATCTTCCTTTAACACAGGAGAAACGGCTAAAGAGGAACATGAGCCTCAAGCACTTAGTCTTCAGTCAGTTCCAATAACCTCACCCACTATCTGGGATCAGAAAGTGAAGCGGGTTCAAATTTCCTTGGTACCTGGTGAGCAGGAACAACTGACAGACATATCTTTCTCTGTCACTGGAGAAACAGCGAAAGAAGAACATACACGCTCTCATACCTGGGGAGATAGGTATGTGTCCTTAGGCAGGTCAAGTACTATGACTAAAATAAGGTTGTGTATGAGATTGGCAACCTCATCACGCAAAACTATTTGCTATAGATCCAGTTGTAAGCAGAGTGTAGGCTTTAGGGCAAGCTATTTGCCAGGAGGCAAGCTACAATGTAGGGTCCACAAGGAGGAACATAAGAGAGGGAAGATTTTGCGAGCAGGCTTGCTCAACCCACCTCAACTACTTATTGAAGAGGAAAACGGATAGAGATGTGTGGAATTACAGGCATACCGTTTCAGAGGAAAAAGAGGAAAAAATGGGATTGAATTAACAAGAGATATGAAACAGGAAGGTATTGGCAGACAGAAGAGAATAGTCGGCTCAACTTAAGTTAGCCGTAGGCCTAACTTTTAAAAGGGGGCCTATGTCACGAAGTGTATTCGCCTTCTTTTCTCTCTGTCAATCTTTTCTCATACCAAAACATTCCTTCTCTCTAAATTCTCTAGAATCTACCACGCGTAAATACACATCAGGAGATCTCCCATTTGCTTCGGAAAATAAATTCCTTTTTCTTAAATCGAGGTTACCAGCGAACCACTGTGATTACCGCTGTGAACTTTTACTTCCGCGCCCTGAATAATTACAGTTTAGCCAATGGATAGGGAGCGCGGATTAGTCTTTTGACCTTTGACCTCAGCAACCAAACTGAAACCTGGAGAAATTAGGCGCGATTTTCAAGGCATAGTCTGGTAAGCCCATTCTCTCGCTAGGCAGCGACCGGCCTGGACAAGATAGTCTGGTTAAGAAATACCGGTCATTTTAAACAGCAGTGGTTGTGAGCGCAGCGAGTAAGTGATCTAATATTGTTTATTTGAATACATGAATAATAATCTTATGTTTATCTACAACATATCATGTCAGTATCTTTTGTTTTTCACTGTGACAGAAATTAATATCCTTGATTTTGTACAGGAGACAACAACATTATGTATACTGAAAGTTTCATGTATGAACTACCCTTGTCCTGTTTTATACTGAATGATTTCTACTAATTCTACTGTATGATTTCAGCCCTGATTATTCTTGTCATATTTTAATCCTGAATTGATTTCTGCAAATATCCTTATTATGTTTTAATGTGTTCCTTATTATGTTTTAATGTGTTATGATGGTATTAATAAGGTATATGAATGCCTATCACATAAACTTAGAACTATGTAATAATGGACTGTAGCAAATTTTATAAATGAATATGTTGACTGACTTGTAATTCAGTGGTTCTCAAACCTTGGCAGCAATGACACCCCAACATGTTACAGCAAAATAGAAAACTATTACCCAGTGGTTCTAAAACCATTGTTGACAGTGACCCCACATTGAATTTACTGCTCTATGGGCACAAGGTAGACCAGTGGTTCTCAAACTTTTGATGACCACTGCCCCAAACTTCACAGTTGGTGAAGCTAACAGCCCATATGTTGAAAATCACTGCGGTAAACAAGCTGGAAGCCAGATATAGGTTTAGATCCACCTGTTTGCTTATAACATCAGTTATGCTATAGTACTTTATAGATAATAAATAGTACTTTGTTATTGATGTTAGCTATGAATGTTTGTTAGATTTCTGATGGACGATTAGCGCCCAGCAGATATGGGAAATGACTTCTCTGGCATGATTACTAATGGAGCCTCAATTGTTTGTCAATCCAGTCCTACCAGGTTGTCATACCAGGTTGTCATACCAGGTTGCCATACTAGAAGACTAAACCATAAGCAGTGTTCTCAAGGGCAGACTTAATCCATCCCAGCTGGTGATGCGCCCTGAGTCAAGACGGAGAAAGCAGCTTGTCATCCTCCGAAACCCTAAAAAGAACTTGCAGGACCTGGAGTGCTGGGACATATTGAACCTTGGCAACAAGACTACATCAGCATCTGAGATGAGTATCTGAATATGCCAGCAGAACCACTACAGAATATTCCTATTGTCCTATGATTAAAAATTAATTCTGACATGGATCAGAACCATTCATAGATTAGGGAACATATTAGTTGTATATTTGAATATATTGGGAGATTCTATTTTCATTTTTGAAAACTTTACATAACAGAGTCTGTTGTTATTTTCTTTGTAATATTTAATTGGGTTGTATAGTTTTAGTAACATAAATCTACACCCTGGGGGCAGAGCCAAAATTAATAAACACTATTGGGTCAGGATATTTTTAATGTGGCTGGGCACCAAATCTCTTATCCATCTATATGTACTATACATAGTCCTTTGTAGGATATCGGATATAGAATTTATCGCCTAGAGAATATCCTGTTTAGTTTCACCAGAATTCTCTTGGAAAGTTTTTTTGAGTGGACTAATTCCCGAGGAGAGACTGTGCATTCAACTTGCAATCTGGAAGAGTTTCCTCTAAAGATTATCTTTTATTCTTCCATCAAGTCTGTCATACGTACACCTTCTCCCCTCAAAACAAAAACCATTTCGCTACAGCAACGTCCAATGATCTAATAAAAGACTGGGTAATTATCGAGTTAACCTCCTGAATAATGAAAGACAGTTGATAAAACATTCAGCCAAAGAGTTATATACCAGAACTATTTGTTTCCTCTAGGGAGTTCTCACTCGAATGATTGTCAAATCTTGTATAGTTTGTAAGTAATGTGTGTCACCTTACTGGTATCTATTAGAAAAATGTAAAACTCTTGAACATAACTCATTTTGTCTTCTTTATCACATTCTTCCTTTCATTCGTTCACTTGTGTTTTTTAAATTTTTTTATTTCCTATTCTTTTCCTTATGTGCTATAGATATCTTGCTTCCTTTTAATGCTTAGCCCAGTGATAACATGATTCCATTATTCTCTTTGCATTCCCTTATCACTCCCCCCCCCCCCACTCCATATGTCCCTCTCTCTTTTTTTTTTACAGCTGTATCCTCTTTTTTTTTAAATTAATGAAAAAAATCCCGTTCAACCTCTGATGGGTTATAATTAGGATATATATTGTTTTCAATTCCAAATAATATGAACAACTGCCGACATGAGAAAGTGGCATCACATTTGTCAAATCAATGTAAATAGGGATAATCACAATTGTGCTTATACGTTAAATAAATAGAAAAAAAACAAACAAACAAAATCAAGAAGAAACTATGAACAAGAATAACATTAAAGTGGAGGGGTGTAAAGGCCTGGTGGTTCTAGTTATATAACGGACTTTAACATATACTCGTATTTAATTGACTTTCATCACATGCATTGTAAGAACAGCATCAGACCTTCACATTCTCAGCCACTATATATTAACATGTGTTCGTGTTAAATATTGTTTGACTATATTATGCAGTTCCCTAGGTCTGTCTATTCTCAACACCTCTTCTATATTTATAGGTACGTTGGATGTTTGCTGTATCCTCAAACTTTACTGCTACCATAATGTATTATTTCGCTCTTTCCAATTCTTTTGTAAGAGCGTGAAATCGAAATGGGCAATATATTGTGATATGTTTGAAATACGTGGAGACAGGAACAACAATACATATTTTTCAATCGATACAGAATTGTATATAATAAACTATATTGTTGTCAAGGCAGTATGAACTTGCTTAGAACAGAAGGGTGGAAATGGTATGATAACAGCACCAACGTGTAACACAACACAGACAAGTGCCAGTGGAAACACAAGGCGAGAAGACGCTGGAGTAGGACAAGAAAGTGCATTGAAGAGACTTGTGGGTAATATTACATAGCAGTTCTTATTAAGGAATCTCCAGAGTAAGAGAGATACAGGAAGTAAAACAAAATGGAAAAGAAAACCGGATACAATCATGACAGGGGATGTACAATCATTACAGGAGATATATAATCATGACAGAAGATATACAATTATGACAGGGATATACAATCATGACGGGATACACATTGAGAGATCCTGAGCAGGTGGCGCAAGGCAGGAGGGCTTAGCTTGACTGTGTTAAAAGCCTATGTTCCTTAAGGAGCTAAACGGTATCCATTACGATGTAGTAATGGTTACAGCAGTTTCTAGGGATAACGATGGGTGGCTTTAAAAGATTTATTTTAGATTGATAATTGGTATGTTAGGCCTATAATGTGGGAAATTGGTAAGCCTCACGCACATCTTCCATATTAGGCCTTTAAATGTGTGAATTTGTAAGCCGCGCGTATATCTTCCACATTAGACCTTTAAATGGGTGAATTTGTAAGCCGCGCGCACATCTTCCATATTGGCCTTTAACTGTGTGAATTTGTAAGCCGCGCGCACATCTTCCATATTAGGCCTTTAAATGCGTGAATTTGTAAGCCGCGCGCACATCTTCCATATTAGGCCTTTAAATGTGTGAATTTGTAAGCCGCGCGCACATCTTCACGATTAGACCTATAAATTAAATGTGCGAATCTGTAAGCCTCACGTACATCTTCCATGTCAGAGCATCCATCGTAGGTCGTATGGTATTCATACTGACCCATACGGCTTCAGGTACTCGTTTGACAATAAACTTCCGATATCAAAGTTCTTAAAAGAAAATAATCGGGTAAGGATAAGTAAAAAGCTAGCCCCATAGGGGAGTGTAGTGTATTGAAACTTCATTAATACTAGATCCAGCTTCCAGTGGAAGTCGCTGGACGACCAGTTCCCTTAATCTCTGCCTTAGCCTTCCCTAACGCAAGAGCACAGTTGGGTACCCATTTACAACTGGGTAAACTGGAGCGTGATGCTAACACGTTTCGATCCCGAAAACTGGTCATTATGCCGGGAGATAAAAGCGTTCTGGTCTGCTTAGCCAACTATTAATTGTACAGAAGTTTATTTACTTTTTAAGAAATTTAGAATTGTTTAATGTTCACAAACTTAAAATAGAACATTAGCAACAGAATAAAATATAACTGTATATATGTTACTACACAGAATCTAACTGTATAAATGTTTCTAGCACAGAATACACAATTCATAACATTCAGCACCGTGTGTATTTCACACATTATTCTAACAATGACGAAGTTGTAGGCCCTACATATTATTTTAACGGTTAATTTTCACAAAAGTTTGGTCCTTTGAATTCAATGGTCAGTTTTTCGACCAAATTAGTGGTGTTGCCATGGGAACGAAGATGGGTCCTAGCTATGCCTACCTGTTCATGGCCACTTGGAGCATCAGATATGGCAACAATACTCCGGTCCTTTCCCCGGGTTTTATCGCAGATATATTGATGACGGCATTGGTCTCACAGGTATGTCCGAGACTGATTTATCCCGCTTCATCGACTTTGTCAACCATTTCCAGCCCACCATCAAGTTCACCTCCCTCATCTCCACAGTATCTGTCAACTTTCTTGACATTACTATTACTATCACGCCTTCCGGCCTTAATACCTCAGTATACTACAAGCCGACAGATGCCCATAGCTACCTTCTGTATACCTCTTCTCATCCTCGGGCTTGTCGTGACTTTCTTCCTTTCTCACAACTTCTCCGCCTCCGCCGTTTGTGCCAAGACGATGATGACTTTCACTTCCGAGCCAATGAGATTTTGGATTTATTCCGTAGCAGACTTGATCCGGAACATGTTCTCACCTCTGACCTCCAACGTGTGCTCCCCATCTCTCGTCAGGAGGCCCTCAAACCTCACTATAAACCCACTTCGGATAGAGTCAAATTGATCTTGACCTATCACCCTCACAGTACTGCATTCAAACAGATCACTTTCCGCCATCTCCTTATCCTCCAAGCAGAGTCTGTGGCCCAGGAAGTTTTCGGTGAAGAATCCTTTGGTGGCATATACGCGCGACAAGAACTTGATGGATCTTTGTTAAACGTGTTTGTACGGGAGATGTTAAATCCCTGGTTTCTGGGTGTACAAAAGCTGATGTAACGTACTGTTTGGTGTGTTAAGAATGTTAGTACGTTGAGCGTGTCGTGATGTCCTGGACAGTACCAAGTTGAGCGAGGATTTAGGTCACTTGCGTGAGGTGCCGCCAGGGTATATTAGACACACACATAATGTCAGTATTCCTGTAGATTCAGACGTGTAGTACTTGTATAACAATGTGGTTGATTGTGTAAGAGTGTAGATAACAGTGCTGATAACACGAAGGCCGTATAGGCTCTTGGACGACTTCACATAAACTCACACAACCACAAGTAGAAGTCAGTGAAGTAGGGAATGCTGCTGACGTTTACAATATTTATTCATGACGTACGATAATGATGGACGAAACAGTCAATAGTATCAAATCGTGGATATCATATGTGTTGTTACAAAGGTCAACTTCAGGCATCAAAGATCCCAGACATGTAACAATGTCTTAAACAATGTTTACTGTTCATGCAATAGCTCTAATCCCTGACTGAGCCCCGTCAGGTAAGCCCTAGCAAATATCTTGCTTAGTACGGGTGATATCAATTTAATATTATTTAAACAAAGTCAATGCGATTGTCCTACAATTAGCAAAAAACGTCAGACTGTCCTCACATGCCAGATACTTCATTCTGGTGAAGAAGATTGGCCGTAAACACGGACCAATGTAGTGACGACGAAATCAGGCCACAGGTCGCGGGCCTCGATAATCAGGTCACTCTCAGTTTACACAAGCTTCTGAGATTAAATATTTTCTGCCAAACCATATTCCGCCTGCATTGCGGATCCATAAAGATGATTCTTAGGCTTATGTATGTAACGGGTCAACTTAGACCTAGTTTTCCAAATATGAAGTCATACTGGGGTGCAGTATAATAACTCCTTGTGAGCTTCGCTCACTATGTCGCCATCAGCGATAAATGTACCTGTAAGATCTAAACGAGACGAAAAGATCGAATAATGTTTCAGTTACCTTCTCAAAGAATCCTTACACTCTAAGGTAACACAACACAGCCAATACTGGCATAAAGAAACACTCAGGGACGGAAGAATGACAAAACAGTCATTCCCATAATTTCCAAACCCTATCGAAAACTTGGCAGAGAGAAATCTACGGATCGGTAAATCCGTTCTAAGCCTCAGGTACACTCTCTCCCAATCAGTCTTTCGGTTTTTGCCGCCAAGACCCGCGCATGCCCAAAGAGCATGGACCAGATCGAGGCAAACCCAGACCAGGCGTTTCCGCCCTAACGGGTGATAAAGATACTCCGTATATGGTCCTATAAATAGACTTAAGACATGTCAACTATAAGACATGTCTGAGACAGGACAACATAAGACAGGGGAAGATAATCACCAGTCAAACCTGTCACCGAAAGATAATAAACATTTATCTCTCTTTGACCACATTAAACCAAACATAAATTAGGTTGGTGTTTTTTTCCACCGTCAAAAATGACAGCAACAATCTTCTTGTTAGCAGCCGTCTTCCAAAGGAGAATGCCACTCAGTTTGGCACACTACCCTGTGGTCGGACACGATGCAACACGTGCAAGTATGTCATCTCAACCCACAAAGTGTCTTTTCCTGAGGCTACGTACACCATCACCAGTAGCTTCACGTGTGAGTCATGCAATGTCATTTATACGATCATATGTAAACGTTGCTGCATAACCTATATTGGCCAAACAGGCAAACGACTTGGGGACAGATTCAGCCAGCACTTGAGTGACACCTCTCAGCAAAAATCCACACCAGTTGCCATACACTTTAATGGTCCTGACCATCATGGTCCCAGCGACATCGAGGTCACGGCGATCAGGAGGGCTTAGCTTGACTGTGCTGAAAGCCTACGTTCCTTAAGGAGCTAAAAGGTATCCATTAGGATGTAGTAATGGTTACAGCAGTTTCTAGGGATAACGATGGTTGGCTTTAAAAGATTTAATTTAGATTGATAATTGGTATGTTAGGCCTATAATGTGGGAATTTGTAAGCCTCACGCACATCTTCCATATTATGCCTTTAAATGTGTGAATTTGTAAGCCGCGCACACATCTTCACGATTAGACCTTTAAATTAAATATGCGAATCTGTAAGCCTCACGCACATCTTCCATGTCAGAGCATCCATCGTAGGTCGTATGGTATTCATACTGACCCATACGGCTTCAGGTACTCGTTTGCAGTGGCGTATTCTCTATGTGTGCTGCGCACACCTATGCCCGAAGGAAAATAAAATCTTAATTTATTATTCTATAAAATATTTCTCTTCTAAAGTTCTGCTTTCGGATCGCACGCATCAGGATAACGGAATTTTCCGCATAGAATCTACGAGTATATCTAGTTTCAGTTTCCCAGACGCGTTTTATAGTGCAGTTTTTATTGGTTGGTTACAATCGCCCGAAGTTTCTCGGGTAATTCCGTCACAATGCATGCGGTACCTTTCGGATTCACGTCTGAAGATTAGTTTGTGTGGATCGGGCTCATGGCCAGATACGTCAAATACAATACGAACATGCGTGCGGTGGCCTTGCAGCTCTCGAGTTGTAAAAATCGGCTGTGTCCGTCCAGTGTTTTTTGTGATTAATTTTTGTTAGTTGCCGGGAATGCAGATTATTACAGTGACAGTGAGTTTCAAGTTGTAAGTTAATTAGTATTTCGGAGATAATTGACATATACCCCTAATAACTATCGTTGCGTAATTGAATATAGTTGGTTTTTAAATTAAGAGGGGAAGAAGTTAAATAGTAGGCGTACATATTCATTTTAAGTAGCAACACGCCTAGCTCGCATTACCAGGATACGCCACTGCTCGTTTGACAATAAACTTCCGATATCAAAGTTCTTAAAAGAAAATAATCGGGCAAGGATAAGTAAAAAGCTAGCCCCATAGGGGAGTGTAGTGTATTGAAACTTCATTAATACTAGATCCATGTTCCAGTGGAAGTCGCTGGACGACTAGTTCCGTTAATCTCTGCCTTAGCCTTCCCTAGCGCAAGAGCACAGTTAAGTATCCATTTACAACTGGGTAAACTGGAGCGTGATGCTAACACGTTCCAATCCCGAAAACTGGTCATTACGCCGGGAGATAAAAGCGTTCTGGTCCGCTTAGCAAACTATTAATTGTACAGAAGTTTATTTACTTTTTAAGAAATTAAGGATTGTTAATGTTCACAAACTTAAAATAGAACATTAGCAACAGGATACAGTTAGCCTGGTTTGATGTACCCGAGATTTTTGCATCTGAAGCCAGTGTACACACGTGTTTTAACATCGGTGAGGTTCTTAACTGTACACATGTTCCGACAGCATTCTGAACTGTTCATATTTTTTTCTAGAATAAAATTAACTGTATATATGTTACTACACAGAATCTAACTGTATAAATGTTTCTAGCACAGAATACACAATTCATAACATTCAGCACCGTGTGTATTTCACACATTATTCTAACAATGACGAAGTTGTAGGCCCTACATATTACTTTAACGGTTAATTTTCACAAAAGTTTGGTCCTTTGAATTCAATGGTCAGTTTTTCGACCAAATTAGTGGTGTTGCCATGGGAACGAAGATGGGTCCTAACTATGCCTGCCTGTTCATGGCCAATTGGAGCATCAGATATGGCAACAATACTCCGGTCCTTTCCCCAGGTTTTACCGCAGATATATCGATGATGGCATTGGTCTCACAGATATGTCCGAGACTGATTTATCCCGCTTCATCGACTTTGTCAACCATTTCCAGCCCACCATCAAGTTCACCTCCCTCATCTCCACAGTATCTGTCAACTTTCTTGACATTACTATTACTATCACGCCTTCCGGCCTTAATACCTCAGTATACTACAAGCCGACAGATGCCCATAACTACCTTCTGTATACCTCTTCTCATCCTCGGGCTTATCGTGACTTTCTTCCTTTCTCACAACTTCTCCGCCTCCGCCGTTTGTGCCTAGACGATGATGACTTTCGCTTCCATGCCAATGAGATTTTGGATTTCTTCCGTAGCAGACTTGATCCGGAACATGTTCTCACCTCTGCCCTCCAACGTGTGCTCCCCATCTCTCGTCAGGAGGCCCTCAAACCTACCAATAAACCCACTTCGGATAGAGTCAAATTGATCTTGACCTATCACCCTCACAGAACTGCAGTTAAACAGATCACTTTCCGCCATCTCCCTATCCTCCAAGCAGAGTCTGTGACCCAGGAAGTTTTCGGTGAAGCAACCTTTGGTGGCATATACGAGCGACAAGAACTTGAAGGATTTTCTTGTTCGCAGCCGTCTTCCAAAGGAGAATGCCACTCAGTTTGGCACACTACACTGTGGTCGGACACGACGCAACACGTGCAAGTATGTCATCTCAACCCACAAAGTGTCTTTTCCTGAGGCTACGTACACCATCACCAGTAGCTTCACGTGTGTGTCGTGCAATGTCATTTATACGATCACATGTAAACGTTGCTGCATAACCTATATTGGCCAAACAGGCAAACGACTTGGGGACAGATTCAGCCAGCACTTGAGTGACATCTCTCAGCAAAAATTCACACCAGTTGCCATACACTTTGATGGTCCTGACCATCATGGTCCCATCGACATCCAAGTAACGGCGATCAGATCCTGCTCCTCTGACACTGCTAGCCGAGAACAGCTTGAGAACCGTCTTATCCACCGCATGGGGTGTCTAAATCCAGCCAGTCTTAAGACTCTGCACACCTTTGTCTGAGGTCAGCCCCCTCCCCGTTCCTCTCTTGTTCCATTTTAACTCTTTCCACTCTTATCTTATTTCTCTATTTTTCTGCCGCCTTCTAATAATACTCGTATGTATGAATATATAATACACTGTTTTTAATATGTCTGGATTTTTTATTTCATATTTCTTTATCTCCAACTCATTCTGTTCTCTTCTATTTCCAGTTCCCACTAATATTACGTTTGGTTAGTTTATTGTTCAGTTTCGTTTTTTAGTTTCGTAGTATGTATTGTATACATCCTGTGGTGACAGTCATTTCCCTTTCCGTGCACGCCAGTCCGTTCGCGGGAAGCAATAGTGGTAGGACCTCGATTCCTTCAGGGAAGAACATCAGATACTTCTAACTCGGATATTTTCAGATATTGCACAGAAGGCTAGCGTTGTCTGGTTTGATTCTAACTACATTGATAGCTATTTAGTCAATGGATACTCTGAACTTGCAAAAATGACTACCACATTAAGTACAATACGCGTAGACTTAGCTTTTAATTGTGGCTTTTTGTTTGTTAGTAGAGACAATATTACATGAATTAAAATATTTATCTGTCTCGCTGTTGGTGTGTAACAGGGTAGACTATTAAGTAGCTACAACTGTTAGCCTTATAGTAAAAAATTTTATGAATGACTAGTTAGATAAATAAATTACTAGTCAAGAATCAATGACATCATCAGTCATGACACACATGAACCCATGATGTCATCAAACCTTGTGTGGCCTCCATACAAGTCAGACCGGAAAACATTTAGATTAGAGAGAACTTTAAACAATGGGTGGTCATCATCACATAGAAACAATAATTTTAGACTAGAGGATTCGTAGTTAGTTAGGTTAAAGATTATTTCAACAGTCCACTAGACCCCAAGACCAATCATTAGAAGGTTTCCGGTCTTAACTCCAATGAGAAATACTTCCTCTGGCAAGCCAAAGCACCAGACAAGTATAAAGACTGATGCATCTTAGTAATCAGAGAGAGAGCTTGAGACAGTAACTCAATGCTAGAGTCAAACCAACATAGGGCGTTCTTTAGTTTAGGTTTGGAGCAACCTGGCGCTACATCTACTATTGAACGAAAAAGCCCTTGACTCCTACGGTTTGGATAATAATATCAATCTAGAGATCTCCTACCACCCAGGACCGTTAAGTGACCCAGCACTAGCCCCTGCAACGATTATATTTGTGGTTCACTCCACAGGACGTAAGTTCGATCTAGTTATAATTGAGGTCTCGAATCGAATTTTCATTTCGTTAGGATTTCCACAGAGGTAATAAAACGACTACAGTATATGAGAAACTCCGTAAGCCTTTCGCCTTGGAGGCTAAAGCTGGCAGTTTTGCTTTCCCCCACCAGAAATTCTTATCGAACTGCCACAGCATCATTTTCCTCAAACGAAACTGAATAAAGTACACCTTTTATATAACTGTTCGGATCTTTCAAGTAATCTGTTCTATTGAAGTTTCACTTGACTGTTTGTGTTGCCGATTATATTCAACCCTTCAAGATAAAATTTAGAACTATCAAGGAACTTACGAGTTCTACTAATCACCTGGGTTGTTCCTCCCTTCTGGAATTATTATTGTGGTAAAGTGGGATGTTATAAATATTTATAGGGGACTTAGTGTACTGACTGAGATCAGCTGTGAAGGTATCTATATCTAATAAGAGTAGTGTATTATAGATAACCTTACTTACTACCACATATGTATACCTCAGTCAGAATTATTCTGGAATAGTGTGATGACTACGTTATATGTCTAGGGTATGTGTATGATGAATTGTAAGTCATAACAACAACAGACAGATAAACAATTTAATTTATTCCACCACACTTGACAACACTGTGACACTCACATACATAAAACACTCTAAGAGGATATCTTAAAGGAGTCACTGATAACTTTTCAAATAACAATATGTATTCATTGCTGTCATGAATGTATATGTGTCCTGATTCAAATACAAGGGGAACCAGGAATCACAATCAATTTTAATTACAAGGTATATGTACAGAAGTTATTAATATGATTCATGTAGTGACATATATTATTAATGGTATCCTATGTGTGTCAGTTGTGTAGTGGTAATATGAGGTAATACTGGTTTTGTTTTGTTCAAGCTCTGTTGGTATTTGTCATCATGACTTCAATAGTTTGTTTCTATTAGAACTAGTATTGGAGATGTTCTCAGTTCCTGGTATTAAAACAATTTACTTCCCCTCTTAATTTTATGTTACAATGTTATTTTAAGATGGGGGTACATAATGTTGAGCTCCATGGCCACACTCTCTTATCTTGCGTGATGACTGCAGTAAAAGACTCCTCTGCTCGTTAACTGTAATGAGTTCTGGAGCCACCCCACTGGTTGCTATATTGACCAAGGAGTATGCTGTCCACTTCTGGCTTCAGCAAAGCTCTGACCAGGTGCTGCTCAATAACTTTAAGACCACGGTCCCTGAAACAAGAAGGTTGTACCTTCTACGTCAGAACTAATTTACACTCTATTTCTACACTGAGCACAATACATCACAAACATTGAGTTCAGAGCGTTAGGCCAACTGTCAGCTTCATCTGAAATACTTTATACCAGTATTTCCCTCCCTAATGGTTACTACGCCTCTGCAATTCCAGCATTATTTCTTTCTAGTTAATAATCTAGGTGTCAGTGTACTGTTTGGCCATTCCATGCAGTTTTACTTTCCTCCGACACCTTCTGTTCAGGCTGGAGCCTATAGGCTTTACATCATGTTCGCTACTGAACCACACATATATACAGACATAAATTATCAATTTACATTCAATTTTCATTAAAAGATATTGAATATTTCAAGCTTACCACAATTCATGGAAATAATAATAAACAGTTTCGTTGACTGGCAATGAATATAGCACAACTCCGATCTGCCGATGTCCCAGGCTTTATTTTATAAAAAATATACACTGGTGCTCAACGCACTGCTTCTTAGTAGGTTTATTACAAGATGTGGCAATGAACAGACGCTCTGAATGGAGTATATTCGCAGCTCTACCCAATCACACCACGTCTACACATCTTTTCAAAAAAGTACCCCTTTCTCACGTTTCCCCTGACAACACACGATAGTATTTATAGTCCGACCAATCGTGTTTAGTCTTTCATTTGTTGCGCTCCAATCACATAGGAGTTAACATGGTAGGCTATTTCCGTACGTAATGTTTTTTTTTAAACACGTTATAAAAAAATTTTATGAGCAGAAATGATTTCATGCTGTCAGGCACCCCCACTATTTTATTTTGGCCATAACTTGGTAATTCCTAGACTATTTGCGTAACGTTTTACATATTCTTTGTCAGCAAACCCTAAGGAACCCAAATATATATATTTAATAGAGCTAATATGCTGCGTTCAAAATATGCAATTTCTTCTACCTCCTGTTTCGAAGATGTGCTGTCTGGGTACTGTAATGTTTTCAAACGTAAACCGGTATAATGTCATAATTCCTAATAAGCGTTTTTCAGGATTTTAAAACCTAACTCTGGGAAGGGTAGTGAATTTTATCACTGTCGATTTGAAATAAAGTTAGTGCATGTGGCCTTACACGCGTGATGGCAGCAATTGTGTATCGCGCGACGCGTGTTTAGTGTTGCACGTGTTCGGCTTTCTGCCTCTCCCTTCTCTCTATCCTTTAGTCCATCTGTCTTTAGTTACGCCGTGTATGGAATGAATGAAATATTAAATCTAGGTCATTGATCAGCTTGCGTGATACAGTACACGTTTCATTGAAGAAAGCGGGTAATAATACAGTAGGCTTTTACTATCAACGTGAAAGCGTTACAATTTGCAGACGAAGTAGAAAACAAGGGGGATTTCGAGTACGGTCATTGTGACAGCACTGTTCTTTACCATTCTTCTTTCCTTTTATTAAATTTATTTGTTAGGCTTTGCATTTACGTTTTAATTTATATATGGGGATTAGAATAATTCACGACATCTCCCCTCTTAAAACAGACATTATATGTCAGTCCTTTATTCTATATACACATAGAGAAATTTATTATTATTTCTGGGGTTTACGGTGATTCTCATCACACGGATGGCGGCTTAAAAAATCCGCTCCCAAATTTGTTTTTCCAGATATATACTCAATGCTAAAATTATAGGGAGCCAAAAGCAAGGACCATCGGAGTAACCTAGAGTTCTCATGCCTAGCCTGGGCTAGAAACGATAAAGGTTTGTGATCCGTTTGCAACTTAAATGCCTTCCCATACAGATAAATATTGAATTTCTTTATTGCCCATATTACTGCAAGACATTCTTTTTCGCTAGTTGAGTAATTGATTTCAGCTTTATTCAATTTTCTGCTAGCATATGCCACTGGGCTTAATTCCCCATCCAATGCATCTGATTTCTGTAGTAGAGTTGCACCTAGCCCAATATTACTGGCATCCGTCCTTACTATGAATTCTTGACTTAAGTCAGGTAATTTCAAAATGGGTTTACTTGTGAGCTTTTCCTTCAATTCTTGGTAAGTCATTTCACATTGTGGTGTCCATGTAATGCGATCTGGATGTCCTTTACGTGTCAAATCAGTTAACGGTGCACATATGGAATTAAAGTTTTTGATATACTTCTGGTAGAAACCACATAATGAGACAAAGGATCTCACGTCCTTCTTGGTTTGTGGTCTCGGGGCTTTCTTTAGTTTCTCTAAATTCTTTGGGTCAGGGGTCATGTTTCCCTGATAAACTGTGTGTCCCAAAAATTCCAATTCTTTACATCCAATGCAACATTTGGTTGGTCGGGCTGTTAAATTTGCTTCCCTAAGTCGATCAAACAGCATCTTCAGAGAGTCAATGTGTTCCTCAAATGTTTCTGTTGCTATAAGGATATCATCCATGAAATTTGTTATATATGGATTATTCAGAGGGTCCAATAATTTTCTCATCATTCTAGAGAAGACACTAGGCGCATTCTTCAATCCAAATGGCAATCTATTAAACTCATAGTGTCCTTCTGAGGTACTAAAAGCTAGGTATGGTCTAACCTCAGGCTTTACTGGAATCTGATAGTATCCTTTACTCAGATCCACTTTTGAGAAATATTTAGCTTTATTTAGTCTGGCAAACAGCTGATTTGTATCCGGCAATGGATCCACCTGTCCTTCTGTAATAGCATTCAGTCTCCTGTAATCTATACAGAGTCTATGTTCTCCAGAGGGCTTCCTTAAGAGTACAACACCGGAACTATATGAGGATTCACTGTGCGAAATAATTCCTTCCTTCAACAGATAGTCTATCTCTTCCTTCAAAGCTTTCTCCTTAGCAAACGGAATCGAATATGGTTTCATACAGACAGGTGTGGGGTCTATCAGTTTCATATCATATTCCAATAGGTTTGTATGCCCTGGTCGGTCTGTTAACACCTCTGCATGATTATTTAGAACCTGTTGCACTCTCTCTTTCTGAGTTTTTGTTAAATGTGTACTGATTTTCACCTGTGCTGCTGTCTCACAGGGGTGTAATGGATATTCAAATGATGAAAGTGGTTCCTTTTTCATCTCCATGGCGATGGACAAGGTCAACAAGTGTGTCTCTTCCTGATGTTCTCTTTCCAAATATTTCTTCAGGAGATTCACATGATAGATTTTTTTCTTTCCCCTTCTTATCTATCTTATAATTTGTTCTAGACACCTTCTCTAAAACTGTATATGGACCTTGCCATCCAATCTGTAACTTATTCTGACTCCCGGGGAGAAGAAGCAGTACCTTCTCTCCCACAGCCAAATCTCTGTCTTTCGCCTTCCTGTTATAATAGGCAGCATGTTTCTTCCTGGCTTGTTTCAAATTTTCATTGGCAAGTTTCCAGCCAGTTTTTAAACGAGTGGTCAGCTCATTCACATATTGGTATGAAGATGTAATGTTTTCCTCTGCCTTTTCATCAGTCCACGTTCTTAACAAAGCTTCGAGTGGACCTTTTATTGGCCTTCCAAACAATAATGTTGCCGGGGCCATACCGGTTGAACTATGGGGTACCTCCCGATAAGCAAAGAGGGCGGCGTGCAGGTACTGGTCCCATGTATCTGGTTTTTCGTGTGCCAACTTTCTCAGGATCGACATCAACGTGCCGTTAAATCTTTCCACTTGGCCATTCCCTTGGGGATGGTACACACTACAATGGAAGTGTTTGGCCTGGAAGATCCTGAAAACTTCTTCAGTTAGTTTCCCCTTGAACTGAGAGCCATTATCAGTCAAGATTTGATTGGGAAAGCCTAACCTTGTGAAAATTGTGAGCAATGCCTCTGCCACATGTTTAGAATCAATCGATGACAGGGCTACTGCCTCTCCCCACATAGAACAAGTGTCCACCAGAGTCAGAATGTAGCTGTTCCTTCTCTTGGTTCGAGTGAGAGGTCCCACAAGATCCACGGCAACTCTCTCAAAGGGTGTTCCCACTATGGGCATTTCCCCCAGAGTTGCTGGTGCAGTCCAATGTTTAGGTGCTACTCGTTGGCACTCTGGACAGGATTTTACATATCGTTTGATATCTTCAGTTATTCCTGGCCAGAAATAATGACAAGCTATTCGCTGTCCTGTTGCGCTGATTCCCATATGACCACTGAAGGGAATCGCATGCCCTAATTCCAACACTTTAGTCCTATATGAAGTGGGAAGGACCAGCTGTCCGTGACCATTGGATTCAGATCCAGCCTTCCTATATATCAGTTTGTTCTTCATATAAAACTCTCCCTTGCCTGGAGGTGTATGAGATTTGGGCAACTTCTTGAAACATGGCTTGAGTGTTTTGTCCTCAGCCTGTGCCTTCCTCATCTCATCTGGGTGAGTATTTATTGGATTATCCTCCTCCTTTTTAGACTGTGATCTGGTCTGCACTGTTGCCAATATCACAGGTCTCTTGGGATTCCCCAAGAAGACATATCTACACCCCAATATCAGAGGGTAGATTGGCTCATTTATCACTGCTGCTTTTATGATTCCTTCCACATATCGCGTTTTCACTTTTATTCGGGCGACGGGAAGTGTCATGGTAGCTACATCCTTGGTTGCAGTTTGAATCTCCACTGTTTCTGTGGTGTATTGATCGGCCTGCACCAGGTGAGAACTCACAACGGAATCGTAATCTAAACCGGTATCATATAAACACCTTATAGTGACACCATTACAGATGACATCTTCACACACTGGGGGGTGGTATGGTTCCTGTAATTCTTCAGGTTTGACCTTCTTTTCCTTTTTCCCCGATGTCATAGCAGCAAAATGAGGAGGTTTCCTTCTACAATGGTCAGTGTCATGATTGTTCATCTTACAATTTTTACACCACCTTTTTCCTTGGTTGAAAGATTTTCTTTCATCATATTTCCTTTCATCGAATTGTGGGGTTTTATTTTTATTTTCATACCGTGGCCTATCAAACTGGTGCTTACCTTTGTTTTGATCCCTAGGATCAAATTTATTAAAGTTCTGTGGTGCCCTAAAGTTATCCACTTGTTTCTTTTTATTACCTGTTACCTCTGCTTGAGCTGCTTGATACCTTTCAGCAACATTTAGCAACTCACCCAGCCTCTCTGCACCTTGTTCCATGAGAAACTTTCTCAAGTCTGGAGCCATGGACTCTCTTAATTGCTCTATAAGGACCATTTCCTTAAGATCTTGGGTTTTCCCCAGAGAAGTCCATTTCTCCAAGTATGTCTCTATTCGTGCAGAGAACTGGTGATAGGTTTCACCTGACAGGAGTTTAGCATTCCTAAATTTTTTCCTATAAAATTCTGCATTCTTTTCATATCTTAACAAAAGAGCCTGCTTTAGCATGTCATAATTTTCCTGATCACTTCTGCTCATTTTTGCAAAAACTTCATAAGCTGCCCCACGAAGTCCCTGAGATAACTTTAAGCTCCACCTTTCTCTCTCTAACCCATATGTGGTAGCTAATAGTTCATACCTATTTAGATAGCTCTCTATATCATCGTCTTTCTCAACAAAATGATCTAAATGAAAATTCATAGCTGAGGTTGAGGCTCCCTGGCTAGCAGTGGCATCAGAGGCAAAGGGACTGGCACCATTTTCAGGAGCATGGCCCTGAAACTCAAACTCCCTTAGTCGTAACTCATGTTCCCTTTGTAATCTCTTCTCCTCCTTTTCTGCTTCCCTTTCTGCAGCTAATCTCTTTTCTTCTCTTTCTGCAGCTAATTTCTTCTCTTCCCTTTCTGCAGCTAATCTTTTTTCTTCTCTTTCTGCAGCTAATTTCTTCTCTTCCCTTTCTGCAGCTAATCTTTTGTCTTCTCTTTCTGCCTCCAATGCTTTAGCCTCTTTGTCAGCCTCAATCTGCAACCTCTTAGCCTCAGCCTCAATCTGCAACCTCTTAGCCTCAGCCTCAATCTGCAACCTCTTAATCTCTTTTTCAGCTTCTAACTTTCTTTCGGCCTCTTTTTCTAATCTTCTTTCTTCTCGTTCAATATATTTGTCACATTCAGCAGTGACATAAGAAATCATAATTTGCCCGTCCATTCCTAACTCTTTCGCAGTCTGTACAGCAGCAGATCGAAATTTTGCCAGGTCGGCCATTGTCTAACAGATAAATGTCTAAACAATTTTATCTATGACTAATTAACTCAAGACAACACAGGCACTGTGAGCTCAACCTTATTTATTTTCACCCAAGGATACCTTTTAATTCTTATTATTCCCTGAAGTGAGTTACCCCCAATATTTGTAATAGGGAAAGATTCAAAATCCCGAGGGCGAGACCCCAATATATGTGGTAAAGTGGGATGTTATAAATATTTATAGGGGACTTAGTGTACTGACTGAGATCAGCTGTGAAGGTATCTATATCTAATAAGAGTAGTGTATTATAGATAACCTTACTTACTACCACATATGTATACCTCAGTCAGAATTATTCTGGAATAGTGTGATGACTACGTTATATGTCTAGGGTATGTGTATGATGAATTGTAAGTCATAACAACAACAGACAGATAAACAATTTAATTTATTCCACCACACTTGACAACACTGTGACACTCACATACATAAAACACTCTAAGAGGATATCTTAAAGGAGTCACTGATAACTTTTCAAATAACAATATGTATTCATTGCTGTCATGAATGTATATGTGTCCTGATTCAAATACAAGGGGAACCAGGAATCACAATCAATTTTAATTACAAGGTATATGTACAGAATTTATTAATATGATTCATGTAGTGACATATATTATTAATGGTATCCTATGTGTGTCAGTTGTGTAGTGGTAATATGAGGTAATACTGGTTTTGTTTTGTTCAAGCTCTGTTGGTATTTGTCATCATGACTTCAATAGTTTGTTTCTATTAGAACTAGTATTGGAGATGTTCTCAGTTCCTGGTATTAAAACAATTTACTTCCCCTCTTAATTTTATGTTACAATGTTATTTTAAGATGGGGGTACATAATGTTGAGCTCCATGGCCACACTCTCTTATCTTGCGTGATGACTGCAGTAAAAGACTCCTCTGCTCGATAACTGTAATGAGTTCTGGAGCCACCCCACTGGTTGCTATATTGACCAAGGAGTATGCTGTCCACTTCTGGCTTCAGCAAAGCTCTGACCAGGTGCTGCTCAATAACTTTAAGACCACGGTCCCTGAAACAAGAAGGTTGTACCTTCTACGTCAGAACTAATTTACACTCTATTTCTACACTGAGCACAATACATCACAAACATTGAGTTCAGAGCGTTAGGCCAACTGTCAGCTTCATCTGAAATACTTTATACCAGTATTTCCCTCCCTAATGGTTACTACGCCTCTGCAATTCCAGCATTATTTCTTTCTAGTTAATAATCTAGGTGTCAGTGTACTGTTTGGCCATTCCATGCAGTTTTACTTTCCTCCGACACCTTCTGTTCAGGCTGGAGCCTATAGGCTTTACATCATGTTCGCTACTGAACCACACATATATACAGACATAAATTATCAATTTACATTCAATTTTCATTAAAAGATATTGAATATTTCAAGCTTACCACAATTCATGGAAATAATAATAAACAGTTTCGTTGACTGGCAATGAATATAGCACAACTCCGATCTGCCGATGTCCCAGGCTTTATTTTATAAAAAATATACACTGGTGCTCAACGCACTGCTTCTTAGTAGGTTTATTACAAGATGTGGCAATGAACAGACGCTCTGAATGGAGTATATTCGCAGCTCTACCCAATCACACCACGTCTACACATCTTTTCAAAAAAGTACCCCTTTCTCACGTTTCCCCTGACAACACACGATAGTATTTATAGTCCGACCAATCGTGTTTAGTCTTTCATTTGTTGCGCTCCAATCACATAGGAGTTAACATGGTAGGCTATTTCCGTACGTAATGTTTTTTTAAACAGTTTATAAAAAAATTTTATGAGCAGAAATGATTTCATGCTGTCAGGCACCCCCACTATTTTATTTTGGCCATAACTTGGTAATTCCTAGACTATTTGCGTAACGTTTTACATATTCTTTGTCAGCAAACCCTAAGGAACCCAAATATATATATTTAATAGAGCTAATATGCTGCGTTCAAAATATGCAATTTCTTCTACCTCCTGTTTCGAAGATGTGCTGTCTGGGTACTGTAATGTTTTCAAACGTAAACCGGTATAATGTCATAATTCCTAATAAGCGTTTTTCAGGATTTTAAAACCTAACTCTGGGAAGGGTAGTGAATTTTATCACTGTCGATTTGAAATAAAGTTAGTGCATGTGGCCTTACACGCGTGATGGCAGCAATTGTGTATCGCGCGACGCGTGTTTAGTGTTGCACGTGTTCGGCTTTCTGCCTCTCCCTTCTCTCTATCCTTTAGTCCATCTGTCTTTAGTTACGCCGTGTATGGAATGAATGAAATATTAAATCTAGGTCATTGATCAGCTTGCGTGATACAGTACACGTTTCATTGAAGAAAGCGGGTAATAATACAGTAGGCTTTTACTATCAACGTGAAAGCGTTACAATTTGCAGACGAAGTAGAAAACAAGGGGGATTTCGAGTACGGTCATTGTGACAGCACTGTTCTTTACCATTCTTCTTTCCTTTTATTAAATTTATTTGTTAGGCTTTGCATTTACGTTTTAATTTATATATGGTTATTAGAATAATTCACTTGCTTCATCAACAACTATCACTGCAACAAGCAGCGAGTCAAAATTTGCCTGATTCTTCTGAAAATTCTTCAAGCACGTTACAGTCGATCGCTAGTACTCTTAGCTCCATAACACAGAGCGCAAACTTTCAAAATATTATAAACATTATCAAGCCGTTTCATGGTGATGCTACTCAATTTCGCCAATGGCTTATTGCCATTGACAAGTTTGTATCTTTGATCCCTACGGCAACCGATGAGAACCGAAAGCGTGTTGCATTCCTCTCTTCACAGTCATTAGTAACTGATTTTCTGCGCCGTCGTGCACAACTCTTTCCTAATGAAACTTTCGCTTCGCTAAAGAAGGCACTGGTCAGCCGTTATTCTTCCATAACTGACTGTCAGCACGCGTGGACTCTTCTTCGTAGAATACGCCAGGATAGACAGGAACCTGTCCAATTCTATGCGGACAGACTATTGAACTTGGCTGAGGATGCCTTCATTGATTCTTCGTCCACATCTGCTGATATTGATCGGCAGCTTATCGGTATTTTTATTGATGGGTTATCATCCGTCACATTAAAATTGCATTTGATCCGCAAGGATCCTCAGACTGTCACGGATGCGATTCAACGGGCCATCACAGAGGACAATGTAAAGAAACGCTTTACCAACCGTCTCGGTCGTGAGCCTCGCCTTGATCACAGAATTGACGAGGAACCGATGGATGTTAGCCATTGCCGCCACTCTTGGCAGAAACCTTCGAGATTGCCACAGCCCCCCTCTAATGATTGTCACCATCAAAGCCAACCTCGACGCCTTCATCATCCACCAGCGCCACAGGTCCATCAAGTAACTTCAGTAATATGTTACACTTGTGGGCAAAGGGGACACGTCTCGCGCAACTGTTTTCAACGGACGCAATACAGTCCACAGACTCAAAGTAATCCCGTGCCACAGCCACGACATTATCAAAACAGGTCAAGACACTGGAACACACTTAATAAAAGGAGACATAGAATGGCAGTAAGGAATTTCATTGCCAAGATAAGAAACAGTAAGATATGGGAAATTAACAACGTGGATTTAAAGAACGGACAAGGGTGTCTCATAATAATAGAAGATGGACTAAGAGCATATATAAAGCCAGTAAAACAGTGGAGAAAAACCTTTAACAAACGTGGTACAGTGATTGCTCACTTAGCATCACATTCCCAGCCTCATCGTACCTTTGTTCCTCCCTCCACAGTGTGTTATACACGCCCCTCCGCTACTCCTTCCCGTTTATTTACTCACCCTCCCTACTCATACCCCACCACCATTGGTGCTGTTACTAATCCGCGTGTATCGTTTAGTAACTACCCTCCTCAGTGCCGTTCACTTTCCTCTCCTTCCTTTACAACCTTCCCTTGTACTTCCAGTAATCGTACTTCTCCTCCTCATCCTCTTTTCCCGCTACTTTCTCCTTCTCCCTCCTCATCCTCGTATGGACCACCTAAACGCCCCTACACTGTCCCTCCTCCAGCTCTTTTGTCTAGCCGCCCCGTGCGAAAAGCTACCCTCCACTATAACCCTTCATCCTCTCCATCCATGTCTGAACTTTCATTTTGTCCTACATCAGACGACATCGGATCTGCCCCCGTCTCACTTAACACTCCCCCTGCTCCGCTTACACCTGTTCAGCCCCATGATTATGATGCTTCCTCATCAGATAGTGATAGTCCTACCAGAGATAATGCTTTACACAGACTCCGGTCTAGTGTAGTCCGTCGAGCTGCTGTTCCCTCCACCTCCAAGGTACTTTCTCCTTCTTCACCCTCCCATATGGTTGATCGTACGAGACGTTATCGTTCTTGTTCCACCTCTGAAGATCCTATCCCTCCTCCTGAACTGTACTCCCGTATCCACGCCCGTGACGCGCGTTTGGCTGAGTTACCCTCCATTACTCCGGGCCCCTCTCATGCTTCGCCTCAGCATGATGTTATTATACCTCCAATTACAACAACTCCTGTCGTTTCATGCCGTCCTCTCTCTGTTCATATCTCATCTGACCCCGCTCTTCCTCCCTCTGATTATTTTCATCCACCTCCCTCCGACCTTGATACCACTACTGATTCCGACTATTTGGATATTGAACGTGCTCTTCCACCCTCTGATTATTTTCCTCCCCCTCCGTCAGACCTTGACAGTTCCCCCGACTCTGCTTCTTTTGATACTGAACCTGTACTTCCTCCTCCCCCAGCTCGTTTTCCTTCTAAACGTCGTCATTCGACATCATCTGGCGATTCTGTTCCCCTTCCTAAGTACCTTCTCCAGCAGGCCACCCATGTGCGTCACCGTTTTCGTCACTCCCGAGGTTCTGTTCATCCTCCTAACCGTAGTCCCTCCCCTCCGCCCCCACCTGTCACACCTCCGTCCCATAGATTACGCATTCCCCGCCGTTGTCCTCCTACCATTCGTGAGCCTCCACCCCGACCCACCCGTCAAGTCGCTATTTATGGAGAACTATTACATTTTAGTCCGCAAGAAAAACATTGCTGAATCTACCAGTACATGAACAGTTACCTTTGCGGCCTCCTGTTAACACTGATCTGAGCACTGCTCTATAATGTTCCTGAGAGTGAATATATGGTCTACACATCTTCTGTTCTTTCTAAATCCTGCTTGTTCTTTCCTCAGTTTGTAGTCTACTGCCTTTGAAATTCTCTGTATAATTATCCTGCCTAGTATTTTGCTGGGAACTGAGAGAAGAGTGATTCCTCTCCAATTATTGCAGTCTGCAAGATCTCCCTTTTTGGGCAATTTGACAATTATTCCTTTGTTCCACTCTGATGGTGTTGTCCCCGTTTTCCACACTTGTGCAAATAGTGGTTCTAATAGTTCTGCTGCTAGCTCAGGGTCTGTCTTAAAAAGCTCTGCATTTAAGTTATCATGGCCCGGAGCTTTACCGTTCTTTAACCCTTTGATTGCTGTGATGATTTCTTCTTTTCGTGGAATGTCTGTATTTACATCTAGATCGTTTTCAGCCTCAGGAACATTTAATTGTGTCTCTGGTATTTCCTTGTTCAGAGTTTCTCTGAAGTGCTCTGCCCATCTTGTTTCCTGTCCTTCTGCTGTCTTGATGAGATTTCCTTGCTTATCTCTTACTAATGTAATACGACAGGGATGCCCCTTATCAACCACTCTTTTTTTAACAGTCATAGACTGGGTGATGCGCCAGACAACAGAGAGCAGTCCAAGAGGAATAAGATGGACTACATTTTCTACATTGGAAGATCTGAATTATGCAGATGACATTGCACTGCTGGCACATTCACATCAACACATCCAGGAAAAAACGGATAGACTTAATAAATTTAGCCAGCAGGTGGGCTTGAACATCAATTTAAAGAAGTCTGAGGTCATGACGCTCAATGTGAGCAACCCTGAGCCCATATCAGTAAGGAATCAGCAATTGGTACAGACAGATACCTTCACATACCTAGGAAGCATAGTAACACCAGACGGTGGGGCAGGCAAAGACATCAACATCAGAATGAATAAGGCAAGAACAGCCTTCTTTAGCCTAAATAACATCTGGAAGTCCTCCCAATACAGCACAAGCACAAAATTAAGATTATACCAGAGCTGCGTGCTTTCTGTGCTTCTCTATGGTGCGGAATGCTGGAGAGTCACAGAGAAGGAAATGTCAAAATTGTCCTCTTTTCACACAACATGCCTAAGAAAAATTCACCACATTTTTTGGCCGAATACCATCACCAACCAAGATCTGCTTACTCGTAGCAAGCAAGAGGACATGCACACCATCATAGCTGGCAGACGCTGGAGCTGGGTTGGTCATGTCCTCAGAAGAGACCCCGATGCCATCACAAGAACAGCTATGCTTTGGACCCCTGAAGGAAAGCGAAAGAGAGGCCGACCAAAAACAACTTGGCGGTATACTGTGGAGGCTGAGATGCAAAGAATGAACCAGAGTTGGGGCACTGTACGAAGGATGGCCACCGACCGTGCAAAGTGGAATCAATTTGTTGTTGCCCTACAAGACGCCACTAGGCGTGATGGCCACTGACTGCTTTGACGGTCGGTGGTTAAGGATCGAAGAAGAAGAAGTTAACACTGATGATGGAGATATCCCGACTCAAAAGAACTGTGTAGTCCTCGTATATTGCTAATGTATTTCCTTTCACACGCGTATTGTCATTAAGTCACGTTAGTTTTGACTGATTTAATATTTGACTAGCTTTTATCTCCCTTTGTTTTTTCTCCCTATGCTTTTGACCATCTTTTATGTCCTTTTTTTTTTTTATGCTTCTGAAGTAAGATTTTGCTCAGATTTGAGTGTTCTGTTCGTTCTGTTGTACCTAATAAAAGTGTTTAACTAAAATACATTTTCACCAGCCACTAATGTTGGCATCATTCATGACTTATTATGATAATGACTCCATTTTGCGTTATGATTGTTTGAAGTTCCAGTTATTGTTCCACTAACATATGTGATTTAACTATTTACCATTTCTCCATTGAGTACCTTAATCCGTTGATTACCATATTTTCAATCCTTGCATTATTTCCGGTTATTGTTATACCGGTGCTGTCATTTTTATTATTGAGACTTACCCATGTTTCCCATACCTTGCCACCAAGTTTTGTGGTTCCATTTCCATTTTGTTCCTTTAATTTTATTTCATCACCCACTTCAATTGAAGTGTAGGGTGACAGACAGTTGGTACATCCGCCATTTTGGGCGTCCGCCATATTTTATGGGCTCCCGCCATTTTTGTTCCCAGTTTTCCTTTGCGACGTTAACTCGATTGTCATGTTGTATTATGTTTTATAATGTATTTGATAGATATTTGATAACTATCAACCCATAAAAGCGGTTTGCTAGTTGGTTGATGATTGCCCATTATTATTGCTAATGGCTCCTACCATGTCATCCCCTGTCATTACATGTGTACCTTGACTATGTCCATCAGCCCCTACTTATGTCCCTTGACTTTCCATCAGCCCCTACTTATGTCCCTTGATTATGTCCATCAGTCCCTACTTAAGTACCTTCACTATGTCCATCAGTCCCTACTTAAGTACCTTAACTATGTCCATCAGTCCCCACCACTTACAATTACTTCTTGAAATGTTAATAGAATTGATTCATCCATCATTCCCATATATTGATTGTTGTATTCCATCCGACACGATTTCTGGTGGGATACATGAACCCCGATATTTTTAGGGATTAGTCATTTTCTTTTAGGGACTAAAGTGTCTCCCTACGGGATACACTTTGGCGGCCCCGGGCGTATGTAACAGGGTAGACTATTAAGTAGCTACAACTGTTAGCCTTATAGTAAAGTATTTTATGAATGACTAGTTAGATAAATAAACCACTAGTCAAGAATCAATGACATCATCAGTCATGACACACATGAACCCATGATGTCATCAAACCTTGTGGGGCCTCCATACAAGTCAGACCGGAAAACATTTAGATTAGAGAGAACTTTAAACAATGGTTGGTCATCATCACATAGAGACAATAATTTTAGACTAGAGGATTCGTAGTTAGTTAGGTTAAAGATTATTTCAACAGTCCACTAGCCCCCAAGACCAATCATTAGAAGGTTTCCGGTCTTAACTCCAATGAGAAATACTTCCTCTGGCAAGCCATAGCACCAGACAAGTATAAAGACTGATGCATCTTAGTAATCAGAGAAAGAGCTTGAGACAGTAACTCAATGCTAGAGTCAAACCAACATAGGGCGTTCTTTAGTTTAGGTTTGGAGCAACCTGGCGCTACATCTACTATTGAACGAAAAAGCCCTTGACTCCTACGGTTTGGATAATAATATCCATCTAGAGATCTCCTATCACCCAGGACCGTTAAGTGACCTAGCACTAACCCCTGCAACGATTATATTTGTGGTTCACTCCACAGGACGTAAGTTCGATCTAGTTATAATTGAGGTCTCGAATCGAATTTTCATTTCGTTAGGATTTCCACAGAGGTAACAAAACGACTACAGTATATGAGAAACTCCGTAAGCCTTTCGCCTTGGAGGCTAAAGCTGGCAGTTTTGCTTTCCCCCACCAGAAATTCTTATCGAACTTCCACAGCATCATTTTCCTCAAACGAAACTGAATAAAGTACACCTTTTATATATCTGTTCCGATCTTTCAAGTAATCTGTTCTATTGAAGTTTCACCTGACTGTTTGAGTTGCCGATTATATTCAACCCTTCAAGATAAAATTTAGAACCATCAAGGCACTTACGAGTTCTACTAATCACCTGGGTTGTTCCTTCCTTCTGGAATTATTATCTCTGGTGTATAACCAGTATTTCCCAGAAGAACTACTACAAAGAAAGTCTTGGGGTTATTTCCCTTAATCTCAAGTGATAGACAGATTTTCATCCCCTTCCATAAAATCCTCACCCCGGTCACAGGTGTGTCATTAAAAAAAAATCTTGATTGTATTATAGTTTAGTAGTAGTTTATTAAAAAAAAAAATAAAGATTCTGTGCGATTTCATTCTCATGTGTAATTTATCAAAAATTATTTCATTGTTTCGCTTATGCCTCTTTGTCGCCGTGTTCATTTTTTTGTGTGTGTTTTTACGTGTTATGTGCTCGTGTCCAGTATTTGTTATACTTAGCTTTAGTATCTTTAGAGCTGTAAATGTTTATAACAGAGGAAGAAGAAAATATCGGTCATCATATTTATGATGGCGAGCAGAACAATCGCCAGAAAGAAATGAAAAAAAAAAAAAAAAAAAAAAAACTCTAGTTCTAAAGCGGAAAGGAGACTTTTATGAAGAGGGTGTGGGAATTTGTAACAGGGATGATAAATACAAATATTTATTAAACCTTAACTTGATGCCATGTTGAAAAAAAAAAAAAAGTTTTATTGTAGCAGCGCTATAAGCGGGAAGAGAACATCAAGAGATGGACAGGAAATATTCTATGAGAGTGTCGTGAGAGTGTCATTGAAAATATTTGTACGGACATGGATTGAGATTATATATTGTATAGCCATGCAAAAGGGAGAATTGATTTCTTGGTGCAGGAAATTCATTTCCCCATATGAATCATATTATCTCGCCAATGAGGTTTAGCTGAGGAAACCCCTGGTGAAAATAGATTCTACCTGGATTTGAGAAATAATTTCAGTAACAGAGTCACTAGTGAATCTAGATAAGGGCATTACCAGATTCCCGTCAAGCCTGAGCTCAGACCATTGCTGGCTGTTCATACTTCGGAGGGGCACAGGATGATGAGGAAATTACTAGATCCCTTATGAAACTCAGCTTTACCAATTTTATAGATTATTTTTATATCCTCATAACTATTGGAACCTTGAGGAACATCTAACACCTCTAGACATGTCATTGAACAGACTCAGAGAAGAGTAATGGTGAGCATTAATTGATAATCAGCAATTAGACTGGTAGTAGCACCTGTGCTGTTTATTAACACAACATGCGTTATTATCCCTGGATCTCAAAATGTTGAGGCAAATTTCTTGAGCAGTGCCTACTTGAAGTCACCCATCTGCAGGAAACCAGGAAAGAAGGAAGGCAGATTGAACCCCATATTGGGAGAATGCCGTGATTGTAAATCCAGACAGGAAAGCTCCACCAGGTGGTTCACGCTTTTAAAATGGGGGAGCTCTGTCGTGATTTAGTCTGTCTCACAATACGGTTTTCTGTACACTTAGGAGTAAATCTGACCATACCGCATGCCATATGTTGAGAACTCTCTGATACACTAGCCAATGAAAACGCGTCCTTATTGGTGTGTGTTGTGAAACGTACTATTCTTGAACATAGAGGCCCATTTTGTGTAACCGAGGGTACAATGCCATGTAATTTAGGAAAGAATAAAGAAGTATCACCGGGAAGGATTATATAATTAAACAACAGGAATGTTACGTTAGAGGTAGGTGTAAAAACTTTCTCAAATAGTATTTTAGTAAGATAGAAATATCGAGGGAAAGGGCTTCATTACATCGTCGCTCTCTGTTGGACTCTGAGGTGCAAGTGCTCTTAAAGTCATTGGAGCCAGATACACAGCATCCACTGCCTGGCAATTCACAGACGTGTTAGTCCATGACGGGAGTGAGATTCATCTCTACATAGAAGTTAAGTGGCAAAGCAAAATCACTGATCAGCCTATTCAGACTCTACCTCTAATATATATAATAAAAAGATAAAAGTTCAGTGTATGATAAATCCTTGTGGACATAAATTTAATGATTACTACTTCACCGTCCAGTAAGAGTGACAAAACATATATGTATTAGATAATGGTTAATCAAAAGGTGAAATTCATCACAGTGATCCACTTTGATAATTAACTTTCCATGCTTATTTATTTTATAATGTAAATACATTTGAGTTCATTCTACGTTGCCTACCCGAAAAGATATGTACCATCAGACTTGCTAAATTATTTAAGTTGAGTTCAAGTTCTTGTTGGTATATATATATATATATATATATATATATATATATTCCTCTGGTGAAGGAGCTGTCATGCCCTTTTCAGGGCAGCTCGGCCACCTTTTTTTCTAAACCTGGCATCCAGCTCTCACCTGTGGCTCCTCGTAGCTGTCAGCATGCAACAGCGGCCACCCCCCCCCCCCCTTGGGCAACGGCTTTGACAGGCCGGCTAAACTAGGTGAGGGTAGCCGACTGGTTATAAACCATCGGTGAGTTAGGATCTGCCTACCATGCATGCGAAGACTGGATTCGATAGACTGCGCGGAAGAAACCACCTGTTGGTTCAAAGGGCATGACGGCGATTACCAGCAACGCGCTTTGGAGCGTAAGGAGCTTGACGAGGCACGTAGAAAGCCCTGGTCATCCACTGCACCTGACTTCATCTCCAGTCGTCTTGACTTGTCTTGCCACTGGATTCAGATGGACCCAGGCGAGAGAGTGAGGTCGAAGAATTGCGCAACTCTTCCTCACTTTAATCCAAATCACTGCGCAAGTCACTATTTCATCCATTCATCTATCCACTCAAAACAAGTCCTGTAGTGATGGGCGAGCGGCGAAGCGACAAGCGTCGGTACGCTGGCAGTCGTAGTCGCAGACCTACACACAGGCGGCTCAGGCCATATGGTCGTCTTCCACTGATCGGAGCAGCAGTGGGATTCGGCAGCCCCCTGAGTGTCTGAGCAGCCGTCTTTAGGAAAGCACTGCTCACCGCCATGGCATGATGAAAGGGCTAGAAAAGGTGCCCTAAACATTGCCTTCTCCGCCATTACCTAACCAGCTTACCGCGGTTGGTGGGTACCCTACTTTGGCGTGCGACACATAAGAAAAAGAAAGGACAGATTTTTCCCCCTCATTCTAGGCGCATGGAATGTGCGCACTCTCCTTGACAAAGACTTTAACGCAAACAGACCTGAGAGGCGAACTGCCCTGATTGGGAGAGAACTGGCCAGATACAACATTGACATAGCAGTACTGAGTGAAACTCGACTTGCAGGCGAGGGCCAACTTTGCGAAAAGGATGCAGGTTATACATTCTATTGGAGCGGAAGAGGAACTGAAGAAAGACGAGAAGCAGGGGTTGGATTTGCAATCAAAACAGCACTTGTCGGCAAGTTAGCGGGGCCCCCAAAGAGAATAAATGACAGACTTATGACAGTCAAGATCCCCCTGCTTTATGGAAGAAAACATGCCACCATCATTATCGCGTATGCACCAACTATGACAAACCAGGATGACGTCAAGGATAAGTTTTATGAAGAACTACATGCAGTCATTGCATCAGTTCCTAAAGCAGATAAGCTCATAATTCTTGGTGACTTTAATGCAAGAGTAGGCTCAGATAACATCTTCTGGAATGGCACTATCGTAAAGTACGGCGTGGGTCGCTGTAACAGCAATGGACTTCTCCTCCAGACTTGCGCAGAACATGACCTCCTTGTCACCAACACCAATTTTCGACTTCCTACCCACAACAGGACCTCCTGGATGCACTCCTACGAGCAGACTTTTGTCTGCACTTTCAGCTGACACGCGCGTTTTCTTGGAAATAGCGTGCATCCTTTGTCTGGTTCGATAGATATAATCAGAGTTTTAAACTTGATTTCACTCATTGTCCATTTGCAGTAGACGTGGTCACTTCGTTCTAGATACTTAAACTTATAAGTGAAACCGTTAGTTTCGTTGTGATACCGTAGTTCTGTGTTGAGGTAAATATATTATATCTAGTATTTTGTGAAGTGTTTAAAGTGTTAAATCGCCTATTTTCATTTTCACTAGTTCTTTTGTGCAGAGAGAATTAAAATATAGTCTGTATTATTTTCTAGTGACGTGTTTCAGTGGAAAGCAGAATAAATTATAATTTCTAGCTTAAAATCATGTAGCTATAATGAATTTAATTTAACTGCTAAATAATCAGACGAGAATATTTTTTCTAAACTAACTTATAAATGCTAGATGCCTCATGAGTGTTGACGGAATACGTAGGTATTCCTAATTCATGATGATTGATTTTTATATATATCTTATTTCACGGGAAAGTTTAAACGTCAAGTCAAGCTCTACGCTTGCAGTTCAAAATGTAAGTTATATTGAGTACATAATATGTAAAATATTTCATATGTGTTTTTTCTTTATTCAGTGAATACTGGGGTAACCCAACTTTGCCGGCGTTTAGTACAGAGACATACCTCTGAGAAACATAAACATTTTATATCTTTAACCACGTGGGTTTTCAAGTAACATCTGTCTGACAGGGCGTGTGCCTTCAAGAGATAGACAGAATACCAATCCCACTAACGGGTTTTTTTTTAAAGAATAAATGCTTATACTGGGCCTTTGAGCCAGATCATATTTCTTCACAAACTCTAATGTACATGCTGCCTTGTGGCGAGAATAATTACAGAACAAAAACATTAACTTTTTCGACATTATTTGACCATGTGTGTGGTGAACCAAGATTATCTGTTGAGAGAAGTTGTCCACCGGTCATCTTCTTAATTAAGGGAAACCTCGTGCTCTGACACTGTGTGCCCGCTGAAACCCTAACTCTTACCTCGTGCATAAGTGACATTAACTTAAATCTGTAAAGAAAGAACGATCGCCTGAAAAGGACGCTCCCCGGCCACGTTGAATGAAACGAATATCTGCAGAGCTTGGTATCCGCTTCATCCACAGATAGACAGATTAAACGAAGTGTACACGAAGGCTTGCGCCAGACGGCGAACAACAGCATGATTGTAGGTAAGGTTGTGTGAATCAGGGCCCTGATGAAAGAACCGAGTGAAAGTAGACTGAAATATGTTCTTTGTTTGATCTACCCACTTTGTAACTTTCCTTTAGCAATTCATTCATTTTTTTTCTTTAACTTTGTGTTATGCCTTTTTGATGTAATTTTATATGTTGTGACGTAAGTTTACTATGATAAATTAAACTACAACTAAACTTATTCCAGTGTGGCGGTCAGTTCGTTCCCAGAATATCTATATAATCATTGTTATAGTTTTCCCACGTCTGTGTGTCTAACTGTCGTCACTTGAATGTGCGTGCACGTGAGTGGATAGAGAGATGTTAATATATATATATATATATATATATATATATATATATATATATATATATATATATATATATATGTTTAGACTGTCTGACTGCTCTAAATCTGTCGTAGAAGATAGGCAGAGAAAGAGAAGATTTCTCGATCTCAGAGACAGCTTCTATCACATTCTACCACCTCACTCGTGGAAATATATTTCTATTACTACCTCTCACTGTGACTATCACTTATTCTAATCTATTCAGAAGGGACCAACCCAAGTCTTAATTCCCCTATCAAAAAATCTACGACACTCGCTCAAAGCATTGGCACTTAATTGACTATGTAATTGTTAGGAAGAAGGACAGGCAAGATGTCTGGGTGACCAAGTCTATGTGTGGTGCCGAATGCTGGACTGATCATCCCCTCATTGTGTCTAAATTTAACATTCGTATCCAACCAGCCAGGCGCCCTCAGGGGAAGAAAACTCATAAAAGGCTGGATGTCACCAAACTAAAGAAGACAAAAATCAAACAATCATTTACTGACACCCTAGAAGACCGTCTCAAATCTGTCTCGTAAGACGGCCAAAGTGTGGAAACAAATTGGGCAGTCCTAAGTAAGCAGATCTACAACACTGCTACAGAGGTCCTGGGTCCCGCCATCAAGAAACAAAATGACTTGTTTGATGAAAACTCAGATGATATAAAGAAGATGTTGGCTGAGAAACACCATCTCCATAAAGCATATTTAAATGATCCAAAATCTACATCCAAGAAAGACGCTTTCAACAACATGCGTAGAATCATCCAACATAAACTACGACAGATGCGGGATTCATGGCTGAGTAATAAAGCAGATGAGCTCCAAGGCTTTGCTGACAGCCATGACTTAAAAAATTTTCCATGCACTCAAAGCGGTCTATGGTCCAACATCATCAGGATCATTTCCCCTCCTTAATGCAGATGGAAAAACACTAATTACAGACAAGGAAAAAATTCTCCAACGCTGGGTCGAACACTTTAATAATATTCTGAACCAGCCATCATCTATTAACGACGAAGCCATCTTCCTCCTTCCCCAAATTCCTATAAATGAAGCACTAGATGATATACCAACTCTGGAGGAAATTCAAAAAGCGATTCGTCAACTTTCTAGTGGAAAAGCCCCCGGCTCCGATTCAATTCCTGTTGAGGTTTATAAAGATGGCGGTACAGTTCTGATAGAGAAACTTCACATGATCTTCCAGCGAATGTGGCAGAGTGAAACCATCCCACACGATCTCAAAGATGCGTCAATTATACATCTATATAAACGTAAAGGTAATCGCCAAGACTGTAACAATCATCGAGGCATCTCTCTTTTATCAATCGCTGGGAAGATATTCGCCAGAATCCTTCTGAATCGCCTTACGGCTCATCTTGACAAAGGTCTTTTACCTGAAAGTCAGTGTGGATTCCGGAAATACCGTAGAACCACCGATATGGTATTCGCTGCAAGACAGCTACAAGAAAAATGCCAAGAACAGCACTGTGACCTGTACACAGCTTTCATCGACTTGACAAAGGCGTTCGACACGGTCAGTGGAGAGGGTCTATGGAAGATCATGGCAAAATACGGCTGCCCAAAAAAATGTATCTCAATAGTGCAGCAACTGCATGATGTAATGCAGGCTAGAGTTCAGGAAAACGGTGAGCTGTCGGAGCCTTTACCCTTCTCAAACGGAGTTAAACAAGGGTGTGTACTTGCACCGACTCTGCTCAGTATCATGTTTTCAGCTATGCTGACTGATGCTTTCAAAGTCGGGGACACAGGAATCGACATCAGATATCGTATTGATGGAAAATTGTTTAACCTTAGGAGGCTTCAAGCAAAAACCAAGGTTAAATCACACACCATCAGAGACCTTCTGTTTGCTGACGATTGGGCCTTTAATGCTGGCTCAGAGGCTGATATGCAGCACAGCGTGGATAGATTCTCCGAAGCCTGTGCCAACTGCGGGCTTATCATCAACACGGAGAAAACAGAAATCATGTACCAACCAGCTCCTGGCATAGTTTATACTGAGTGTGGCGGGAGGTTATTTAAAATTATTTATTATGTAAGAGTAAGCCAGTAAAGAGTTCTGACCTTACAAGTAATACCCCAGTCTTCGAAATAAGCACTGGTATATTGTTATCATAACAATAGTCAGACTGTGAAAACCCTGGCCCAGTTGGTAAGAAGTAGTACCAGGATTTAAGGTGTCTCCTCCCTGTGACTATCTTATGATTACTTATACTCTAGGGGATAAGTAAAATGTACATTCACTGAAACCACAAATGGAAGAAGTGAATAAGTCCTCAGGTACAGTTAAAATAGTTTAATAATTACACTAATATTCTATTTCTACTAGTTGGAAAAGAGCATACACATATATATAAAAGTATTCACACAATTACTATTATTGTCTGTTTAGACTTCATTCATTTTAAATATATCACGGTTTTTTAGTCCTCTGATAAATGTCATCACTTGACTATTTATTGTGTTTCATATATTGTGGTAGTCAGTGTCCTAAGTGACACTTATCTGTTCAACTTGATACTGCTGACACGGAACTGTCCTTTGCTGATATCAGACTTGGTAGACCCAACAGTAGGGATGCCAATGACCAGTTGAAGTTCACTCTTTGGGGTCCTGCACTTTTGTGGGATTGCCTCTGATGAACTACACCGGCTTCTGATACTGGACAGTCTGGTTTGAGTTATTTCATGGAACCCTCAGACTTCAGATACTGGACTTAAAAATGTTTCTGGCGATCCGCTCACAATTCATGGATAGTGGCGAAACTCTGCCTCCAGTCTGTCTCAAACCTTTTCCGTTGTCTGTAGCTCAGTTTACCGATACGCTTTAAATACGTATAGCGCGGACGTATCGGAGAGTACCGACGTCACAGCTTAAACCTAAGCCTGAAAAATCCTTCCCGAACAGTGATTTCGGCCGAACTGTGCGTCGACTGAAATTTTGCCTTTATCATTCTCGGCATATATAATATCCATATAGTTCCATCTTATCTAGTTTTATACAGCTGATAAAACTCTATCTTCCTATCCATGTAATTTCCCAAACTGTTATTTGTTGATTTTAATATTTAGAACAGAAGTGGGTTTACATGCTTTTAGCGTAACTGTGGGCAGCCGAAATACGCATATATCTCCGTAAATGAGAACTTCCTACCGTTCCATCTTATATGCAGTTATACACCATCCTTCCCTGTACTGAAATGTAAAATCCTTTTCATACGGATTCCCTTCTGTTTTTATTTATCGTTGGCGATTTCCTCTGTCCGATATACATTTCGCTGATACGCCGCCATTTTGAAAGCGGTCACTCGATCGTAGATGGGTTTATAAATCTAACTGAACCCATTTGCAATGACTTGAAACCAATTTTGCGACATAGCTCCCCCATATTTTAAGCTGGATGATATCTAGCTTAACTATTGGGTACAAGACAATTGCAAATCGACCATTCCGAGGTTAGTTTTCCTACTTTGTATACTCCTCAAGCTCTGTGGGATGGCGACTAAGAAAATCTGCGCCCACATTCTGTTTTCCAATAATATATTCATCCTTTACTATCTCTCTCCTTCCGGTTCGGCTTTTCATCCAGGCTCTTACTGCTGGTGAAACGGGGTCGGTAGGTTTCCCATGAAGTTTACCGCCCTCTTTTCGATGATAGTTGGATGTGGTTTTCCCTCGCAAATCCGTAGGTTTTTGATTTTCGCTACATGATTTGTTCCTTTTTTCCAGCGCATGGGGTTCAGACTGCAATTGAACCTGTGTGGGATGTTTCCTTTCCCCTCCCGTGCAAATCTCGGGAGTACCCCTGATTGCTGGTTTGCTTGTAGATTTTTGATGAAGACTCTTCCGTCGACTTTCTGAATCTACATAGGTGCACTCTGGACAGGAATTTACATACTGATTTATGTCTTCCGTAATACCTGGCCAGTAGAACTGGGTGGCTATTCTTTGTTTTGTGGCACCATTACCCAGGTGTTCACTCAAAGTTGATATGTGTCCCCAGCCTATAACCTTATTCCTATAGGTGGATGGTACAACGATTTGACCATGACTTTTCGTCCCTCTTCCAGCTTTCCTGTACAAGAGTCCATGTTCCATATAGAAATGTCCTTTCCTTGGTGCTTTATGTGTTTTTGATAATTTGCCAAAACAAGGCTTCAACGTGCTGTCTGCTTCTTGAGCCCGTTTCATTTCAGTTGAATGAAATTTTACGTTGGTGTCCCTCTCTATGTTCCTGGAGTCAGCCTTGGTCTGGATTCCTGCCATAACCATAGGTTTTACAGGGTCTCCTAAGAAAACATATTTACGCCCCAACATTAGGGGGTAAAAGGGATCATCTATCACAGCTGCATTTATCTCCCCTTCCACATAGCGACAACTGACATGAATCTTTGCTATGGGTAATGTAAGGGGTGATGTTCCTTTTAGTGGCCCTTGAATCTCTACTGTTTCTGTGGTGATTTGTTCAGGGCACACCAGAGATGCACACACACGACTGCGTCATAGGACAAACCTGTGTCATACATTCCTGTGACTTGTTTGCCATTCACAGTCACTATTTCCTGGGTAGGTGGGTGATGGAGGCTATTCTGACTCACAGTCAGTTCCTTCCTAACAGAAGTCCTCACCTGTAGACATGCAGCATGATGAAGGGTTTTTTTTCCTCCCACATTCATCAGTGTTGTGGTTGCTCATCTTACAAAATTTGCACCACTTATCTCCCTGTTTGTAGGGTTTCTTTTCCTGAGTCTGAGGGTTCTTGTCCTTATTATCAAATCTTTGCTTGTATCTGTGTGGTTGATCCATCTGGTCAAAATCGGTATTCTGCGGTGGTGGCTTATATCCTTCTACCTGCTTCCTTTTTGTTCCTATCAATTCAGCTTGAGCTGCTTGGTATCTCTCTGCACATTTCAAAATGTCTTCCAGCCTCTCTGCTCCTTGTTCCATAAGGAATTTCCTCATTTCTTGAGACATGGAATCTTTCACTTGCTCTAACATAACCATTTCTTTCAGATCCTCGTAGGTTTTCTGATACTTACCTAAACTACTCCATTTCAACAAATACGTTTCTAGCCTAGCTGAGAACTGGTTATATGTTTCTCCAGGTAGAGGTTTAGAAGTTCTAAATTTCTTCCTATATGCCTCAGAGTTCTTTTCATACCGGATCAGTAAGGCTTGCTTTAGTATTTCATAATTTTCCTGATCTTCTTTGGGGAGTTTCAGAAACACATCATATGCAATACCTCTCAATCCCTGGGATAACTTTAGACTCCATTTTTCCTTTTCCAGTCCATATGTAGAGGCTAGCCTTTCATACCTATCCAGGTATGACTCAATTGCGTCCTCCTTTTCAACAAATGGATCTAGGTGGAAGTTCATGGCTCCATTTGCCATGTTCTGAAAAGAGCTATTCTCAGAATGAGGTGAGCTATTACCATGGGTGCTAGTCCCAGCCTGAAGTTCAAGTTCAAGCTGTCTCATTTTCAGCTCATGGTCTCTCTCTGCTTGTAACCTCCTTTCTTCTCTCTCGGCTTCTAATTTCTTGGCTTCTCTCTCCGCTTCTAATTTCTTGGCTTCTCTCTCTGCTTCTAATTCTAATTTCTTGGCTTCTCTCTCTGCTTCTAATTTCTTGGCTTCTCTCTCTGCTTCTAATTGCTTTGCTTCTCTCTCGGTGTACTTTTCACATTCCGTCGTGACATACCGGATCAGAGCGTCACCATCCATGCCAAGCTCTTTTCCCACCTGCAGTGTAGCAGACCTAAATTTGACCAAGTCAGCCATGATGTATCTGTAGTCTAGTAGGGCAAGCGATCTTACTCAAACTAATTTACTACAATATAATTAACTTAGTTAAAATTAAAGTTAATTAAACTGACTTCACCATATATGAAACAGCTTTCTTTATCTGTACTCAATGGTACTCCTAAAAATATAATTATTTCCTACTATGTTACTCTTTCCAAAAAATTTACAAAACCAAATTTCTACACAGCAGAAATAGAAAGTTGGCTCAGGAATATCAAAGATATATCCCGCAGACGAGCCCCCACTGTGGCGGGAGGTTATTTAAAATTATTTATTATGTAAGAGTAAGCCAGTAAAGAGTTCTGACCTTACAAGTAATACCCCAGTCTTCGAAATAAGCACTGGTATATTGTTATCATAACAATAGTCAGACTGTGAAAACCCTGGCCCAGTTGGTAAGAAGTAGTACCAGGATTTAAGGTGTCTCCTCCCTGTGACTATCTTATGATTACTTATACTCTAGGGGATAAGTAAAATGTACATTCACTGAAACCACAAATGGAAGAAGTGAATAAGTCCTCAGGTACAGTTAAAATAGTTTAATAATTACACTAATATTCTATTTCTACTAGTTGGAAAAGAGCATACACATATATATAAAAGTATTCACACAATTACTATTATTGTCTGTTTAGACTTCATTCATTTTAAATATATCACGGTTTTTTAGTCCTCTGATAAATGTCATCACTTGACTATTTATTGTGTTTCATATATTGTGGTAGTCAGTGTCCTAAGTGACACTTATCTGTTCAACTTGATACTGCTGACACGGAACTGTCCTTTGCTGATATCAGACTTGGTAGACCCAACAGTAGGGATGCCAATGACCAGTTGAGTTCACTCTTTGGGGTCCTGCACTTTTGTGGGATTGCCTCGGATGAACTACACCGGCTTCTGATACTGGACAGTCTGGTTTGAGTTATTTCATGGAACCCTCAGACTTCAGATACTGGACTTAAAAATGTTTCTGGCGATCCGCTCACAATTCATGGATAGTGGCGAAACTCTGCCTCCAGTCTGTCTCAAACCTTTTCCGTTGTCTGTAGCTCAGTTTACCGATACGCTTTAAATACGTATAGCGCGGACGTATCGGAGAGTACCGACGTCACAGCTTAAACCTAATCCTGAAAAATCCTTCCCGAACAGTGATTTCGGCCGAACTGTGCGTCGACTGAAATTGTGCCTTTATCATTCTCGGCATATATAATATCCATATAGTTCCATCTTATCTAGTTTTATACTGCTGATAAAACTCTATCTTCCTATCCATGTAATTTCCCAAACTGTTATTTGTTGATTTTAATATTTAGAACAGAAGTGGGTTTACATGCTTTTAGCGTAACTGTGGGCAGCCGAAATACGCATATATCTCCGTAAATGAGAACTTCCTACCGTTCCATCTTATATGCAGTTATACACCATCCTTCCCTGTACTGAAATGTAAAATCCTTTTCATACGGATTCCCTTCTGTTTTTATTTATCGTTGGCGATTTCCTCTGTCCGATATACATTTCGCTGATACGCCGCCATTTTGAAAGCGGTCACTCGATCGTAGATGGGTTTATAAATCTAACTGAACCCATTTGCAATGACTTGAAACCAATTTTGCGACACTGAGCCAATCATCAAGGTAAATGGTGAGAAACTGAATGTTGTGAACAGATTCACATACCTTGGTAGCACACTATCCCAGAACATTGTCATTGATGATGAGGTGAACACCAGGATCTCCAAAGCCAGCAGCACATTTGGCAGACTATACACCAACGTTTGGCATCGAAATGGCATTAGTCTACAGACAAAGCTGAAGGTGTACAGAGCTGTGGTGCTTCCAGTGCTGCTTTATGCATGTGAAACATGGACTGTATACAAGCGCCACATAAAGAAGCTAAACCACTTCCATACAGTCTGTCTCAGGAAGGTAATGAACATCAAATGGCAAGACAAGATCCCGGATACCGCCGTTCTTGACAGAGCTGGTATCCTTAGCATCCATACTATTCTGATGCAGTCACAGTTTCGCTGGGCAGGTCATGTAGTCCGCATGCCTGACCATCGACTGCCAAAGATACTCTTTTATGGTGAGATGCAGAAGGGTAAACGCTCCCATGGTGGCCAAAAGAAGCGCTTCAAAGACACGTTAAATGCGTCATTGAAAACCTTTGACATAAACCCAGACATATGGGAAGCTGCTGCGCAAGACCGAACTGCCTGGCGCACATCTCTTCGTAAAGGTGCAGCGGCATGCGAATCATCCAGAAGAGCAGCAGCGGAACAGCGGAGACAAGCTAGAAAGGACCGTGTAATAAAACCTTCACATGAAGCAAACATTCCCTGCCCACAATGTCCGAGATCTTTCCAGGCCCGCATCGGGCTCATCAGTCACCTTCGTACCTATAGACTAATCTAACATATTCCTAATAATTGGATGAACAGAGTGGTCTTCATCACCCGTGATGGACGAACAGAAAAAAAAAAAAAAACACACATATATATATATATATATATATATATATATATATATATATATATATATATATATATATATATATATATATATATATATATATATATATATATATATATATACACACACATATATTAATGAGTTAATCCCTTAGCAGAGCTAATAATATTAATAAGAATAAGAATATCAAGGGAGGATTCTTGAGAGGAACATTCAGGAACATATACTATCATCATACCTGGAGGTTTATACAGCTGGATCCTACCTTTAATGTCGATACACCCTTATTCTTTTCAGAAAAGGTTGTATTTCTTGTAAGACCAGTCTCTTATCTGGCACTTTCCTGGTATCAACTGATACATCTTTTTGTCCAGGGTACCTTATACTTTACATAGCAAGAACCCTCTCGCGACAGAGAGTGTACTATCAGGTGAGAGACTGAAGACGTTGGAGATCCACTACAGCCGATCTTCGATCTGGAGATGGCAACTGTTGATGAATAAAGCCTTTAAATAACAGATACGCCACGAAGCACAATTGTTACTGAGAACATTACTTGTAAACACTTACGAGAATTTCATCGAATTGTCTTCTGTCAAGCTCAATGCGCCAACACTTACCCCAGAGAGACCTTTACAGTATTCAAAAAATGTTGCTGACCTAATGTTGCGCAAACCATCTGATGGTCAGCCCGAGGCACTGATTCTGAATGGAACTGTCGTTTAGTTTTGCTATAGAATCGAGTCTAAATATGTAACTATTACTTCGTTACTTCACTTCTATGATAGGAAATTCTAAACAGAGCGATTCAACAAGAAGCAATCTGATCATCAGAGGTAGATCGAGTGTTTCTACCCCTTAACCTCCTTTACACTCTAAGCGGGTGGGAAAAGGGGGGGGGGGGGGGGGCTTTGCACACATGATACAAATGTCAAAACAAAGAGCGATACATGTCATTCGATTAATTCGTTGATTATATCCAGAAAAAGAACATAAAAACTCAGAAGATAACATGGCGGTCAATACATGGACGTTCCACAGGGAGTAGACAGACACCTTCACATACGTAGGATGTATAGTAACACCAGATGGCGCGGCAGGCAAAGACATCAACATCAGAATGAATAAGGCAAGAACAGCCTTTTTTAGCCTAAACAACGTCTGGAAGTCGTCTCAATACAGCACAAGCACAAAATTAAGATTATATCAGAGCTGTGTGCTTTCTGTGCTTCTCTATGGTGCGGAAAGCTGGGGAATTACAGAGAAGAAAATGTCGAAATTGTCCTCTTTTCACACAACATGCCTAAGAAAAATTCACCGAATCTTGTGGCCGAATACCATCACCAACCAAGATCTGCTTACTCCGAGCAAGCAAGAGGACATGCACACCATCATAGCTGGCAGACGCTGGAGCTGGGTTGGCCATGTCCTCAGAAGAGACCCCGATGCCATCACAAGAACAGTTATGCTTTGGACCCCTGAAGGAAAACGAAAGAGAGGCCGACCAAAAACCACCTGGCGGAGGACTGTGGAGGCTGAGATGCAAAGAACGAACCAGAGTTGGGGCACTGTACGAAGGATGGCCACCGACCGAGCAAAGTGGAATCAATTTGTTGTTGCCCTACAGGACGCCACTAGGCGTGATGGCCACTGACTGCTTTGACGATCGGCGGCTAAGGATCAAAGAAGAAGAAGAAGAACACAGGGAGCAAGGAAATTGATGTTCGCTAAAAGTACGGTTCTTACGCTCAACTGTAATGTTAATGTGACATCATGTGTTGTATTAAAACAGTGAATTCTCTTCTTTTTTTTTTCAGCGTTTCAAATAAATTAGGTTGTTAGGAGTGAAGAAATAAAAATGGTGAATAACGTTTGAACCTTCCTGTGACCCCTGGGGGGTGTGGCTTCGCTGATCAGAAGTTCGGTTTTTAACGGAATTGTCTCATTGATCATTGACGTGTCTGATTGTCTCCAGAAAATTTAAAAAATGATGTCTTTGTCTTCATATGTGTACAGACATTCGCAACACAGCGTACTTTAACACCGGTTCGGAAAGCGTTTCTAGAAACATGTAAACAACCCAACGACAAGTGTAATGACATTGCAATTCATTAATTACCCAAAAATTACTGGTAGCATAGGCTTTCAGTTATCGTATGCCAAGTCTTACCGTCACGTGCCATCAGTTCAAGATCTTACAATGTCTTTTTCATCTTTAGCGTTTATGTCTCCGTTTCTCTTCTCCGTGTGTTTTTCGGACTAAATCTGCGTCTATTACCGTGGTGATTCCTGAAAAAGGCCTGCCTGGTGGCTCGGAAGGTCCTGGTTCGATTCCCGGTAAGCCTATCACTTCTGTTTATTTTTCTGTTGTCTAGTCTTCTACTTCTTTATTTCTCACATAGTGCCTGATAAAAAAAAAAAAACTTTTGAGTGTTGTTTGTTTATTTATTTACTGGTGGTGATGTCAACAGGTTTAACCACTGTGTCAGCTATCGCCAGCGTCGTCTTCTCAATTTTTTTTTCCGTTGGTGCTTGTCCGGTTGTTTTTTTTTTTTTTTATCGGTTCCACATTGAAGACCTTGTCCTACTACGTATATAACTTCTTCATCTCTTTTCTATCTGCTTCAAAGATGCCCAACTTATGTATAACAGAGTAAGCACATATGGCCGACACCAGTACCATTCGTGGAAAAGCTTTACGGAGATTCAAATAGCCTCAAGCCTTCTAGTGCTTTCTTTGAAAATTTCGTGTAGACGTTAGAGAGTGTACGAAGAAGAAGAAGCAGATATCTGTCTGCATTTCCGGTCTCTGGATTTTTTTCTGTCTCCTTTTATTTTTCTTATCCTGGAGGTTCTAGAAAAATGAGAGCAAATGACATAAATAATCAGAATTCCCGACTCAGAAACACAGATAATCAGAGTTTGAGACACAGAAACACATATAATCAGAGTTTGAGACACAGAAACACAGATAATCAGCGTTTGGGACACAGAAACATATATAATCATAGTTTGAGACACAGAAACACATATAATCAGAGTTGAGACATAAACACATATAATGAAAGTTTGAGACACAGAAACATAGATAATCAGAGTTTGAGACACAGAAACATATATAATCAGAGTTTGAGACTCAGAAACAAATATAATGAGAGTTTGAAACAAATAATAATGAGAGTTTGAGAGAAACACACAACAACAACATATATAATGAGAGTTTGAGACACAGAAACATAGATAATCAGAGTTTGAGACACAGAAACACATATAATCAGAGTTTGAGACTCTGAAACATATATAATGAGAGTTTGAGACACAACAACATATATAATGAGAGTTTGAGACACAGAAACATAGATAATCAGAGTTTGAGACACAGAAACACATATAATCAGAGTTTGAGACTCAGAAACATATATAATGAGAGTTTGAGACACAACAACATATATAATGAGAGTTTGAGACACAGAAACATAGATAATCAGAGTTTGAGACACAGAAACACATATAATCAGAGTTTGAGACAGAGAAGCATAGATAATGAGAGTTCGAGACACAGAAACACAAATAACAAGAAACATAGATATAAACTTCTCAAAGAAAGAAATATGTGGCAGTGAGACGCAGAAAGAATATCAAATAGCGTTTTATCGTCTTCCGTATTTCGCTCCGTAAGGAGAATTAATTCAACATTGTAGATGGACACTTTTCGGCATATGCTTCGGAGATGCTTCAGCAGAGGCAATATTTGTAGCCATGTGTTTTACACGGCGAGGTTACCAATCCAAACACAATGTCGTTTTAGTAGTAGTTTTTTTTACACGATTGATGAAGCAACGGCTTCTTTCTTTTTGCCTCGTTTTATCAAGGCGCGCCACGTTCAACCTAGGCACAGGGTGTATCGGTTATATTAGGGGGCATTGTGACGATATTCTCAATATAATATTGTAGAGCATAAAGTAAAAAATAAGATAGAAAATAAAAATTGAGTCCAGCGTAGTATTCTCCTACGCCCGCCCGCATGTCCATTCTGATAAACCTAATAGCCGAATGAAAGATACTGTCTTTTCGAAAAATTCGTCCTTCAGATTAAATGTAACACTTTTGCAAGGTCAAGTCGGAATTCCAAGACGAGAGTGAAAGAATAAAAGAGGGGAGGGATGGAAAGACAGAACCTAGGGAACGCCGTCTCGCGTTGATTTCAAAAAAAAAAAAAAAGCCAACTCGAGCAACATAGCCTTGGGCACGTTTCAAATTACGATACAAAGCTAGAAAAAAAAAATATGGAATTATGAACCAAAATACATAGGGCCATAAAAATTATATATTCGGATGCCTTATGATGTCCTGAGCAATAATGTGGTGTCAGTTACCCACTAGTACAAAAAATAACAAAAATAATGGCAATAATATTATGTATGATAAGACGGACTGACGAGAAAAAAGATCACGCCTGCTTAATTTTTTCATAACATATTTTGAAAAAAAGCTTTGGGTAAATAGGACTAAAAGTACCAAGATTTTGATTGGCTGTAGTTTAAAGGAAGGTGAGAGGGGATTGGCTAACCTAGCACTAAAAATATACTTGTAGTAGTAACCGTAGTATTTTGGGAATTGTTTTTTTCAAGTTCGATTTAAAATTCATAGTCGTCTGCTTCTATTGGCCAGCTTAGTTGATATTGAGGAAAAATTGTTAGGCTAGGACGCCATTTCTTAAAAAAAATCTTGCCGCGAGACGATGAGATCAGAAGTGTAATTCTAAATACAAATATTATAAACTTCTGGACAGGGCAGTGATAACTTGGGCCAGATCTGCCAGTCATCGTTGTTTGTGTGTAATATTCATTGAAATTGTGGGGTTTTTGTGGCCCTGACAGTCACATAAAACCAGGCTCGTGGGAACTGATTGATTCCTGACTTTGTTGCATAATTCGGGCACGTACTGGAGGCCATTGCCTTTTATGAAGTGAACCAGATGGTCCATCGAGCCTAGGACAAGACTTACCAGGGTTCTCCTTCGAAGTTAAGTGCCTGTTCGGCACCGACAGTTTCAACCTCTATGAACTTCAGTTATTAACAGTAAAAAAACTGACATTATCAAATAAAATAATTTCACCTGTGACAAATGAAAAGAAAATAAACGATAGGGAGTGACGATAACCAACAACCTACCATTATACATATACCAGTATTATCATATTTAGAAAACTACACCTACACACTTTTATTATATTAATACTTGTATTATGGACAGAAGATCCATTGAATAAATTGATTATTCTAAATAATTCCATTGATTTCACTTTTGATTGTCAATCCTGATTCAAACAAAATAGAGTCAGGATAATAAATTGAAAAAAATTATTAACGTTACACAAAATTCAACCACTGACTTACTTAAGATAGTCTTTTAAAGTGTAGTGTATATGTGATTGTTGTAGTACTGTTGCGTTGTGTTGGATAATAAAATACTTGTGTATATGTTTAGTTGGTTAATGTAAAATTACACTCCTTATACATAACCCTAGACACCAAACGTAGTCATCATCATCATACATTCTAGTCAAAAAATAAGTCTGAGTGAGATCATAAAGGTGGTAGCAGAAAGGTACCCTGTAACTTACCATAATATTTATTATATTCAGGGACCTTCACAGCTGACCTCATTCAGTACACTAAGAGTACATAACAAGTACATTTCTTAACATCAAATCCACCACAGGCATCAACAAATGAAAAGGACTTTGTGTTCTTGTTAATTATTAATTCTGGGTGGTTCTTACATGTACGCTGGGGGGACAAATAAATGAATTAAGAAAGGAATTACTGAGTTATTAGAAAGAGCATGCTGTTTCACAAAGTAATTGACTGAATCAATACTTAGAAGCGCGGAGAGAGAGAGAGAGAGAGAGAGAGAGAGAGAGAGAGAGAGAGAGAGAGAGAGAGAGAGAGAGAGAGAGAGAGAGAGAGAGAGAGAGAAGAAAAGTCTGCGTAACAAAAAACCGAACACATTTACAGATTTTGACCGCTAATCCTAAACTAATGTCTTGCGCGGGGGGAAAAGGGGGGGGGGGAGAGAAGGAGAGAGGGGGGAAAGGGGTAGGGGTGGAGGGGTAGAACAGATGTGTATATTTAGCAGCTGTTTAATTTCTTAAGAATAATGCCACTGAGTGTCAGTGAGTACGGTGAATCAGGTGGATAATAAACAAATCCCCGTCTTTTTCATATTCGCCTGCCGACTTACAAGTGCCAAATCGGAGAACAATGTGACAAGCCCGATGAGGATTCACGTCAAAACTGAAGCTGTCACTAACTGCGTCCCGGGATTCAGTGAATGTGTTCCTTGAGTGACGCAGTTACGGAATCAAGTTACGTATGTGGTATGGCCTTCGGCAAAACTTTTTCTGCAGTGATGGCGCGGTTTCTGGGTTGAAGTTGAAGGACAAAGAAATCAAAATATTAGATCACGTGTTCAAATATAAATGACCGTTTGGTCTAGTTTTAATTAGTGACTTTTGTGGCTTATTGAATTCCGGCCAATGTATTTTTATCGATCTTGCTTTGGTTCAATGTTTTTTTTCCCCATCAACCGAGCTATTTTGAAGCCTACATTTTACTGGTAAATTTAAACAGAAAATAAATATATTACACAATCTACGATATAAAATAAAGGTGAGTGGTTTGGTATCAATAATCAGTAATTCGCCATTTCATTCAAAAATATGTATTAGTGTAAAGTGGATAATGAATTACTGATTAATGATAACTATCCATACACTTTTACTTCATAAATTAGAATGTACAGACTATTCATTATCTGTTTATATTATGCATTCTGAAACAATATTAAAAATGAATACCTTAAAGAACTGTAGTTGTCTTTTCCTTCTACGTGTTTCATACTAATTTATCCGTTTGACTAGCATTGCTGATAATTCAAAACTAGGCACATGGCAGCGCTGTACTGGTTATTATTACCAAAAATAAATAAATAAAAAATATTGAGGGTAAATTCATTCCCACAACCGTCGGATTTCATCAACAAACAAATTGAGTTTCTACCTCTGCGGTTTGATATCGGGCCAATGTTTCTTATTGCCGGCCTTGTGGTCTTTGATTAGCCTTTTGGAGGATCAGGTGCGTGTCAGAGTGCTCGTTCATAGATTTGGTGATAGCTTCTTGATTTACCTGTCGGACGCTGCTTACCTTTGCCGTGGGATTTAGGTTGACCGGTTGCCGTTAATGATCTTAAGTACGATGGCTTTTATGGAACCAAGACCGCGCGAGCCGTGTTATAACAAGACATAGGAGAAAGGTGGCAGGTTTTGTTTTATTGTAAGGTTCATCATCATCATCAAGTGCCTTGCTGGCTGACGTAGGCGATAATGTCTCTCCACGACTTCCTATGCCTACAACTGTTTGTCATTTACGATTTAAACTTTTTTCTCCACGCCATGATTTTAAACTGTCAAGTATCTTCTCTTTTTGCCATCCTCTTTCTCTTCTCCCATCAGTTTTGTTTGATGTCACATTATATACCAACTTTCGTCTTATCACATATTGTCACAACATAGAAGTCGACTGCATAATTCTGAGTGTGATAAGTTCCATTCTCATATTGGCCTCTTTTGGTACGTCATCTTCGCTCCTCTTTACATGTTTCAAGGCATTCTTTGTGTTCCTCTATTAATCAACATTTCTGTCCATGATTCGCTTACATATAACAGGATTAGTTTAATTCAACACCGACGTACTCTCTTTCATACTTCCGCTTTCAAAGATGTGCCAAATAGGATCGATGAGGGTAGACGAATGAAATGTTATGAAAATACGGCATCAAAAAAAAAAGAAAGTTATTTAATAATGAAGTCAAAAATTTATAGAAGAGATAACGTATAATAACAGGAAAAAGATCTTGTCCGATGGCACCCCCTCCTGTTCGTCACCCAGAGTGAACCGCCCCATATCAACGTCCCTTTAATACGCCACTGGTTCATGGTATTTTTAGTGTTGCTCTATAAATCAACATTTCTGTCCGTGATTTGATTCCATATAACAGGACTAGGTAAATGTCACACTGAAGAACTCTCGTTTATACTTCCATTGACAAAGAGTTATTGAAAGGATGAGGTGAGACAAGTGATATATTATACAAACTATGGCATTAAGCAGGGAAAGAGGTTATCTTATCACGAGTTCAAGAGCTTATAGAAGATGAGATTATATAATAAAGGGAAGAATAAGCTCCAGAGATTGGAGTGGGTGGGCTTGGCTATCTTTATTGCTTGAACACAGTTACCATTAGTGTACATGAATTCTTTTTAACGATATCTTGTAGTATCTGAGACATGCGTAACTACAGAGAATATAAGCATGTTGTTGTTGTTGTTTTGAAAAGGTGATGGGTGGAGAGCGGGCACTTAACAGCTGACGTTATTGCCTCTTCTCGTTCCATCTTGATCTACCCTGTTCAACCTGAAAATTGGTTATAATTGGGGTATTTCTTCTTCTTTGTCACATAGCCTCTTATCGACATTTTTTAATAAAGCCTTCCAGACAGTTACAGGAAATAAAACGACACCTGAAATCTCTAAACAGATTTAAATATGCCCTCGAATAAAAGGTTATACCATTTGCTATCATAGTAACTTGTATAGCAGCTGTGACGTAAATATGACATAGACATAACTAGTGGACTATCCATCTTAACTGGTGGCTTCGCCAATGAAACAGATTATTCCAAACGATATCCGGTAGACTGACAAATCAAAATAACTTCCCCCAACAGTCTTAGAAACCAGTTTGTGATATATGGACCGCCCTAACACCTAACAGTAGAGTTCTCACCACGATTTATTTGTAGCTACATGGAGACTCCAGTGAAGAGAATAATTGCTAACCCGACCCCAGCCCTATGACACGTTTATTCTCTAAATCAACGGATATGTTTTCAAGGTTCTGAATACAGAACATATTTGGTAGTCAGTATGACATATTCCTCAGGTGGATAACATCTCGATTTAGTATTTCGACTTCAGTATAGTAGACAAGAATAAATTGTACATTTGATCATCAAAAATTGGAGACCTAAAATTTATGAGACTTTGTATATTGAAGGATGAATGCTACAGGAAGGAAAATGAAGTCGCATTTTAACTACGGTTGTACATCTGGACGAAATCTAAATAAATGCTTCATTTATATATTCTGCGGACTTTACTTCAATGCAAAATGAATTGTTGATTTTGAATTACTTAAAATTCAGGGATCTAGGAACTATTAAGAGTACTGCCATTACTACTACATGAGCTACTTCCAATTCAAAATCTAAACCGAACCTGGAACCCGTACAAATGGCTCAAGTAAAGTAACATCTCTGGAGGTTTATCCAGTGAACACAAACTTGATACATAAACACAAACTTGATATACTACTTAAATCAAAATAAAGTCGGAAATTCTTCCTATTCTATCCCTTTATTCTTTCAACGGAGAATAGCTCCTAAATGACTGGTCACAAATATACATTGGCACAACACCAGCTTCTTAGTTGGTGTATCAATGTAACACACAACTCTTACTTATACAAATACACCTATCATTCTGTTCCGATCTTCTCTAATATTTTCCGGCAGAAAATATATAACAGCTAGAGAGAAGAAGGAATAAAACAGAACTACAACCAGTTTTTCCCCAAATACTATCTGTGTGATTACGGGCACATAGAAAAGTATTTTATGGTGCCTCAGGACCAGGATTTTGATTGGAAGAAAAGACAAGAAAAACAAATTATTATGGCTCAACTTAATCAGACCATGGAAAATTATGCAGACGAAATGCTAATACAACAAAATCAACAGGCTATGCTATCGCAGCAAACACAAATGGCTCCACAACAAGTTCCGCTTCCGCCAGACCAAGGAGACATAAATTTGATGACGTTACAAAACATGACCGACACGCTACAACATGTAGATCAACATGCAAAATTTAGAACCATCAAAATATCCATAACTCCATTTAGTGGCGACCCCATGAAATTTTGACAATGTATGGTGGATGTAGATAAGTTTGCTTACTTTATCGATGCCACAACAGAATTAGAGAAAAAGAAAATAGTGTTTTTATCATCGGAAGGGTTGATAACTGATTTTGTGAGAAGAAGAGCGAAGGCCTACGCAAATGAAACTTTTGAGGAATTGAAGAGAGTGCTAGTGTCGCGATATTCTAACATAACAGACGCCGAGCACGCTTGGACTCTTTTGAGAATAATAAGGCAATAGAAAATGGAATCGGTGCAGATGTATGGCAACCGACTCTTAAATTTAGCTGAAGATGCCTTCGTGGGAGGTAGCGTACCAACGACCGAGCTCGAAAAACACTTGGTGGGAATTTTTTTCGATGGCCTCTATTCGGATTCCCTGAAGGTGCACATGTTAAGAAAAGTTCCCCTTCTTCTTCTTCTTCTTCTTCTTCTTCCGTCCTTAGCCACCGACCGTCAAAGCAGTCAGTGGCCATTACGCCTAGTGGCGTCTTAGGGCAACAGCAGATAGGTTTTCTTTGCCATTGTTTCCCATCACGCCTAGTGGCGTCTTTAGGGCAACGGCAAATCAACCCATTTGCTGTTGTTTCCGTAATCGAAGTGACTGGCAAACGGGTGATCAGCCCGTTGTGAAAAGTTCCTCAGTCGATTACAATGGCCATCCAGACAGCAGTTAACGAGGAAAATGTCAAAAAAAATTCCAGCAGAGGATTGGAAGATTGTCAATTCTAGACCATGAATGCCAGCATCCTCAACATGAACCGTTCTACCAAAGTCCGCAAAATGAACCACCATTTCAGCATCAACAATATGAACCATCGCCTCATCAACCCATGGAAGTAGACCATGCTAGACCTCGTTGGAATCGAAATCAAGAATATCACAGAAGATCAAATAACACACACAGAGAACTAAGACATCCCTTACCACAACCAAATGAAAGATAATATAAGGTACACAATATAGAACCCTTGATGCAACCACCAACCTGCTACAACTGTGGATCCGTGGGTCATGTATCGAGGACCTGTAGAAAACCCCAGTACCAAAATGTGAGTTCAAGAAACAACTATCTACCTCAAAACAATTATAACCGTGAATATCAACGCCAAGTCCACTATCCAGAAAACCACTCAAGATGACCCTAACAAAATAGAAAAACTTTTCCCAAGCAACAAGAAGGTCGGGAAACGGGACGGCATCACATTAGAAGAGATCGGATGTAACGGGCGAAAAAAGAGATCTCTGAATGATAAACAGAAGGACAGAAACGTACAAGCGAATCTCAACATTTGTCCAGACCCCAGTTCATGCATAATAGAAATTGGAAAAAAACAATTTAGAGCATTAATAGACACAGGAGCAACGGTAAGTCTTATCCGGGAGAAGCTGTATTATCAAATTCAACAATTGGCAACATTTTCTAAAAGAACAGTACAAATGAAATCAGTAACAGGTCAAGCTCTAAAAGCAGCGGGAACGGCTTATTTGACATTTAAAATGGGAAGAGAAATTTTACGCTATAACTTCATTATAACGAGAGGATTATCAAGAAACTTCCTAATAGGAAGAGACTTCCTCATCAAAAATAATGTGAGGATATACTTTGATTTGACCCAACTAAAAGTAAACAACACGTATGTACCATTTCAGGACGATATACATGTCGCGACCTGCTTCGAACTACAGCACCAATTACTCTGAAACCAAATTCAGTAACTCTGACCAAGGCTAAAATAAAAAGATCTCCATACTTTGAAATAGGGCAGACTGTATACATATCGCAAATTTAAAATGAAAGAAATAGAGATCCACACATAGAAGTACAAGATGGCATCGTGGTAATAAATACACGAAGAGACTTTCCAATAATGGTACCAAATACGTCGGGTACTACCACCACTATTTCCAGATGTACAGTAATAGCAAAGATCCAAACGGAAAAGAAAGATGTATTGAACAAACTATTCCAGGCCAAGAGGGACTATCCACAATCCCAGTCAGAAAAATTACAATCCTCATCCCATCCCCATCATTACAAAACTCTAGATCCTATAGAGTCAACAAGAAAAAAAATTCCAAATACAAGAGAGTCGACGAAAAAAAATTCTCTGGACCGAAGGAACATAAATAACAGAAAGAAATATGTAAATCCTGACTTATTATTCGCTGATGTTTGGGATAGAGAAATCATACAAGGAAGGTACGGAAGAAAAAATAAATACAATACTTCATGGAACAGAGAGAATACTGTGGGAACAGTTACCACTTATGCAGATACAAGAAACCGGACATATTCAAAGAAACAACAGTACTATGATAAATTACCAAAAGATTCAAAGAGGAGGAACACCGACGAACAGACAGAGAAAAGAGAATACCACTTTTGTTCACCAGAAAGGAAAATAACGAAGAATTTTTATTCAGATAGAACGAAAGAATTGCTAGCAACATTACAGACAACAGATGAACTAAAATCCAGACTTGAAAAATTCATAACAAAACATTAAGATGTATTTGCGATATCTGACATGAGTTAGAAAGGACTGCAACCGTTACCATGGAAATAGAAACTACAACTGAAGAACCTATAACCCTCAAACCATACCACACCCCACTAAAGAATCGGGAGATAGTGGAGAAAGCTATCGGCGACATGCTAGCAGCTGGGATAATCGAACGATCCAGATCCTCGGGGTCTTCACCCATTGGGATAGTAACAAAGAAGGACGGTAGCTCTCGCTGTTGCTGTGCCTACAGAGCATTATATAAAATCACCAAAACGATATCCTACCCTCTACCTAGAATCGATGATATTTTGGCCACATTGGGTAACTCAGACTGGTATACCTCACTAGATGCACGCTCCAGATTTTGTACAATACCACTGTCTGAAGATGCAAAAAAGAAATTTACTTTCTGTACCTATACGGGCTCATATAGTTGGAATGTAATGGCCTTTGGACTGAAAGGTAGCCCGGCTACTTATGTAAGTTTAATGGATGAAGTGCTGCAAGGACTGAACTCATTTGCATTGGCATATATAGATGATGTCTTGATCCACACAAAGGGAACGATGGAAGAACATCTCCAACATGCTGAGGTTGTTTTTAACAGAATGAGATTGCCTAAAGTAAAGTTGAAACTCAGCAAATGTCATTTCCTACAGAAGGAAATAAAATATTTGGGTTTTATTGTCACCTCCAACGTAATCAAACCGGACGGTGAAAAGATTGACGCTATCCAAAAGATCCCTCCACCTACCACAGTACGTCAATTAAGAGGATTATTTTGGTGTCTTGCATATTACCGAAAGCACATTATCAACTTTTCTAAAGCAGCTGAACCATTACTGAACCTAACCAGAAAGTATGCCAAATTCCGCTGGACTGAAGATTGCCAGAGAGCATTTGAGTACCCGAAGACAGCCTTAACCACCGTACCTTTTCTAGCCCATCTAGACTTGTACAATCCCATGATTATTTACACTGACGCATCCAATACAGCAGTAGGCGCGTGTCTTGTACAAGACAGATCACAAGACGAACCGCAAGTGATTAAAAAATGTTCCAAACGAAAAACCGATAGCCTTCCTTTCCCACACATTAAGCCGAACACAGAGGAGATGGACTACAACAGAGAAGGAAGCCTATGCAATCCATTACGCCCTCCAGAAATTCGATTTTTATATCCGTGGAACCCAGGTTATCATCAGATCACCAACCGCTTGTAAGCTGCTTGACTAAGACTGCAGAGCAACCCAAGAAACTCCAGGCTTGGGCGATAAATCTCAAAAGTTACAACACAACCATTGAATATATTCCTGGAAAATTGAATACGTGCGCTGATCTTTTGTCCCGAATTCCATATTGCGGCCCCAACGAACCAGACTCCCCACTCCTTGAATCTACATCTGAAATCGACGATAACACAAAGGAAATTCATGCCATAGACTCTCAAAACTCAAGAAAAAAACGATGAAGAAGTAACACCCCAAGAACCTGAACTACAACATGGAACCACTTTTGACATAGCATCAGACAACCAAGAAACAGAAACGTTTGAACAGAATATCGATTTTAAGAAAGAACAATTGAAAGATGAAACGTTAGTTAAGATCATTACTCAGATTCGTACAAATGCAAAAGAGAAGAAAGACTACATCATCCTTTCGGAAGATAATATCTTATATCACATTGGTTCTAGAGAAAATGGTACTCTACAAAAATGTATACCCAAATCGCTAGTTCCGAAAATATTACCACAATTTCATGACGAAAACGGGCATTTTGGAAGAGACAAGACTCTTGATGTGATTTTAAAACGTTATTACTGGCCCACGATGATTAAGTATATCATAGAGTATGTTGGAACATGTAGGGTTTGCAAGCTAAGAAATATGAGAACTATTCGAACCCCTATCCAAGAAATGTCTTATCCCCACTACCCAATAGAAGCTATTAGCTTGGATTTATCTGGACCTTACCCCACAACTTTAGGAGGACACCGATACATTTTTCACATCGTAGACCAATACACAGTATGGCCAGAATGTTTCCCCATAGAAAATGCCAACTCAACTCTCATCACTGATGTTTTTCTAAAACAATTTTTACCACGACATGGATGTCCCAAGCGTGTATACACTGATAACGGCAAACAATTCATAGGAGAGCCCTTTGCTTCAACTCTCAACAGGTTAAATATCAAACATACTACCACTGCATACTACCATCCGTAATCTAATGGGAGAAATGAGCGGATGCATGCCACCATGCACGATATAATAGCCAAGTTTATTGCCGGACAGGGTCAATACTGGGACTTATACATCAATCAAGCTTTAGAAGCAATCCGAGTTAATATCAATGAATCTACTGGATTTTCGCCGTTCTATCTGCTTTACGGAAGAGAACCAAGTTTTCCTCTGGATAATCTGTTGGCGCCACAGAGAAAATATTTTGCCGAATGTTCTTTCCAAATTACGCTCCAACAGAAGCATAGAGCTCATGTAATAGCCCATCGGAACGTAAGAAAAGCCTTCGTCAAAAGTGCACGAATTAAGAACAAAAAAGCAAAACTTCAAGAATTTAGGCCTGGAGACTTGGTTTATTTTCGGAAACATGTGCGAGCGAACAAATTCGATAACCATTGGATACCTGGTTTTAAAGTGTTGGAACGAAAATCGACAACCAATTACATCTTGTGGAATGAAGAAAGAGATACCACAACGAAAGCTCACGCATCCCAGATGCGTCTTGACGACCACAGACCACTCACTGTCACGAAAAAACAAACTGATAGACCCACAAGATTGTCTACCCTAGCACAACCTCCCTTATCCTCCATTGATGATGAATTACCCAACTCAGATTAATCCTCCCATGGCTTCCAAATCCCTTCACAGAATGTGGATACGTTCGTCAAACGTATTAGAGATAACAGAGATTCATCTTCTAGTGAAAACAATATCCCTATGCAGGAGCTAAGACAACGCCTTTTTCAACGTCAAGAGAGAGGTCAGGTGTCTTCCAGTGCAGAGAATATACCTTTGCGGGAATTACGACAACGTCCTATACAACAGCAAGAGAGCGTTACAGATGTTGCAACATTTCGCAATCCTGAACCCACCGATCAACATGATTACCAATCATCTCAAATGGCTCCATTGTATAATGAAGAAACTCAAGATATTTTTCACCCAGACACAGATTCGATGACCAGTGAAACTAACTCTACTTTGTGCAATATGGACGAATCAAGAAGGATGTTTCCACTCTTCCTGCTCGTTGGTCATTACATATACCTTTGGGTTGCTACGGAAATCTTACCTTGTGATTTAACTATATACGAGTTTGCAAAGGAAGTATCTGACTCTTCGTCGTCATGAACGATGACTATCACGATTGCACATCACAACTGACATTTCTGAATTGATGAAGCCAAACGTTTTAGTACCTCTATTGACTTACCACAAATCCCTCGTCAGGATTTATATACAGGGAGGATGTTCTTTAGCGACCTTCACGTCTTCTCTTTACTCCACCAGACGTCAGAGAGTAAATCGCCCGTTCATTGGGATGTCCTAGCGTTTCTATTCTGGACTACAACCGACTAGTTTTTTTTTTTAATTTTATTTCTCGATTTTCAGTACAAACACTGTCGAGTCACCAACAGATTATACGACACGTTGTGAATAAGTCGTACTGGTTTTAATGGTACTTATTCCGCGGTACAAAATACATGTAAAAAGATCAAACCCATGGTGTCTTGAACATTCGTATTCAAACCTTAGCGACTATACATGACCTTACAGCGGAGTTTGATCGCTTTATCTTATGACAATTTTGAATAGTTTAAATGATTAGACATTTTCAAATTTTCCGTTTATAGTTCAAGATGTTCTTAGCAAGTGTTATATTTTCTATCAATTCTTCCATTACATTTTGATCCTCCCAGCATCAGATGACATGTATTAAAGATTGTCCCCGCATTGTGTTGAGTACCCCCCCCCCCTCCTTTTCCCCCACATATACGTTTCGACGATTAGTAATTTTGTTTTGTTCAATTCATTTATTGCGGACATTTTGATGTTCTTAACTTTGTGCTCCCACCTTTTGGACATCTTCATATGATTGACTTCTATGCATACATTCATATCGTAGTAACTGTGCGTTTTCATGCTATCACCTATGTTTTTATTACTTCTTATGAACTATTGAGATGTATACCATTGTTTTACTAGATTTGCAAGTTTTTGGGTTGTTAAATAGACTGATTTTTTTTTCTTAACCAGCGGCACTTGGGCTTTCAGCCCTTCGGCCCAATGACATGTCATTGCGAGGCTGGGGAACCTGAGGACTTTCCTTCCAACCCGGTCAGGAGCTTCGCTCCTTCCCATCCACAGAGGGTTTATATCAGGAGCCGTTCAGATTATTCAGTCAAAATCCCGGTCGTTGACACTCCTTCAAGCGCCGACGCCCTGGCTTGAACCTTGAAAACCTGGTCGCCAGTACAACGTTGTAACCATTACACCATCGCCGCTTCCAGGAAAATGTCTCTGTTTGAGATACATTTTTGTGGCATGGGGACGAATGTAACCGGAATGATTACGACATTAGTAGTTAGCAATTATCCTTTAAATAATATTAGTACTCAAGTTATTGATGACGTCATTTGTCACATAGCCTCTTGTCGACATTTTTTAATAAAGCCTTCCAGACAGTTACAGGAAATAATACGAGACCTGAAATCTCTAAACAGAATTAAATATACCCTCGAATGAAAGGTTATACCATTTGCTATCATAGTAACTTGTATAGTAACTGTGACGAAAATATGACATAGACATAACTAGTGGACTATCCATCTTAACTGGTGGCTTCGCCAACGAAACAGATTATCCCAAACGCGTCGAGCAAGTTAATTGCACGTTATCGTGAAAACACAATTCAAGAAACAGAAGGCAATAACATGATGACAATGACAAAACAGTGACTATATACTTTTTTTGTGTGTGTAAATCGTGCACAATCTTGTAAGATATTGATATAAAAGGTAAAGGATCCCTTTACACGCCCATTAAGGCATATTTTCTCGATCATCGGCACACTGTTTAAGTAATATCTTTTTTTATTATACGTTATCATGTTCTATAAATTCTTTATTTAGTGATAAAATAACTTCTTTCTCTGTTTGATGCCATATTTTCATAAACTTTCATCCGTCTAACCTCATTCATCCTTTTTGGCAAATCTTTGTCAACGGAAGTATGAAAGAGAGTTCGTCAGTGTTACAATGAACTAATCCTAGGGGTCAGCATCACGCCCGCCGCCTTAACCTTCCCAGAAGTTGCTCTGGTACCCCGTTTACGGCCTAAACGAAAACCCCGCCTCATCTGGGGATCGATCCATGCACCACTGAGCTAGGAAGCCAGTGCACTAACCACTATGCCACCGCATTGATATCTTCTTCTTCCATCCTTAGCCAAAGACCGACCAAGCAGTCAGAGGCCATCACGCCTTGTGGCGTCTTAAGGGCAACAGCAGATTGATTTTCTATGTTGTAGTTTCCCATCACGCCTAGCGGCGTCTTTAGGGCAACAACAAATAGATCCATCTGCCGTTGTTTCCGTAATCGGTGTGACAAGCCAACGGGTGATCAGCCCATTGGGCACCGCATTGATATACCAAGGTGCTAATCTTTTACTATACATCATTATTCATTAAAGTGCACTGATTTGTTTATAACTGTAGTTATTGAATTTATTTCTATTTCGAGTTATAATTTTGTTATGTGCTCAAATAAAGTTAAAATTGGTAGGGAATAAATACGAGCTGCACTCATGCATTTCTATAGACACCCTTGGAGCATAGGGTAGGTCTAGCGAGAAGGTGACTGTTGAGCTCTTATCCGGTTACTGGTTAGCTAGTGGTAGGTGTACCAGGGTACTAGCATCGTGACGCAAATGTTCAATGGAAAAAAATGACAAAAGAGCAGGTCAACAAACTCCAAAGAGTGGTAGGCGAATTGGCCAATACTGGACTGTACTCAAATCGTTGGTAAAAAGTTCATACAATTTATTTACGTGGTACAGAAGACGTTCAACAAGACGATACATCGTTTTGATGTGGACGATCAACAATTATGCATGGTGGTGATATTCTGATACAATGTACATTTCTGGTAATATTTATATATATACCTGCAGATCCATTACAAACAAAGTCCTTTTCACTAAATGTTACTATCTGTGGGACGTTAAGGCAATGTCCTTTGACCTTCCTCAAGGACATCTGACATAGTAAATAGCTTCATACTGATGAATGACATTTCCATACAAACTTGTCTTAATCCAATACTACCTCATTACAATACTTTACACAGTTGATAAGATCCATGCAGTTCTACATCAAGAATACAAATAGGTTATAGACTGCCTTTGGCTAACCTCTCTGCAATATGCCAATACCTTGACGTTGGCATTACGGAATAAAATGTTCAAAATAAGATCAAATACATTCTTCGCTCGTAGGAATTTCCACTACGCCAGATCTAAGTGAGGCTAAGAACTCCGCTGTTCCATTCTAGAAACCCAGCAAATATGGATTCCCGCTAGACTCCAGCGAAGAGTAGCCACTTCACTTAACCATTAACATATTAATAAAACGAGGGCTCAAAAACTTACGTATCGAAATGGATGTTGGCTTCTACCTGAAGACCAACCATCCTCCATTAACAATTCTTCTACAGAATTGTAAAGAATAAAATATCAACACACGGACAGTAAGTCCGACTTGCCCTTTCAAGATCCTGACGTCATATCCCTCTAAACTAGTTAACCCGTGCGCCAAGAGCAACTCACACTCTGCATAGTAACCAAAAGGCTGATAAAAACATTCAACTCAATTTTCAAAAAAAAAAACAGAAACATATGATTTCCAATGAAAATGAAAAAACAACGATGATGGTAATCAATGACAAGGGAATCAAAAAAAAAAAAAAAAAAAAAAAATCAGAAAAAATGAAAATAAAACATGCAAAGTGAAACAAAGCATAATTAAACACGCCAAGAAAGCAACACCCTTAATGTTTCTAACATTAGTAAGGTGGACAAGTTATCTAAAAGTTGAAAGATCATGTACCATGAGAAGTAAATATAAGTACAAAGAGACACTTACAACTATTAAAGTTAGTTAATGTGCACTCTACGATTACTGGAGTAGCTTAAATTGATTCCTTCTAATTATTATAGTTCTTAATTACAAATAAATCACTAATTACTAATTTATTTAAGTAATAGCAATTTTACTCAGTGTCACTGTTCCACTAAGACTAGTTAATAATCGACGAGAATATGTTCTTATTGTTCCATTCACGATGAAAAGATATTCTCTAACACAATCTGTAGTATAATATGTTCCACAATAATATTGACTATATATTTATCACTGTCAACAATGTTTTCGTGCTAATTAAAATCTTAAGACACACGAGTTCATGCTTTAATCCAAATAATAAGTATATCCTGGCACTTATGTCGGTACGATTAGTTATGTTCCATACAAAGTTTGTATAGCGGTCCGATAACTAACACTGTTCAAAGTTCCTCATATTCTCAATGACCGATTTTCTGTGAAGTTTCAACATCTGGAAGTGGTTTAGGTTCGACAAGTTCGCTTGGGCATCTTGACAAACAATCAGCAAACACATTTTTCACTCCAGGAATTGAACTAATTTCAAAGCTATATGGCTGGAGAGCTATCGCGTATCTTGTGGACTTTGAAGATTTAACGTCCTTAGTGTTCAGTGCTGTGAGAGCTTTATGATCAGTTTCCACTACAAAGTGTGAGCCCAATAAATAACTCGATGTGATGTTCGTTAGACCATTGGATTACGTTAGCTGTCCCTTTTCTCAGTAACGAAGAAAAAGGAGCAGTTAGGGTCGACAAATGAGGAATGAACTTAGAATAGAACTGTATTAGTCCTGAAAGAGATCTAACTTGTTTTTTGTCTTAGGTGCTGAGATGTTTAAAATCTTAGAGACATTACTGTCCTCTGTATACATCAAACCATGACCTATACGATGACCTAGAAAGGAGATGTCATGAAAACCGACAAATTCCTTTGAAGGTTTCGCTGTTAAGTTATAATCCCGTAAAGTAGAAAGTAAAGCTTTTAATCCCTGAATATGTTCATCCCATGAGTTACTAAAAAGACAGATGTCATCTATGTAAGTAATGACATCGGGACGATGAGACAGTACGCGGCGCATCATGCGTACAAAGGTAGCTGGCGCATTAACTAAACCAAATGGCATAAAATTCCATTGGAATAGGCCCCGTGGTGTCGAGAAAGAAATGATCTATAGAAAAGAAAAGAAACAATGATTAGTAAAGAAAAGAGATGATGACTGCATAGGCTGAGTCATCAAAGAATGTGATATCAAAATCCAATATTAGTAGGTTACTATCTGCGTGACGCAGAATCAGGAACCAATTGTAATCGGAGAGAATGGTGGTGGAAATACACACCATTGTCCCGCTCGATAGCCATGCGAGCATCTTTATTGGTTCTAAATGTAACCACGGCGTCACCATACCTGTTATTGGTATGTGGCAATATACGTACAAACTTAACGTCCGCCGTGTGGTTGAAAAAATCTCCTAGTGCTTGCCAACTAGTTCGCTGTGGCAGATTTTGCACTAGAATGGTGCGAGAAGATGCACCCTTACCCATAAATGTGGTATCGGTGATATAAGAATGGAAATAAGGTCGATGGGTACCCTTAGTTCTTTGAGGTAGATTATAATATTTATTAGTACTACCTGTAGACTTATTGTTCTTAAATGTACCATATTTTTGTACTGGAGTATGACAACTTACACTAGGCAAAGTAGATGTACGGCATGTCGTAGACACTTGCCTGCTGGACAAAGTGGCAACTTTGTCGACAACCTTATTGGTTTTACTTGTCTTATCTAAGTTACGACCCTTATTTTTATTAGGGACATTGTTTCCTTTTTTCTGAAACTTAACCTTTTTCATACTATCAGTTGCCTGCTGATCATGTCGCAAAGGTTGTAGCGAACTAGCTGTCATGAAATATTCTAATCCACATATATAAATTATTAGGTAAATATGAAGCCTAACAAATAAAATTAATAAAGAAAAGAGCAATGGAAAAATAACAGTGCTGTCACAAAGAATGTACTCGAAATCCCCCTTGTTTTCTGCTTCGTCTGCAAATTGTAACGCTTTCACGTTGATATAAAAGCTTACTGTATTATTACCCGCCTTCTTCAATGAAACGTGTGCTGCATTTCTAAGAAAAACATTGAGACGTACTGCGTAATGACCTAAATTAATCCTAACATTAATTATACTGCGTTACCAAAACGAACGAACAGATGGACAAAAGGATAAAGAGAGAGGGGAGGGCTGAAAATCAGGAACGCATGCAACACGCGTCGCGCGATACACAAATGCTGCCATCACGCGTGTAAGTCTACAAGCACTAACTTTTTTTCAGACGGACAGTGATAAAATACACTACCCTTTCCCAGAGTTAGGTTTATAAATCATAAAAAAACTCTTATTAGAAAAGATAACATTAGATGGGTTTACGGTTGAAAACATAACAGTACCCAGACAGCACATCTTCGAAACAGGAGGTAGAAGAAATTGCATATTTTGAATGCAGCCACGTAGCTCCTTTAAATTTGTATTTTTGGGTTCCTTAGGGCTTGCTGACAAATAATATGTAAAACGTTACGCAAATAGTCCAGGAATTAATAAATTATACCCAAAATAAAATATTGGGGGTGCCTGACAGCATAAAATCATTTCTGCTCATAAGATTTTTTTTTAACGTGTTTGAAAAAAATTTACGTTACAGAAATAGCCTACCATGTAAACTCCAAATTGATTGGAGCGCAACAAATGAAAGCCTAACCACGATTGGTCGGGCTATAAATACCATCTTGGTTGTTAGGGGAAACGGGGAAAGGTAACATTTTTTCAAACACTTGTCGAAACGGGGCTCATTGGTCAGACTCGCTGATATACACACTTGGGAGCGTTAGTTCGAAACCACTTGTTTAAATAAGATTGATAAAGCATCAGTGCGTTGAAGCCAGCTTATATTTGGCTAAATAAAAGCCTGGAAGATAAGCAGATGGGAATTTGTGCCAGTTTATGCCAGAATTCATTGCTAATCAACGTATCTGTGTTTATTCGTATGAATTGTGGGACAGTGGTCTTGATGGTACTGAGCAGCACCTAGTCAGAGCTTTGCTGAATCCAGTGTCGGACAGCATACTCCTTGGTCCTTTTAGCTATCAGTGAGGTGTCTCCAGAGCCCAGAGGAGAATTCGAGCAGAGGAGTCCTTTCCTGCCGCCATCACGCCAGATAAGCTAACTTGGCCAGCTGAGCTCAACATTATGTCCCCTCATCTTGAACTGACTTTGTAAAATTAACATTAAGAGGGGAATTTACTTGTCTTAAAATCAGGAACTGTGAACATCTCCAATACTAGTCCCTAAAGACAAACTATTGAAGTCATGATGACAAATACCAACAGAGCTTGAACAAAACAAAACCAGTATTACCTCATTTTACTACTACACAACTGACACACATAGAACATTTGTAATAATATATGTCACTACAATATTCATATTAAATACATTCTGTACATAACTTGTAATTTAAATTGATTGTGATTCCTGGTTCCCTTGTAGTTGAATCAGGACACATATTCATTCATGCCAGTAATGAATACATATTGTTATTTGAAAAGTTACGAGTGACTTCTTTAAGATATTCTCATAGAGTGTTATATGTATGTGAGTGTCACAGTGTTGTTAAGAGTAGTGGATTAAATTAAATTGTTTATCTGTCTGTTGTTGTGACTTACACTTCATCATACACATACCCTAGACACATAACGTAGCATCACACTATTCCAGAATAATTCTGACTGAGATATAGAGATATGTGGTAGCAAGTAAGGTTATCTATAATACACTACTCTTAATAGATATAGATACCTTCACAGCTGATCTCAGTCAGTACACTAAGTCCCCTATAAATATTTATAACATCCCACTTCACCACATATATTGGGGTCTCGTCCGGGATTTTGAATCTTTACCTATTAACAATATTGGGGGTAATTCACTTCAGGGAATATAAGAATTAAAAAGTATCCTTGGGTGGAATTGAATAAGGTTGAGCTCACGGTGCCTGTGTTGTCCACTAGAGATTGAATTGTTGGTTAGACATTGTATAAATTTACATGATAGACAATGGCGGACCTGGCCAAATTTCGATCTGCTGCGGTTCAGACTGCAAAAGAGTTAGGATTAGATGGGCAAGTTATGATTGCCTATGTCACGACGGAATGTGACAAATTTATTGAACGCGAAGAAAGAAGATTAGAAAAAGAGGCCGAAAGCAAGTTAGAGGCTGAGACTAAGAGGTTGCAAGCTGAGGCTGAGACTAAGAGGTTGCAGATTGAGGCAGAAAGAGAAGACAAAAGATTAGCTACAGAAAGAGAAGCCGAGGAAAGAAGACAGGCTGCAGAAAGGGAAGAGAGGAAATTAGCTGCAGAAAGGGAAGCAGAAGATAAAAGATTACAAAGGGAACATGAATTACGACTAAGGGAGTTTGAGTTTCAGGGCCATGCTCCTGAAAATGGTGCCAGTCCCTTTGCCTCTGATGCCACTGCTAGCCAAGGAGCCTCAACCTCAGCTATGAATTTTCATTTAGATCATTTTGTTGAGAAAGACGATGATATAGAGAGCTACCTAAATAGGTACGAACTATTAGCTACCACGTATGGGTTAGAGAGAGAAAGGTGGAGCTTAAAGTTATCTCAGGGACTTCGTGGGGCAGCTTATGAAGTTTTTGCAAAAATGAGCAGAGGTGATCAGGAAAATTATGACATGCTAAAGCAGGCTCTTTTGTTAAGGTATGAAAAGAATGCAGAGTTTTACAGGAAAAAATTTAGGAATGCTAAACTACTGTCAGGTGAAACCTATCACCAGTTCTCTGCACGAATAGAGACATACTTGGAGAAATGGACTTCTCTGGGAAAACCCAAGATCTTAAGGAAATGGTCCTTATAGAGCAACTAAGAGAGTCCATGGCTCCAGACCTGAGAAAGTTTCTCATGGAACAAGGTGCAGAGAGGCTGGGTGAGTTGCTAAATGTTGCTGAAAGGTATCAAGCAGCTCAAGCAGAGGTAACAGGTAATAAAAAGAAACAGGTGGATAACTTTAGGGCACCACAGAACTTTAATAAATTTGATCCTAAGGATCAAAATAAAGGTAAGCACCAATTTGATAGGCCACGGTATGAAAATAAAAATAAATTCCCACAATTCGATGAAAGGAAATATAATGAAAGAAAATCTTTCAACCAAGGAAAAAGGTGGTGTAAGAATTGTCAGATGGACAATCATGACACTGACCGTTGCAGAAGGAAACCTGTGTATATGGCAACCCTTCAGGTCAGGTCGACCTCAAGACAGGAGGAGGATATTATGTTAGATACCACTCCAGAAGAGATGAGGAAGGCACAGGCTGGAGATAAAACACTCAAGCCTTGTTTCAGAAAATTGTCAACTTGTCATACAACTCCAGGCAAGGGAGATTTTTACATGAAAAACAAGTTGATGTATAGGAAGACTGGAGCTAGATCCAAGGGTCAAGGACAGCTGGTACTTCCTAAAAGATATAGGGCAGACTTAATAAGGAGCCTACATGTGAAACCAGATGGGGACCATGAGAAGATAGGTACCATCATTCAAAAGGTGGCTCACAATTATTATTGGCCCAAAGCAAGATGGGACATTGAAAATTTTGTAGAAAGGTGTAGCATAGCACATGAGGGAACACCCACAAGTGGGAACATGGATCAGGACCTGGACACGCCATGGGGCAAAATCAGGCCTAACAATAAAAGGAAAAATAAATTTGATAAAGTGGATCAAATGGAATGGGAAGCCCCTTTTCACGGACAAGCTTCACTTAACTGTTTTACAATGGCCACTATGCGGAGAGTGCAAAAAGATGTCTTACCCCAGGATAAGCCGACAATCCCTCAATCGGACTTAAACAAACTGGAGGAAGAGGATGTAGGGAGGAAATCTCTCATCAAGAATTTTAAGTGGGGAGAAAGCCCCAAAAGAATTGGTAGCGGTCGTTTTGTGAATGATAATTCTGGGAGGAAAAATCATCACTATAAAGCTTCGAGTGGAAGAGACCATACCGGTGCATGGACAAATAGGTCCACACAATTAAAGGTCCACATGTAGCTATGTTAAGAACGTGGACTGATGAAAAGGCAGAGGAAAACATTACATCTTCATACCAGTATGTGAATGAGCTGACCACTCGGTTGAAAACTGGCTGGAAACTTGCCAATGAAAATTTGAAACAAGCCAGGAAGAAACATGCTGCCTATTATAACAGGAAGGCGAAAGACAGAAATTTGGCTGTGGGAGAGAAAGTACTGCTTCTTTTGCCTGGGAGTCAGAATAAGTTACAAATTGGATGGCAGGGTCCATATACAGTTTTAGAGAAGGTGTCTAGAACAAATTATAAGATAGATAAGAAGGGGAAAGAAAAAATCTATCATGTGAATCTCCTGAAGAAATATTTGGAAAGAGAACATCAGGAAGAGACACACTTGTTGACCTTGTCCATCGCCATGGAGATGAAAAAGGAACCACTTTCATCATTTGAATATCCATTACACCCCTGTGAGACAGCAGCACAGGTGAAAATCAGTACACATTTAACGAAAACTCAGAAAGAGAGAGTGCAACAGGTTCTAAATAATCATGCAGAGGTGTTAACAGACCGACCAGGGCATACAAACCTATTGGAATATGATATGAAACTGATAGACCCCACACCTGTCTGTATGAAACCATATTCGATTCCGTTTGCTAAGGAGAAAGCTTTGAAGGAAGAGATAGACTATCTGTTGAAGGAAGGAATTATTTCGCACAGTGAGTCTTCGTATAGTTCCGGTGTTGTACTCTTAAGGAAGCCCTCTGGAGAACATAGACTCTGTATAGATTACAGGAGACTGAATGCTATTACAGAAGGACAGGTGGATCCATTGCCGGATACAAATCAGCTGTTTGCCAGACTAAATAAAGCTAAATATTTCTCAAAAGTGGATCTGAGTAAAGGATACTATCAGATTCCAGTAAAGCCTGAGGTTAGACCATACCTAGCTTTTAGTACCTCAGAAGGACACTATGAGTTTAATAGATTGCCATTTGGATTGAAGAATGCGCCTAGTGTCTTCTCTAGAATGATGAGAAAATTATTGGATCCTCTGAATAATCCCTGTATAACAAATTTTATGGATGATATCCTTATAGCAGCAGAAACATTTGAGGAACACATTGACTCTCTGAACATGCTGTTTGATCGACTTAGGGAGGCAAATTTAACAGCCCGTCCAACCAAATGTTGCGTTGGATGTAAAGAATTGGAATTTTTGGGACACACAGTTTATCAGGGAAATATGACCCCTGACCCAAAGAATTTAGAGAAACTACAGAAAGCCCCGAGACCACAAACCAAGAAGGACGTGAGATCCTTTGTCTCATTATGTGGTTTCTACCAGAAGTATATCAAAAACTTTAATTCCATATGTGCACCGTTAACTGAATTGACACGTAAAGGACATCCAGATCGCATTACATGGACACCACAATGTGAAATGACTTACCAAGAATTGAAGGAAAAGCTCACAAGTAAACCCATTTTGAAATTACCTGACTTAAGTCAAGAATTCATAGTAAGGACGGATGCAAGTAATATTGGGTTAGGTGCAACTCTACTACAGAAATCAGATGCATTGGATGGGGAATTAAGCCCAGTGGCATATGCTAGCAGAAAGTTGAATAAAGCTGAAATCAACTACTCAACTAGCGAAAAAGAATGTCTTGCAGTAATATGGGCAATAAAGAAATTCAATATTTATCTATATGGGAAGGCATTTAAGTTGCAAACAGATCACAAACCTTTATCGTTTCTAGCACAGGCTAAGCATGAGAACTCTAGGTTACTCCGATGGTCTTTGCTTCTGGCTCCATATAATTTTAGCATTGAGTATATATCTGGAAAAACCAATTTGGGAGCGGATTTTTTAAGCCGCCATCCGTGTGATGAGAATCACCGTAAACCCCAGAAATAATAATAAATTTCTCTATGTGTATATAGAATAAAGGACTGACATATAATGTCTGTTTTAAGAGGGGAGGTGTCATGAAATATTCTAATCCACATATATAAATTATTAGGTAAATATGAAGCCTAACAAATAAAATTAATGAAGAAAAGAGCAATGGAAAAATAACAGTGCTGTCACAAAGAATGTACTCGAAATCCCCCTTGTTTTCTGCTTCGTCTGCAAATTGTAACGCTTTCACGTTGATATAAAAGCTTACTGTATTATTACCCGCCTTCTTCAATGAAACGTGTGCTGCATTTCTAAGAAAAACATTGAGACGTACTGCGTAATGACCTAAATTAATCCTAACATTAATTATACTGCGTTACCAAAACGAACGAACAGATGGACAAAAGGATAAAGAGAGAGGGGAGGGCTGAAAATCAGGAACGCATGCAACACGCGTCGCGCGATACACAAATGCTGCCATCACGCGTGTAAGTCTACAAGCACTAATTTTTTTTCAGACGGACAGTGATAAAATACACTACCCTTTCCCAGAGTTAGGTTTATAAATCATAAAAAAACTCTTATTAGAAAAGATAACATTAGATGGGTTTACGGTTGAAAACATAACAGTACCCAGACAGCACATCTTCGAAACAGGAGGTAGAAGAAATTGCATATTTTGAATGCAGCCACGTAGCTCCTTTAAATTTGTATTTTTGGGTTCCTTAGGGCTTGCTGACAAATAATATGTAAAACGTTACGCAAATAGTCCAGGAATTAATAAATTATACCCAAAATAAAATATTGGGGGTGCCTGACAGCATAAAATCATTTCTGCTCATAAGATTTTTTTTAAACGTGTTTGAAAAAAATTTACGTTACAGAAATAGCCTACCATGTAAACTCCAAATTGATTGGAGCGCAACAAATGAAAGCCTAACCACGATTGGTCGGGCTATAAATACCATCTTGGTTGTTAGGGGAAACGGGGAAAGGTAACATTTTTTTCAAACACTTGTCGAAACGGGGCTCATTGGTCAGACTCGCTGATATACACACTTGGGAGCGTTAGTTCGAAACCACTTGTTTAAATAAGATTGATAAAGCATCAGTGCGTTGAAGCCAGCTTATATTTGGCTAAATAAAAGCCTGGAAGATAAGCAGATGGGAATTTGTGCCAGTTTGTGCCAGAATTCATTGCTAATCAACGTATCTGTGTTTATTCGTATGAATTGTGGGACAGTGGTCTTGATGGTACTGAGCAGCACCTAGTCAGAGCTTTGCTGAATCCAGTGTCGGACAGCATACTCCTTGGTCCTTTTAGCTATCAGTGAGGTGTCTCCAGAGCCCAGAGGAGAATTCGAGCAGAGGAGTCCTTTCCTGCCGCCATCACGCCAGATAAGCTAACTTGGCCAGCTGAGCTCAACATTATGTCCCCTCATCTTGAACTGACTTTGTAAAATTAACATTAAGAGGGGAATTTACTTGTCTTAAAATCAGGAACTGTGAACATCTCCAATACTAGTCCCTAAAGACAAACTATTGAAGTCATGATGACAAATACCAACAGAGCTTGAACAAAACAAAACCAGTATTACCTCATTTTACTACTACACAACTGACACCCATAGAACATTTGTAATAATATATGTCACTACAATATTCATATTAAATACATTCTGTACATAACTTGTAATTTAAATTGATTGTGATTCCTGGTTCCCTTGTAGTTGAATCAGGACACATATTCGTTCATGCCAGTAATGAATACATATTGTTATTTTAAAAGTTACGAGTGACTTCTTTAAGATATTCTCATAGAGTGTTATATGTATGTGAGTGTCACAGTGTTGTTAAGAGTAGTGGATTAAATTAAATTGTTTATCTGTCTGTTGTATTTAATTTAAGGTTTCCTGTTCCATCGTGAGTAGCTGACGTGGCCGTACACGCCACTGGTAGACTGGGCAACACATGTCTGCAACGGAGCGTCGTGATCGCCTTGGGCTGGAATAGAGTTTTACATTCCTGGCAACATTTTACCTGTTCATAATCAATAGAGCAAGACATTGCATTATGTGTGTCACTATTCGTGTTATGCTCTTTGTTACCTTGTTTGTCAATCATAGCTACATTAGATTGATGGCGTGGCCCCCTGCTCGAAGATCTATCTCTTCGACGCGATCGATTCTGACTATCATTTCTAAAATTGCCATTATTATCATTTCTGCTTGGGTTAACATATTGGTTAGAACGCCAATTATTGGTATCATTGTTATGTCTTTGACCATATGATCTATTCCGAGAACCATGTCTATTGTTAGCAAACTGCGAGTTAGATCGCCAGTGTTGTTTATAATTGTTTCCTTGATTTTTTCCAAAATTACTGTTATCAAAATCTCGTAATCTGTGAGATTGACCCCAAGAATTGTTATATAGAGAAGTTTGTTGGAATTGTTTCCCCTTATATGCTTACTGCCCCGAAGGAAGTAATGGAAAGATGGAAAGAATATTTCTCAGAACTCCTGGATGGTGAGCATGGTGAAGCATCAGAAATAATAACCACTAGCACAGAAGAGAAAACCAATGATGGTGAAGATGACATAAAGATGGAAGAACTGAGGGCAGCACTAGAGAAAATCAAGATGGGCAAAGCAGCAGGGCATGATGGTATAACACCAAAAATGGTTAAGTACATGGGAGCATCAGGCGACCTATTACTCTTAAAGGTCCTACAGGCAGCATGGTGCAACAAGACCATACCAAAGGATTGGGAGATTGCCATCATAACACCAATTTTCAAAACGGGTGACAATCGACAATGTGGAAACCATAGAGGCATATCCCTTCTCAGTGTCCCTGGTAAAATCTACTCTAGAATCCTAGAGCAGAGACTCCGATGCCTAGCTGAGCCACAATTGGATGAGGTCCAGTGCGGATTCCGAGCAAACCGAAGTACTCAAGACCTAATCTTCACACTCAGACAGCTGAGTGAAAAGGCCCTTGAGTATAAGAGTGAGATCCATCTTTGTTTCATAGATCTGGAAAAGGCGTTTGACAGGGTCCCCTGGAGCAAACTTTGGGACTGTTTGGCAAGGAAGAATATTCCAGCACCTCTGATTCATGCTATACAGTGCTTCTACAAGTCTTGCAGAAATTATGTGAGGACAGCAAACCATAAGTCAGAAGAGTTCAGGACCACCACTGGTGTAAGACAAGGTGATATCCTATCACCTTACCTCTTCATACTCCTTATGGACGATGTCATCAAGGCATGTAAGGAGAGAACAAGAAAGTATTCAGTGGGGTACTGGAAGATGAGACAGGTCTATATTTCGGAGCTGGCATTTTCTGATGATGTTGCCCTGATTGCTAAATCAGAGGCACATCTCCAATCCAACCTGCAAGTCTGGAAGGAAGAGCTGGAGAAGAGAGGGATGGTCATAAGCAGCTCTAAAACAAAATCCATGGTGATATCACGAGAAGAAAGAAAACATCAGATTAAGTTGGGAGAACAGGTCCTGGAGCTGTCGACCACTTTAAATATCTCGGAGCTATTATAGACCGAAAGGGAGGCATCAAAGAAGAGTTTGCCACTCGAAAAGCAGCGGCTGGGAGACTTTTTCAGGCCATAAATCGAGGATTCCTCAGCAAGAAAGAGGTTGGTAAGAAAACGAAGATGGCTGTATACCGCTCCACCTATGTCCCAGTCTTGACATATGGATGCGAGTCGTGGGCAATGACTACAACCCACAAAAGCCAGATCCAAACCTCAGAAATGAGGTATCTGAGGAAAGTGTTTGAAGTAACAAGAAGAGACATGGTCCGCAACCAGACGATCCGTCAAGGCCTAAAATTCCATCCGCTGCAGACCCAAATAGAACAGTCCCAACTAAGATGGTTTGGCCATGTCTGCAGAATGGGAGAAGATCGGCTACCACGACAAGCATGGGAAACAAAGAGCCAGGGATCCAGACCTCCAGGACGACCCAGAGTCCGCTGGGAGGACAACATTAGACAATCTTTGAAGGACCGAGGACTAGAATGGAACCAGGCCAAGAAGAAGACAGCTGATAGAATAGTCTGGCGCTCTCTCTTCCAAACCTCTACACCTCACGGTAGAAGGGGAACGACTAAGTAAGTAAGTAAGTAAGTTATTTCCCTTTTTGACTTTTCTATCTCTAAGATTCATTCTCATTTTTTTCTTCTGAGATGTAGTTTCTAATTGAAGGTTACTAATTTCTTGTTGGAGAGTTTTGATAGTATCTAACGCCTTAGCTCTCTCCTGCCTAAGTTCAAGTTTGAGTGCTTCGATAGCACTATGATGACTAGTCATACGTTCATCAGTCTCCTTAGGAAAAACAGTATTTTTCTCATGAAGTTGGCCATTAAGATCTGTATTATTCTGCTTCAATGCTTCTACCAACACTTTCTTAGAATTTTCTAACTCCAATTGTAAGGACGCGAAGTTTGCATTGGCAACCTCGGCCTGTAACGTTAGACTCCTTACCCTCTCGTTTAAATTAACAATCACTAGCTCCTTATCTTCCAGGAGTTCAGACAATTCCTCTATTTTGCTCTCTTCAGCAATATCATACAAAAAATTCATCCTTCCCGTGTCATTCCATTGTTCGTCCTTCATTCGTTTTTCATAATCAATTTTTAAATTACGTAACTGACAAGTAAGGATATTCTCTCTAGCAATCCCATTCATAATATTTAAATCTTTAACTTCGAGTTCTGCAGCAGCAGTTTGAGTTAGATGTTCAACATCGATAGTGTGTTTCCTGACATGTTCTTTATTAATGGCCTTTTCTTTTTCAAGTGCCTCAATGGCATTTTGATGGCTATTCGTAAGCTCCTCAACCCTTAATTTCAAAAGAGGAACCTCAGATGTCAGTTCTTGAATCTGAGCCAAATGAGCATGACAGTCTGTCTTTATAGCCATATTTAACTTATCAAATTCTCCAATGACCTTATTCTCCTTGTCAAGTAATTTTTTTACTGAGCGTACTTCATTCTCTAACTCCTATTTCTCCATGAGTAATTTTTCAATATTTATCTGTTTTTCCTTAGATACTGTCTCCTGTTGACATATAAGATTCCTGAGTTCTTGATCAGTCAAATCAAGATTTGCTACTTTTTTATCCAAAACTTTCATGTTCTGTTCCTTTAATAAATCCTTGATCCTTTCTGCTTCATTAAATGTGTAGTCTGTCTCAACAGCTATAGCCAACATGCACTTGAACCCGTTGACTAGTGAGTGTTTGACAGAGGCAGCAGTTGGGTAGCCAACACCCTTTTCCTCCAGTAGGTTCTTAATTTTTTCTTCTTCTACGAATTCTCTAAGCTTCTCTTTATACAAACCACGGGATTGCCCTAGTGTAATGAGATACTGTACATGAGATACCTCCTGTCCAAGAACGGTAAGCAATTCATATAATTTTCAATTATATTATTAATCAATACAATTAGTTATATAATGTAATGTTACGACAAAAGCAATAGACAATTACGACAATGGTGACAAGACAAGATAGTTAATGACACATGAAAACATTTGCAGAAATCAACAAAATTAGAATGAAAAAATAAGAAAATAATTTTGCAAAGAATGCAATGATGACTGCAATAGACCAATAAACAAGACAATGAACAACACCGTGTATAAACATAGGTTTGTAAAAAACTCAACGATAGTTAGGTGAGAATGGACGCATAATACAAACAAGATACAACATAAAACCAAGGTACGAATAAAAATAACTACGAAAACTACACTGAAAACTTGACACTACAGCTAAACAGATAGGTGTCACAGACCACCAGACACAGTGGACCTAGAATCCTTCGACACCTAGGTGCCGGAACATTCCACTGCGGGAAGTCTGCAAATAACCCTATAGAACAAATATGAAGGCCCTGAGATAAACCTGGGATGTACCCTTCATATTTCACCTGCCCAACCTCCCACAATAAACATAGAACATGAAACATAAATAACATATTAGTGGACATATATCTGAGTGAAAGAACAGCTCAACGTAAAACGGTGGAAAGTACAAAACATCAGTATCTTATCACTTATCTGATTTTTGTTCCGTGAAAAAAAAAATTCCCCGCATACAAGTGATGTACGTTTGAGCTTTTAAGTTTGAGCCTTGTTGTACTACTAGACGTCCAACAATGTAGTCATTCACTGTTGAAAACTTGATCCTCAGCTTCACTGATGACCTTGACATTCTGGTAACCGTTATTTGATTTCATGGTCGTGTTGAAGAATATGGTGTTCTCCGTACAATCGATTATCTTGAAACAACGTTGGGAACGGTCTCTTCCTTGAAACAAAGTGATTTCAAACCACACTGGCCACCAAAAACTGTTGAGCTCTTTTCAGGTTACTGGTTAGCTAGTGTAGGTGTACCAGGGTACTAGCATCGTGACGCGAATGTTCAATGGAAAAAAATGACAAAAGAGCAGGTCAACAAACTCCAACGAGTGGTAGGCGAATTGGCCAATACTGGACTGTACTCAACTCGTTGGTAAAAAGTTCATACAATTTATTTACGTGGTACAGAAGACGTTCAACAAGACGATACATCGTTTTGATGTGGACGATCAACAATTATGCATGGTGGTGATATTCTGATACAATGTACATTTCTGGTAATATTTATATATATCCCTGCAGATCCATTACAAACAAAGTCCTTTTCTACCCAAGTGATTTGAGTTCACTAAATGTTACTATCTGTGGGACGTTAAGGCAATGTCCGTTGACCTTCCTCAAGGACATCTGACATAGTAAATAGCTTCATACTGATGAATGACATTTCCATACAAACTTGTCTTAATCCAAGACTTCCTCATTACAATACTTTACACAGTTGATAAGATCCATGCAGTTCTACATCAAGAATACAAATAGGTTATAGACTGCCTTTGGCTAACCTCTCTGCAATATGCCAATACCTTGACGTTGGCATTTGTGGTGAAGTGGGATGTTATAGATATTTATAAGGGACTTAGTGTACTGACTGAGATCAGCTGTGAAGGTATATATATATCTAATAAGAGTAGTATATTATATATATAACCTTACTTGCTGCCACATATCTATATATCTCAGTCAGAATTATTCTGGAATAGTGTGGTGACTACGTTTTGTGTCTAGGGTATGTGTATGGTGAAGTGTAAGTCACAACAACAGACAGATAAACAATTTAATTTAATCCACTACTCTTGACAACACTGTGACACTCACATACATATAACACTCTATGAGAATATCTTAAAGAAGTCACTAGTAACGTTTCAAATAACAATATGTATTCATTACTGGCATGAATGAATATGTGTCCTGATTCAACTACAAGGGAACCAGGAATCACAATCAATTTAAATTACAAGTTATGTACAGAATGTATTTAATATGAATATTGTAGTGACATATATTATTACAAATGTTCTATGTGTGTCAGTTGTGTAGTAGTAAAATGAGGTAATACTGGTTTTGTTTTGTTCAAGCTCTGTTGGTATTGGTCATCATGACTTCAATAGTTTGTCTTTTAGGGACTATTATTGGAGATGTTCACAGTTCCTGATTTTAAGACAAGTAAATTCCCCTCTGAATGTTAATTTTTATAAAGTTATTTCAAGATGAGGGGACATAATGTTGAGCTCAGCTGGCCAATTCGCTTATCTGGCGTGATGGCGGCAGGAAAGGACTCCTCTGCTCGAATTCTCCTCTGGGCTCAGGAGACACCTCACTGATAGCTAAAAAGACCAAGGAGTATGCTGTCCGACTCTGGATTCAGCAAATCTCTGACCAGATGCTGCTCACTACCATCAAGACCACTGTCCCTGAAATCAAGAAGGATGTACCTTCTACTTCATAACTAATTTATATTCTCTTTTACACTGATCACAATACAGCACAAACATTGCGTTCAGAGCGTTAGGCCAACAGTCAGCTTCATTTGAAATACTTTATTCCAGTATTACCCTTCTTAATGGTTACTACGCCTCTGCACTTCCAGCATTATTTCTTTCTAGTCCATCATCCAGGTGTCAGTGTACTACTTGGCCATTCCATGCCGTTTTACTTCTCTCCGACACCCTCTGTTCAGGCTGGAGCATTATAGGCTTTACCTCACGTTTGCCACTGAACTACACATATATATACAGGCATAAATCAACAATTCACATTCAATTTTTCATTAAAAGATACTGAATGGTTCAAGCTTACCACAATTTCATGGAAATAAACACAGATACGTTGATTAGCAATGAATTCTGGCACAAACTGGCACAAATTCCGTTCTGCCTATGTTCCAGGCTTTTATTTTAGCAAAAATGTGAGCTAGCTTCAACGTACTGTCGCTTTATCAAGCTTATTTGAATTAGTGGTCTCGAACTAACGCTCCCAAGTGTGTATATCAGCGAGACTGGCCAATGAGCCACGTTTCGACAAGTGTTTGAAAAAAATGTTATCTTTTCCCGTCTCCCCCAACAACCAAGATAGTATTTATAGCCCGACCAATCGTGGTTAGGCTTTCATTTGTTGCGCTCCAATCAATTTGGAGTTTACATGGTAGGCTATTTATGTAACGTAAGGTTTTTTCAAACACGTTATAAAAAAAATTTTATGAGCAGAAATGATTTTATGCTGTCAGGCACCCCCAATATTTTATTTTTGGTATAATTTATTAATTCCTGGACTATTTGCGTAACGTTTTACATATTATTTGTCAGCAAACCCTAAGGAACCCAAAAATACTAATTTAAAGGAGCTACGTGGCTGCGTTCAAAATATGCAATTTCTTCTATCTCCTGTTTAGAAGATGTGCTGTCTGGGTACTGTTATGTGTTCAAACGTAAACCCATATAATGTTGTCTTTTCTAATAAGAGTCTGTTATGATTTATAAACCTAACTCTGGGAAAGGGTAGTGTATTTTATCACTGTCCGTCTGAAAAAAAAATTAGTGCATGTAGACTTACACGCGTGATGGTAGTAATTGTGTATCGCGCGAAGCGGGTTTAGTGTTCGGCTTTCTGCCTCTCCCTTCTCTTTTTATCCCTTTAGTCCATCTGTTCGTTCGTTTTGGTAACGCAGTATAATTAATGTTAGGGTTAATTTAGGTCATTACGCAGTACGTCTCAATGCTTTTCCAAGAAATACAGCACACGTTTCATTGAAGAAGGCGGGTAATAATACAGTAAGCTTTACTATCAACGTGAAAGCGTTACAATTTGCAGACGAAGCAGAAAACAAGGGGGATTTCGAGTACATTCCTTGTGACAGCACTGTCATTTTCCCATTGCTCTTCTCTTTATTAATTTTATTTGTTAGGCTTTATATTTACCTAATAATTTATATATGTGGATTAGAATATTTCATGACACTTCCCCTCTTAAAACAGACATTATATGTCAGTCCTTTATTCTATATACACATAGAGAAATTTATTATTATTTCTGGGGTTTACGGTGATTCTCATCACACGGATGGCGGCTTAAAAAATCCGCTCCCAGATTTGTTTTTCCAGATATATATTCAATGCTAAAATTATATGGAGCCAGAAGCAAAGACCATCGGAGTAACCTAGAGTTCTCATGCTTAGCCTGTGCTAAAAACGATAAAGGTTTGTGGTCAGTTTGCAACTTAAATGCCTTCCCATATAGATAAATATTGAATTTCTTTATTGCCCATATTACTGCAAGACATTCTTTTTCGCTAGTTGAGTAGTTGATTTCAGCTTTATTCAACTTTCTGCTAGCATATGCCACTGGGCTTAATTCCCCATCCAATGCATCTGATTTCTGTAGTAAAGTTGCACCTAGCCCAATATTACTTGCATCCGTCCTTACTATGAATTCTTGACTTAAGTCAGGTAATTTCAAAATGGGTTTACTTGTGAGCTTTTCCTTCAATTCTTGGTAAGCCATTTCACATTGTGGTGTCCATGTAATGCGATCTGGAAGTCCTTTACGTGTCAATTCCGTTAAAGGTGCACATATGGAATTAAAGTTTTTGATATACTTCTGGTAGAAACCACATAATGAGACAAAGGATCTCACGTCCTTCTTGGTTTTGTGGTCTCGGGGCTTTCTGTAGTTTCTCTAAATTCTTTGGGTCAGGGGTCATGTTTCCCTGATAAACTGTGTGTCCCAAAAATTCCAATTCTTTACATCCAACGCAACATTTGGTTGGTCGGGCTGTTAAATTTGCCTCCCTAAGTCGATCAAACAGCATGTTCAGAGAGTCAATGTGTTCCTCAAATGTTTCTGTTGCTATAAGGATATCATCCATAAAATTTGTTATACAGGGATTATTCAGAGGATCCAATAATTTTCTCATCATTCTAGAGAAGACACTAGGCGCATTCTTCAATCCAAATGGCAATCTATTAAACTCATAGTGTCCTTCTGAGGTACTAAAAGCTAGGTATGGTCTAACCTCAGGCTTTACTGGAATCTGATAGTATCCTTTACTCAGATCCACTTTTGAGAAATATTTAGCTTTATTTAGTCTGGCAAACAGCTGATTTGTATCCGGCAATGGATCCACCTGTCCTTCTGTAATAGCATTCAGTCTCCTGTAATCTATACAGAGTCTATGTTCTCCAGAGGGCTTCCTTAAAAGTACAACACCGGAACTATACGAAGACTCACTGTGCGAAATAATTCCTTCCTTCAATAGATAGTCTATCTCTTCCTTCAAAGCTTTTTCCTTAGCAAACGGAATCGAATATGGTTTCATACAGACAGGTGTGGAGTCTATGAGTTTCATATCATATTCCAATAGGTTTGTATGTCCTGGTCGGTCTGTTAACACCTCTGCATGATTATTTAGAACCTGTTGCACTCTCTCTTTCTGAGTTTTCGTTAAATGTGTACTGATTTTCACCTGTGCTGCTGTCTCACAGGGGTGTAATGGATATTCAACTGATGAAAGTGGTTCCTTTTTCATCTCCATGGCGATGGACAAGGTCAACAAGTGTGTCTCTTCCTGATGTTCTCTTTCCAAATATTTCTTCAGGAGATTCACATGATAGATTTTTTCTTTCCCCTTCTTATCTATCTTATAATTTGTTCTAGACACCTTCTCTAGAACTGTATATGGACCCTGCCATCCAATTTGTAACTTATTCTGACTCCCGGGCAAAAGAAGCAGTACCTTCTCTCCCACAGCCAAATTTCTGTCTTTCGCCTTCCTGTTATAATAGGCAGCATGTTTCTTCCTGGCTTGTTTCAAATTTTCATTGGCAAGTTTCCAGCCAGTTTTTAACCGAGTGGTCAGCTCATTCACATACTGGTATGAAGATGTAATGTTTTCCTCTGCCTTTTCATCAGTCCACGTTCTTAACATAGCTTCAAGTGGACCTTTTATTGGCCTTCCAAACAATAATGTTGCCGGGGCCATACCGGTTGAACTATGGGGTACCTCCCGATAAGCAAAGAGGGCGGCGTGCAGGTACTGGTCCCATGTATCTGGTTTTTCGTGTGCCAACTTTCTCAGGATCGACATTAATGTGCCGTTAAATCTTTCCACTTGGCCGTTCCCTTGGGGATGATACACACTACAATGGAAGTGTTTGGCCTGAAAGATCCTGAAAACTTCTTCAGTTAGTTTCCCCTTGAACTGAGAGCCATTATCAGTCAAGATTTGATTGGGAAAGCCTAACCTTGTGAAAATTGTGAGCAATGCCTCTGCCACATGTTTAGAATCAATCGATGACAGGGCTACTGCCTCTCCCCACATAGAACAAGTGTCCACCAGAGTCAGAATGTAGCTGTTCCTTCTCTTGGTTCGGGTGAGAGGTCCCACAAGATCCACGGCAACTCTCTCAAAGGGTGTTCCCACTATGGGCATTTCCCCCAGAGTTGCTGGTGCAGTCCAATGTTTAGGTGCTACTCGTTGGCACTCTGGACAGGATTTTACATATCGTTTGATATCTTCAGTTATTCCTGGCCAGAAATAGTGACAAGCTATTCGCTGTCCTGTTGCGCTGATTCCCATATGACCACTGAAGGGAATCGCATGCCCTAGTTCCAACACTTTAGTCCTATATGAAGTGGGAAGGACCAGCTGTCCGTGACCATTGGATTCAGATCCAGCCTTCCTATATATCAATTTGTTCTTCATATAAAACTCTCCCTTGCCTGGAGGTGTATGAGATTTGGGCAACTTATTGAAACATGGCTTGAGTGTTTTGTCCTCAGCCTGTGCCTTTCTCATCTCATCTGGGTGAGTATTTATGGGATTATCCTCCTCCTTCTTTGTCTGTGATCTGGTCTGCACTGTTGCCAATATCACAGGTCTCTTGGGATTCCCCAAGAAGACATATCTACACCCCAATATTAGAGGGTAGATTGGCTCATTTATCACTGCTGCTTTTATGATTCCTTCCACATATCGCGTTTTCACTTTTATTCGGGCGACGGGAAGTGTCATGGTAGCTACATCCTTGGTTGCAGTTTGAATCTCCACTGTTTCTGTGGTGTATTGATCGGCCTGCACCAGGTGAGAACTCACAACGGAATCGTAATCTAAACCGGTATCATATAAACATCTTATAGTGACACCATTACAAATGACATCTTCACACACTGGGGGGTGGTATGGTTCCTGTAATTCTTCAGGTTTGCCCTTCTTTTCCTTTTTCCCCGATGTCATAGCAGCAAAATGAGGAGGTTTCCTTCTACAATGGTCAGTGTCATGATTGTTCATTTTACAATTTTTACACCACCTTTTTCCTTGGTTGAAAGATTTTCTTTCATCATATTTCCTTTCATCGAATTGTGGGAATTTATTTTTATTGTCATACCGTGGCCTATCAAATTGGTGCTTACCTTTATTTTGATCCTTAGGATCAAATTTATTAAAGTTCTGTGGTGCCCTAAAGTTGTCCACCTGTTTCTTTTTATTACCTGTTACCTCTGCTTGAGCTGCTTGATACCTTTCAGCAACATTTAGCAACTCACCCAGCCTCTCTGCACCTTGTTCCATGAGAAACTTTCTCAGGTCTGGAGCCATGGACTCTCTTAGTTGCTCTATAAGGACCATTTCCTTAAGATCTTGGGTTTTCCCCAGAGAAGTCCATTTCTCCAAGTATGTCTCTATTCGTGCAGAGAACTGGTGATAGGTTTCACCTGACAGTAGTTTAGCATTCCTAAATTTTTTCCTGTAAAACTCTGCATTCTTTTCATACCTTAACAAAAGAGCCTGCTTTAGCATGTCATAATTTTCCTGATCACCTCTGCTCATTTTTGCAAAAACTTCATAAGCTGCCCCACGAAGTCCCTGAGATAACTTTAAGCTCCACCTTTCTCTCTCCAACCCATACGTGGTAGCTAATAGTTCGTACCTATTTATATAGCTCTCAATATCATCGTCTTTCTCAACAAAATGATCTAAATGAAAATTCATAGCTGAGATTGAGGCTCCTTGAGTAACCGTAGCATCAGAGGCAAAGGGACTGGCACCATTTTCAGGAGCATGGCCTTGAAACTCAAACTCCCTTAGTCGTAATTCATGTTCCCTTTGTAATCTTTTCTCCTCCTTTTCTGCTTCCCTCTCTGCAGCTAATCTCTTCTCTTCTCTTTCTGCAGCCAATTTCTTCTCTTCCCTTTCTGCAGCCAATTTCTTCTCTTCCCTTTCTGCAGCCAATTTCTTCTCTTCCCTTTCTGCAGCCAATCGTTTGTCTTCTCTTTCTGCCTCCAATTTCTTAGCCTCAGCCTCAATCTGCAACCTCTTAGTCTCAGCCTCAGCTTGCAACCTCTTAGTCTCAGCCTCAGCTTCAAATTGTAACTTCTTAATTTCCCTGTCAGCCTCTAACTTTCTTTCGGCTTCAAACCTTCTTTCTTCGCGTTCAATAAATTTGTCACATTCCGTAGTAACATAGGCAACCATAACTTGCCCATCTAATCCTAACTCTTTTGCAGTCTGAACCGCAGCAGATCGAAATTTGGCCAGGTCCGCCATTGTCTATCAGGTAACTTAATACAATGTCTAACCAACAATTCAATCTCTAATGGACAAAACAGGCACCGTGAGCTCAACCTTATTTAATTCCACCCAAGGATACCTTTTAATTCTTATATTCCCTGAAGTGAATTACCCCCCAATATTTTTAATAGTTAAAGATTCAAAATCCCAAGAGCGAGACCCCAATATATGTGGTGAAGTGGGATGTTATAGATATTTATAAGGGACTTAGTGTACTGACTGAGATCAGCTGTGAAGGTATATATATATCTAATAAGAGTAGTATATTATATATATAACCTTACTTGCTGCCACATATCTATATATCTCAGTCAGAATTATTCTGGAATAGTGTGGTGCTACGTTATGTGTCTAGGGTATGTGTATGGTGAAGTGTAAGTCACAACAACAGACAGATAAACAATTTAATTTAATCCACTACTCTTAACAACACTGTGACACTCACATACATATAACACTCTATGAGAATATCTTAAAGAAGTCACTAGTAACGTTTCAAATAACAATATGTATTCATTACTGGCATGAATGAATATGTGTCCTGATTCAACTACAAGGGAACCAGGAATCACAATCAATTTAAATTACAAGTTATGTACAGAATGTATTTAATATGAATATTGTAGTGACATATATTATTACACATGTTCTATGTGTGTCAGTTGTGTAGTAGTAAAATGAGGTAATACTGGTTTTGTTTTGTTCAAGCTCTGTTGGTATTTGTCATCATGACTTCAATAGTTTGTCTTTAGGGACTAGTATTGGAGATGTTCTCAGTTCCTGATTTTAAGACAAGTAAATTCCCCTCTGAATAGTATTTTTATAAAGTTATTTCAAGATGAGGGGACATAATGTTGAGCTCAGCTGGCCAATTCGCTTATCTGGCGTGATGGCGGCAGGAAAGGACTCCTCTGCTCGAATTCTCCTCTGGGCTCAGGAGACACCTCACTGATAGCTAAAAAGACCAAGGAGTATGCTGTCCGACTCTGGATTCAGCAAATCTCTGACCAGATGCTGCTCACTACCATCAAGACCACTGTCCCTGAAATCAAGAAGGATGTACCTTCTACTTCATAACTAATTTATATTCTCTTTTACACTGATCACAATACAGCACAAACATTGCGTTCAGAGCGTTAGGCCAACAGTCAGCTTCATTTGAAATACTTTATTCCAGTATTACCCTTCTTAATGGTTACTACGCCTCTGCACTTCCAGCATTATTTCTTTCTAGTCCATCATCCAGGTGTCAGTGTACTATTTGGCCATTCCATGCCGTTTTACTTCTCTCCGACACCCTCTGTTCAGGCTGGAGCATTATAGGCTTTACCTCACGTTTGCCACTGAACTACACATATATATACAGGCATAAATCAACAATTCACAATCAATTTTTCATTAAAAGATACTGAATGGTTCAAGCTTACCACAATTTCATGGAAATAAACACAGATACGTTGATTAGCAATGAAAATTCTGGCACAAACTGGCACAAAATTCCGTTCTGCCTATGTTCAGGGCTTTTATTTTACCACGAATCAAGCAACTTCCCACTTTTTATTGATTACCTCCAGTGGTCTCATGGGGAATTTCCCCAGTAACCAAACCCTATCAATTTCCTGTGAGCTTACTGGCAAAACAAGGTATGGGCACCGACTAACTTCGCTTTGTTGTTACCTCATGGGAGGCCTGTAGTTTCCCAATAGGGCTCTTCTGTACATGGTGGGTTCTTTTCTCATCCTTTCCCCTAACATTTCCCCATTTTCCCAAGTGTGTCCAATTCATTTAACCAGAAAGCGATCCCTCCCAATCCCCCGATTTTAAAAAACAAAATATTCAAGTGTTTGAAAAAAATCAAAATTTTAATTTTTTACCACTCTTTCTTATTACACCAATTCCCCCCCAATTCAATATAAAAATTCGGCGCACCCGAAATCCAAAACCTACCCCACGCCCCCAAATCCACAGGTTTAGGCTTTCCCACAGAAATAAAAATTGTTGCGCAAAGTGTTCAAATGAAAAAAATTTTATTCCTGGATCTATTTTTAACATGGTAGGCTCAAGCTTAAATAAAAACCCCAATTAATTTTCTCATCAACTAAAAAACATTTTTTCACCTAACACGTTAAAAACATAAATTTAAAAAACCCAAAATCCAGACCCACAATTGTTGTGTGAAAAAAATTCCCTAAGTGGCATAAACTGTTTTGCGGGGGGCTTTGTAATCTGTTAATCGAACCAGGGGTTTCTTTGTTTGCGCTCCCCTAAATATCAAACTTTTATCCTTTTCCAGCTGGGGTAAACATTAAGGACCAACAATAATTTTAAATTTATTAATTTTATACCAATTAAGAGTAAATACCTGACATTTTTTGGGCTTTGGTTTGCAGCTTTCGCGGGTTTTGTTTATTTTCTCAACTGATATCATATTTTCCCCAGTTTCCAAATTTTAAACTAAGCAATTTCTTTTTGTTTTTTTTTTTTTCAAAAATGGAGCCCATAGCCCAATGAACCGAAATCTATTTTGTAAATCCCTTTTATTTTTAAGGCCAATTATTTCCCCACCGGCCCCCCTAATTTTTTGGGTTTAATCTTAGCTTAAACACAACATAACCCAAACCATTATACACAACATACAACCCTTTAAATTTTACACAAAACCCAATAATAAGGCAAAAACTATTTTTCAAAACCCCCCATTGGTTTTTTTTTTTTTCACAATATAACCTTGTTCCATGTTTTTTTTTAATTTTTGGGGCCAATTTAAAAATAGCAATCCATCCCACAAAACCCTTGAAAAAAATTTTAATAAGTGTTCAAACGTTCAATAACTCATATAAACAATTGTCTTTTCAAATGAAAATATTTTAGGCAACCAATTAAATATTCCAATGGTTAAACAAAATTTCTTTTTTTCTTACCCAATACACCAATTTAGATATCCACTTTTCCCCATTAAAGGTTATACACCCACAAAAAAAGCTTAAAAAGCGCTAAAAATCATTTCAGGAACAAGGTGTCGTTTATAGCTGCCAACAAACCATCTGGTCAAACTGGCACAAAATTTTCTTTTTCGGTATTATGTTCATTTTTGGTGGGCTTTTAAAAAAATTAGCTTGGCATTTTTTATTAAACGTACTGTAACGCCCCCCCCCAACTTAATTTGAATTAGTGGTCTCTAACTAACGCTCCCAAGTGTGTATATCAGCGAGACTGGCCAATGAGCCACGTTTCGACAAGTGTTTGAAAAAAATGTTATCTTTTCCCGTCTCCCCCAACAACCAAGATAGTATTTATAGCCCGACCAATCGTGGTTAGGCTTTCATTTGTTGCGCTCCAATCTATTTGGAGTTTACATGGTAGGCTATTTATGTAACGTAAGGTTTTTTCAAACACGTTATAAAAAAAATTTTATGAGCAGAAATGATTTTATGCTGTCAGGCACCCCCAATATTTTATTTTTGGTATAATTTATTAATTCCTGGACTATTTGCGTAACGTTTTACATATTATTTGTCAGCAAACCCTAAGGAACCCAAAATTACTAATTTAAAGGAGCTACGTGGCTGCGTTCAAAATATGCAATTTCTTCTATCTCCTGTTTAGAAGATGTGCTGTCTGGGTACTGTTATGTGTTCAAACGTAAACCCATATAATGTTGTCTTTTCTAATAAGAGTCTGTTATGATTTATAAACCTAACTCTGGGAAAGGGTAGTGTATTTTATCACTGTCCGTCTGAAAAAAAATTAGTGCATGTAGACTTACACGCGTGATGGTAGTAATTGTGTATCGCGCGAAGCGGGTTTAGTGTTCGGCTTTCTGCCTCTCCCTTCTCTTTTTATCCCTTTAGTCCATCTGTTCGTTCTTTATTAATTTTATTTGTTAGGCTTTATATTTACCTAATAATTTATATATGTGGATTAGAATATTTCATGACAGCATTACAGAATAAAATGTTCAAAATACGATCTACAGTGAGGCTAAGAACTCCGCTGTTCCATTCTAGAAACCCAGCAAATATGGATTCCCGCTAGACTCCAGCGAAGAGTAGCCACTTCACTTAACCATTAACATATTAATAAAACGAGGGCTCAAAAACTTACGTATCGAAATGGATGTTGGCTTCTACCTGAAGACCAACCATCCTCCATTAACAATTCTTCTACAGAATTGTAAGGAATAAAATATCAACACACGGACAGTAAGTCCGACTTGCCCTTTCAAGATCCTGACGTCATATCCCTCTAAACTAGGTAACCCGTGCGCCAAGAGCAACTCACACTCTGCATAGTGCACGCCCGTGTGTGAATAAATCGAACGCACAAATAATATAATTATATCAAGAATGGTGCGTAGACTTTTAAAACTGGCAGGACCAGAGTCTGCCCACTATGTAAAAAGCACGCAACGGTGACTTAATTTACAGTTCTCTCCTACAGCTACCATCTAGAACTGTACAGTTAACTTCCTGATTTGTTCCGTGCTATCCCTATCACTAGCTCACCAGCTCTCTTCTCCGTTTCTTTGAACTATATCTTCTAATTTTCTATCCAACATCGATCTTGCCACAGATAGCAATAATAACATTAATCAGCGCTAAGTTAATTTACCTATTTCATTAGTTGGGGTAAGCTTCTCAATTAATTACACGGTATCTGGAAGAAGGTATGACATAAAACCTAGAATTTTTGAGGCCTTAATAAGTAAGCACTTCATTGTCTCATCACGCTATTGATGTGTGTTACGTAAGGAGCATCAACGCTACACGAGCTAGCAGTCTCTTTCAGGACTAGCCCTTTTCAGGGCTGCTGCAAGCTGGGTGGTAACAGTTTTCCGTGGCTTTTGTAATAATTTTTTTTTTCTTTTACTTCTATTAATGGAGTTCACTTATGTTTGAATGGCTAACTGCGCTGTGATAGTCGGAGTGACAAAGAGGTATGACTTCCGCCTCGAATTCTAGAGGTACTGGGTTCGATTCTCAGTAAAGGGAATATAATTTATGGAAATTTTTTTCACAACCTGTGGTCCTAATGATATCATACTTCCTCTTAGTCTCATGGGTAGTGAGATCGGATGACTAGCCTACCATCCTTGTGTAATCTAAGGGAGGAGATCGGAGCATTGACGGAGTTGTCCGTGTGCAATGAAGATTGTTCTAAAAACCAAACCAAATCATAACCGATGGACTTATGTCTAGGTTAATAAGAACGTGCCTCACTAAAAGAAAACAAAATCTTCAAGGGAAAAAAAAAGCAGGGCAGTATCTAATGTGTAATCGCATCTACGCGCTCCGTGTATTGTATACGAGCACATACAGGAACATGCTATGGGATATAGAACCCACGGCTGTCTGTAATAAAAAGTAGTATCTGGGGTCGTCCTTTAACGGAACATAGCATGCGCGCGCTACATACAAGTACAATTAGCACACATGGTTATTTGTAAAGGAAAACTTCATCTAAGCGCTACCTGTAATGGATAACATCATACAGGAGCTTCCTTGATCGGGAAATAACGTATACAATTCTAATTAGTGGAATGAGTAAATGTCACATTAATAATTTTTCTTCATTTCCAAAGTCCCAAAAAATAATCTCCATTGATACCTACTTGCCAGTTTGTTGTTTTAATAATAACAATGCATGCGTGAAGAAGCCAAGCAAATGACTAGTTAATTCTGACACTTTAAACTTCTTATCATTTTTATGAGGCCATTCTAATGGCTACAACTGATTGCTCGATAGAAAACTGTTCACAAGAACATACTATTTCGTGTACACTAGTGTTGTGGTTGCCTGTCAACGTCCATACGCTAACCGTAATTGAGATTTAGACTGTGTTATCATAACGAGGTAACCGCTCTCGCCATTGTCAAGTACACACTTGGTCAATAACTTGTGAAATAGCGCCAACCGTGTCGACTTCTTCACTGGAACAGTAACGGAGATACGAATTACAATAACTGAACGAGGTAAACAAATATACCACAGCTGAGGGGTCACTAGTAGGTGACTGTCTTGTCAAATATGTGGAAAATATTAATACTGTATAGTTGTACTTTCTACAAAGAGTATTCAGGGTAATGCCACATTTCGAAGTGGCATATCATTGATTTGTTCGTACTAAAGGAGGGGTTGTAAATCTGAAACTATCTATAACAGTGATTCTCAAACGTTTTTGACCTCACACCTGTTGAATAGTCTTTTTGAAAGCAATCAAATATAGCCGTTTTGAATGGTCTCATCAAAAATTTAAATAGTTTCAAGCGTAAAAATTGACTCTCCCAATGCTCGGCTTCTTCGCGTATGCATTTTTACTATTAATGCAGCTAATTGGCAAAACAGGAATCATTGTTTATTTCTTTCGCCTGCGCTGTTCGCCATTTAGAACTGATTAATCTGACGGTCATCCATTCTATTACTTTATATTTTATATCCCCATCAAGGTAGCTCCTATATGATATTATCCATTACAGATAGCGAATAGAAGCTGTTTTCCATTACAAGTAGCCGTAGGTGTTACTTCTGTTATTACGTGTAGCGCGTAAATGCTATTTTTCACTAAAGGTAACAGTAGATATGTACTATTTTTTATTACAGGTAGGCCCTAGGTTCTATATTTCATTACCTGTTGCTGACGTATGCTATTATACATAACATGAAGCATGCAGAACAGCCTTTCTGTAGTGGATTTGATGGTATTGTATGGTGGTGATGTTACCTAGTGTAATGAATGAGGTCAGCTGTGAAGGCTCCTGAGATAAATGTTGATGCGAATTACAGAAGGCCCTTCTTACTACCACTTACGACCTCAAACATATCTTTTTTTCTAATGAATGTAGCTACATTAAAAGTCTACGGTACTGAAATGTAATGTGTTGTAGTAGATTACCCACACACACAGAGATATTTAATAAGTCTAATAATAATAATACTATAATGTATAACACACTGAACTAACTCAGGCTGTTTTAGTTTTAAAACTTTTGGTAAATTTATTTGTTCTGATCCAAACGTTTGTTGGTCAGAACCAATGAAATATTATGGAGTTATAAATGGAATGCATAATTATATGACATAATAAAATGAAATGTGATTACAAAGGTATGTTATAAGTCTAGTTAATATTAATTATATTAGATTGTCCCCAGGAGACTATTACTGAATGTACTGTTGGGGTGGTATCATCACGCCCAGTCTATGACTACCAAACATTGTCCATTGACTTATGGGATGAATACATGGTTTATTTTTCCACAATGGTATGTCTTTATTTGATGGTGAATTAGTTGATAAATTAGTTGATAAATTCGTTGGTAAATCAGTTGGTGAACTTCCAGCAGGCCAGATCTCACTTATCTCGACTGCGTCGATCTTGTACAAGAGTCTGGTGGTCCCTCCTCTCCGTGCTGGGGGATAATATACGGCTGCTCTGACACAATGTTAGACTGCACTGGTCCAAGCTTGTGTATATTACAACAGCATTCGGCACCTCTTCGGTGCCAAACAGAAACTCACAATTCTGAAATAAAAGTTTTGTGGCATGTGTCAGAACTCTACCAACTGAGCCACTTCTGCACACAACACTACACAACAACACCACACAGACTGGGTCAGATCTCTCTGACCACACAGTACATCTTACCTAGTTGTTTTCATATAGTACTAGTTCCCCAAGACTACCTTGCATCTGAAATATGTTCAATAGTTTCCTTCTAGTCAATAGGATAGGTGATATGTTCCACTGATCTCAACAATAGATCCGCCTTCATAGTTTTAGTAGGCGTCCATATATTTTGTTTGTCTCTAGACCCTGAACTTGGGCTGGGGATCTAGAGCGAGCACTTACTTGTCGTAATCATTTTATATGATATGGCAGTATCAATCACTCGAAATATTAAAATGTACAAAAGAATTGCTTTCATTCTTACCAGAATTCAGAATTGAGAACACAGTTAAATGCTAGCAAAACTCAGCTGAGCTGCTGTGTATCTGATGGCGTCCCACTAAAAATCATGTATTATCTTCTGGAAACAACACCACAGGTACTACACCACTGTGTCTCTGGACAGTTTTGTAACGAATGGCAGAAATGCGCATCTCTGTCCTGCCAATATGATTTCATTCATCCAATCACCGACTCCCCCCCCCCCCACCTTTCAAATCTACAACCAAAAGTCAAATTTCAGTCAGCTCTCAGTCAAGTATGTATTACTGTCTGTTGGTCCGTCTGTCTCTACTTGTTTTTCATACAAAAAACACGCTTGGTTCTTGGACCCCTCCATGCAGTACCCTACACACTTCTGCCTCCGAAGTTATTTTTAGCCACAATTCTCCACCATTTCCCCTCTCTTTAATTACAGCTCGATTTTAGCACTTGAGTCTCAAGGCCGCAAATTTTGAAAATTTAGTGACATTTTTTTAACAGTGCAGTCGCTCGTCTGATATGAACAACACAGTCTTTTGTCAATATCTTCATTATTATCATCCGTCTGTATAATTTAAAGTATATTATTTCTCTGCTCAAGACGGGCTATCAAACTAGCTAGGTTTTATATTCCTAACATTATTATTAAGAAAAAGTTACTTTTTCAAGGTTAGTTGTTTTTTTTGAAATATGTTCGAGAACCTTCTCCACGGCGTATTGCCGCTGAATTCAAATAACAATCAAGTATCGTAAAAGTCCAAGAAATGACTGTTTCTGACACGAGCTAAAGTCGTTTTTTTTGTCCATTTCCTTACCCTCTGTCAACTAGTGACGTGAATTTTTTTCTTTTTTCTTACCAATTGCGTCTTTTAGCCTTGCGATCTTCAAACACGTGTTCAGTCATATTTTTCCTTTTGGTGTCCTCCGTTCTCTCCCGTCTACAAAGGGTAAACGTTTCGTCTGCACGTCTAACTCGTTAGTTTTAAATGGCGGTGGGAAAGGCTGGCATGGGCGAGCATGTCTCCTAGTATCTTACGCATTATTTTTAACCCTACATTTTATCGTTAAATTTGGAGATATTTTAACGTTGTATCATGGTAAATTCATCACACATCTCCCCACCTGAGAACATGCACTACGGCAAGTTCCAAAACCAGTGATACACATAGATAAAATTACTCCTCACGCCTGCCACTACTCTAATCTTGATCACAGGGGTGCCGACTGAGGAAATCTGCACCGACATTCAATGACTCTGGGATGTATTCGATAATAAACTGATAAGGTTGCAGTAATAAAGACCACCTCAACAATCTTGCGTTTTCATGCTTAGCCTGAGATAAGAATACGAGCGGCTGATGATCCGTCTGGACCACAAAAGTCCTACCATACAGATAGATTTGAAACTTTTTTATCGCCCAGATTAACGCTAAACATTCTTTTTAGCTTGTGGAATATCCTTGCTCCGCTTTATTCAATTTGCGGCTTGCATAAGCGACTGGGTTCAGTTCCCCATCGGGTGAAGATGACCTTTGCAACAAAGCCGCCCCGAGGCCTACATTACTTGCATCTGTTCTCACCACGAAGTCCTGTGTCAAATCAGGCAATTTGAGAATAGGCTTGCTAGTGAGTTTATCCTTTAACTCTTGAAAAGCTAATTCACATTGCGCAGTCCAAACAATTTTATCTGGAAGTCCCTTGCAAGTCAGATCAGTCAGAGGAGCACAAATAGAGTTAAAATCTTTGATATATTTTTGGTAAAATCCACATAACGACACGAATGATCGCACGTCCTTTTTTGTTTGTGGTCTAGGTGCTCTCTGCAGTTTTTCCAAGTTCTTGGGGTCAGGGGTCATGTTACCCTGATATACAGTGTGCCCCAAGAATTCCAACTCTTTGCATCCAATACAACATTTTGTTCGCCTAGCAGTTAAGTTCGCCTCCCTAAGCCTATCAAATAACATTTTTAGAGAGTTAATGTGTTCTTCAAATGTCTCTGTGGCGACGAGAATATCATCCATAAAATTCGTGATACATGGGTTATTCAAGGGATCCAACAATTTGCGCATCATCCTTGAAAATACACTCGGAGCATTTTTCAATCCGAATGGTAGCATATTGAATTCATAATGTCCTTCCGAGGTGCTAAACGCTAAATAAGGTCTCACTTCAGGCTTCACTGGAATCTGGTAATAGCCTTTACTAAGATCCACCTTTGAAAAGTATTTTGCCTTGTTTAATCTGGCAAATAACTGTTTTGTGTCTGGTAATGGATCCACTTGTCCTTCTGTGACAGCATTCAGTTTCCTGTAATCTATGCACAGTCTATGTTCCCCAGACGGTTTCCTCAACAAAACTACACTGGAGCTAAAAGATGATTCACTGTGTGAAATAATCCCCTTCTTCAACAAATATTCTATTTCTTCTTTCAATGCCTTCTCCTTCGCGAACGGAATAGAATAGGCTCTCATACAGATTGGGTTTGAGTCTACAAGTTTCATGTCATACTGTAGCAAATTTCTATGTCCTGGTTTATCTGTTAAGACATCTGTATGTTCCTCTAGAACCTGTTGAACTCTCTCCCTCTGATTTTTAGTCAGGTGCTTACTGACTTTTACTTGTGCCGCTGTTTCACAAGGATGTAATGGGTATTCATGTGAGGTGAGTGGTTCCTTTTGCATTTGAGTTGCGATAGCCAAGGTCAGTAAGGGGGTGCTTTCCTGGAGTGGTCTGTCCAGATACTTCTTTAACAGGTTTACATGATAAACTTTCTCCTTCCCCTTTTTGTCAATTTTATAGTTTGTTCTAGACACCTTCTCTAGAACCGTATATGGACCTTGCCATCCAATTTGTAATTTATTCTGGCTGCCGGGTAGTAGAAGAAGCACCTTCTCTCCCACAGCTAATTCTCGGTCCTTTGCCTTCCTATTAAAATATGCTGCATGTTTCTTCCTGGCTTGCCTCAAATTATCATTTGCCAGTTTCCATCCAGCTTTCAGACGAGTGGTCAGTTCGTTCACATATTGATAAGATGAGGTAACAGTCTCTTCTGCCTTCTCATCTGTCCAGGTCCTTAATAAGGATTCCAATGGACCTTTTATTGGCCTCCCAAATAGCAGAGTTGCGGGAGCCATCCCGGTTGAACTATGTGGTACCTCCCGATACGCAAACAACGCGGCGGGCAGGAATTGATCCCACAGATCCGGTTTTTCGTGTGCCAGCTTCCTCAGGATAGAAATGAGAGTCCCATTGAACCTCTCTACCTGGCCGTTCCCTTGTGGATGGTACGGACTACAATGAAAGTGTCTGGCTTGAACTAGCTTAAAAACTTCTTCCGTTAGTTTCCCCTTGAACTGTGAGCCATTATCAGTCAAGATTTGATGCGGGAATCCTAATCTTGTGAATATTGTAAGTAGTGCCTCTGCTACATGTTTTGAATCAATTGATGGCATGGTTTCCGCCTCTCCCCACATAGAACAAGTGTCCACCAGAGTAAGGATGTAACTGTTCCTCCTCTTGGTCCGAGTGAGAGGTCCCACAATATCCACTGCAACCCTCTCAAAAGGTGTTCCCACTATGGGCATTTCCCCTAGAGTTGCAGGAGCAGTCCAGTGCTTTGGAGCTACCCTTTGACATTCTGGACAGGATTTGACATATCTTTTTATATCCTCCGTTATCCCTGGCCAGAAGTAATGACAAGCTATACGCTGTCCTGTGGCGCTGATCCCCATGTGACCACTGAAGGGAATCGCATGCCCGAGTTCCATCACTTTATCCATATATGAAGAACCAGTGGGAAGAACCAGCTGGTTGTGACCATTTGTTCCAGTTCCGGCCTTCCTATATAATAATTTGTTCTTCATAAGGTATTCTCCTTTGCTTGGAGGTGTGTGGCATTTGGGCAATTTTTTAAAACATGGCTTGAGTGTCCTATCCTCAGCCTGCGCCTTCCTCATCTCCTCCGGATGAGCATTTATAGGTTCACCTTCTTCTTCCTTTTTCTGTGACCTGGTCTGCACTGTCGCCATGATCACAGGTCTCTCGGGATTCCCCAAGAAGACGTACCTACACCCCAATATCAGAGGGTAGATTGGTTCATCTATCACTGCTGCTCTGATTTCTCCTTCCACATAGCGAGTTTTCACCGTTATCCTTGCGATGGGAAGTGTCATGAGTGGTATGTCCTTAGTCGCCCCTTGTATTTCCACTGTTTCTGTGGTATACTGACTTGGATCCACTAGGCTAGACTTCACAACTGAATCATAATCCAAACCTGTATCATAAAGGTACCTTATGGTGACCCCATTACAAATAACATCCTCACAAACTGGGGGGTGATAAGGTTCCTGCTGTCCATTAGGATTAACCTTTAATCTTTGAGTCCCCGACTTCATTGCAGCAATGTTTGAAGGTTTCCTTCTACAAAATTCGGTGTTATGGTTGTCTTTCTTACACCATTTGCACCATCTTTTTCCTTGGTTAACGGTTTTCTTTCATTATATTTTTGGTCATTGAACTGTGAGTTTCTGTCACGATAGTCATTTCTTGGCCTATCAAAGTTTGTCCTGCCTTTATTACCCTGTTCTCGGTTATCAAATTTATTAAATTGCTGTGGAGCTTTAAAATTTTCTATGTGCTTCTTTTTAGTGCCACTTACCTCTGCCTGGGCTGCCTGATACCTCTCAGCGACATTTAAAACCTCCCCCAACCTTTCTGCACCTTGTTCCATGAGAAATTTTCTCAAGTCTGGAGCCATGGACTCTCTTAATTGCTCTATCATGATCATTTCTTTAAGATCTTGGGTCTTCCCCAGAGCAGTCCATTTCTCCAAATAGGTTTCCAGTCTGGCAGAGAATTGGTGGTATGTCTCCCCAGACAACAGTTTGGCATTTCTAAATTTCTTACGGTAAAATTCACCATTTTTTTCGTATCTTAATAACAAAGCCTGCTTTAGCATGTCATAATTGTCTTGGTCTTCTCTGTTCATTTTTGCGAAAACTTCATAAGAAGTACCTCTCAATCCCTGTGATAACTTTAAACTCCACCTCTCTCTCTCTCTCTAACCCATATGTAGTAGCTAATAACTCAAAACGACTGAGGTACCCCTCGATGTCATCGTCGTTCTCAACAAAATGGTTTAAATGAAACCCCATAGCCGAGTTTGAGACTCCCTGACTAGCTGCAGCATCTGAGGCAAAAGGGCTGGCACCGTTTTCAGGAGCATGGCCTTGTAATTCCAGCTCCCTTAGTCGTAATTCATGCTCCCTTTGCAACCTTCTATCTTCTGCCTCCCTTTCGGCAGTCAACCTTTTTTCTTCTGCTTCCCTTCTCTTATCTTCTGCCTCCCTTTGCACGCCGTTAGCACAGCAGCTGATCTGAACTTTGCCAGCTCAGCTATCACACAAAATAACACTGACCAGGGTAAATCTAATTACTTAATGACAGGTAATTCTAATTAATTAATTAATTAACTAACTGACTGTGAAGATTCACCAACTTTGATTTTTCACTTTTATTTTAAGGGACCCTTTTAAATTTTGACAATTTGTCCCCACTAGTTTAGTTCTCCCACCAGGAGATTTTAATATTTATGATTATCTAATTATCCCTGGACAAGACCCCAATATTGTAGTGGATTTGATGGTATTGTATGGTGGTGATGTTACCTAGTGTAATGAATGAGGTCAGCTGTGAGGGCTCCTGAGATAAATGTTGATGCGAATTACAGAAGGCCCTTCTTACTACCACTTACGACCTCAAACATATCTTTTTTTCTAATGAATGTAGCTACGTTAAAAGTCTAGGGTACTGAAATGTAATGTGTTGTAGTAGATTACCCACACACACAGAGATATTTAATAAGTCTAATAATAATAATAATATAATGTATAACACACTGAACTAACTCAGGCTGTTTTAGTTTTAAATCTTTTGGTAAATTTATTTGTTCTGATCCAAACGTTTGTTGGTCAGAACCTATGAAATATTATGGAGTTATAAATGGAATGCATAATTATATGACATAATAAAATGGAATGTGATTACAAAGGTATGTTATAAGTCTAGTTAATATTAATTATACCTGTCACAAAAAGTAGGGGATATTGAATTTAAAAGTTATCCAAAGACAATATATTTCAAATTAGTTCATTTATTCCTTCGTACAAGTAAACTTGAGCATCATAACAAGACATTTGCTGTATAAGGAGTATTATGGCTTTACTCACATGATTTTAGTAGCACTGGCAACCAAGGCGGGGTAGGTACTTCATTTTCACAAAAATATTCCAATATTTCTAAAAACGTGTAGGGCCCCCGTTTGCCGCTAAACATGCATTGCAATGACGTCTCATACTGCAAATAAACCTTCTGATGTTGTCTTGAGGAATTCTCTGCCACTCCTGCTGAAGGGCCTGGGCTAACTGCTGAAGAGTCTGTGGAGCGGCTGGACCTTGTTGGACGCGTCTATTCAGAAGGTCCCACAAATGCTCAATAGGAGACAGGTCGGGGGACATCGGCGGCCACGGTAACGTTCGGCTATGCTGCATCTGAAGGTGATCTTGGACGACGCGAGCACGGTGAGGACGTGCATTGTCATCCTGGAAGATGAAATCTGGTCCGTGCCGTTGAGCAAATGGCACAACGATAGGCTCGATGATGTTGTCACGGTAGTAGAGCCATGTGATATTGACCTGGCATATGTGAAGGTCGGTCCTGTCATTCATACAGATGCCTGCCCACACCATTACACTGCCACCTCCATAACGGTTGTGTGCAACAGTTGCAGGAGGCTGGTAACGCTCACCTCGCTGTCGCCAGACACGTATTCGACGATCATGAAAATCCAAAACGAAACGGGACTCATCAGAAAACATCACTGATGCCCACTGTTGATCGGTCCACCGATGATGACGTTGGCAAAAATCCATTCTTGCTCACCTGTGTTGTGGTGACAGGGGCAAAGCTACAAACTGTCTGCGTGAGGCCAGTTGCACTTGGTGCAAACGGTTTCGTACTGTCTGAGTTGAGACCCCGATCCCAGTGGTCTGTTGAAGGTGTTGCTGAAGTTGAGTATCATTTAGAGTCCGAGTTCTGAGGGCCTGAGTAACAAGAAGTTGATCTTGGCGGCGTGTAGTGACTCTTGGGCGGCCAGTCCGAGGCAGATCAGCCACTGTGCGGAAATTTTGATACCTGTTCCACAGTCTGCTGACAACTGACTGTGAAACATTGAGGTTCCGAGCAACATCCACTTGCCGACTTCCGGTTTGCAACATGCCTATGCCTATCCATCTCTGCTGTTCTGTCAAACGTTCCATGACGAAGAAAAGAAATTTTATCTGTTGCAGAGTCTTTTTATACCTGTCCATGGTGAGTAGTGTTCATCAAACTCGAGATACACGCATTTTTGTGAAAAAGAATAATGTGTGAACTTTACGGATGGGCCCCACCTCTGTTCTTGGGATTGGCTTACTCATCACGAGTCACCAGGTCAACATGATATTGCACGTGAGAGTGGAGAAGAGCGTGCTCGATATGTCCATACAACCATTAAATTACGAAATCCACTCTTTTGTAAAATAATACATACCATCTTAAAATATCCCCTACTTTTTGTGACAGGTATATATTAGATTGTCCCCAGGAGACTATTACTGAATGTACTGTTGGGGTGGTATCATCACGCCCAGTCTATGACTACCAAATGTTGTCCATTGACTTATGGGATGAATACATGGTTTATTTTCCCACAATGGTATGTCTTTATTTGATGGTGAATTAGTTGATAAATTAGTTGATAAATTCGTCGGTAAATCAGTTGGTGAACTTCCAGCAGGCCAGATCTCACTTATCTCGACTGCGTCGATCTTGTACAAGAGTCTGGTGGCCCCTCCTCTCCGTGCTGGGGGATAATATACGGCTGCTCTGACACAATGTTAGACTGCACTGGTCCACGCTTGTGTATATTAAACAGCATTCGGCACCTCTTCGGTGCCAAACAGAAACTCACAATTCTGAAATAAAAGTTTTGTGGCATGTGTCAGAACTCTACCAACTGAGCCACTTCTGCACACAACACTACACAACAACACCACACAGACTGGGTCAGATCTCTCTGACCACACAGTACATCTTACCTAGTTGTTTTCATATAGTACTAGTTCCCCAAGACTACCTTGCATCTGAGATATGTTCAATAGTTTCCTTCTAGTCAATAGGATAGGTGATATGTTCCACTGATCTCAACAATAGATCCGCCTTCATAGTTTTAGTAGGCGTCCATATATTTTGTTTGTCTCTAGACCCTGAACTTGGGCTGGGGATCTAGAGCGAGCACTTACTTGTCGCTGAATTCAAATAACAATCAAGTATCGTAAAAGTCCAAGAAATGACTGTTTCTGACACGAGCTAAAGTCGTTTTTTTTGTCCATTTCCTTACCCTCTGTCAACTAGTGACGTGAATTTTTTTCTTTTTTCTTACCAATTGCGTCTTTTAGCCTTGCGATCTTCAAACACGTGTTCAATCATATTTTTCCTTTTGGTGTCCTCCGTTCTCTCCCGTCTACAAAGGGTAAACGTTTCGTCTGCACGTCTAACTCGTTAGTTTTAAATGGTGGTGGGAAAGGCTGGCATGGGCGAGCATGTCTCCTAGTATCTTACGCATTATTTTTAACCCTACATTTTATCGTTAAATTTGGAGATATTTTAACGTTGTATCATGGTAAATTCATCACACTTTCTCAACCGTTTTATTATGCAAGACCCTTGAAATAATTTTCAGGTCTCAGAGAAGCCCTGCATTAAATTTATTATTATTTCTACATCTCATGGTACCTTAGCGTGATCAGTAAGTTGTAAATATAATACTTACTTACTTAGTCGTTCCCATTCTACCGTGAGGTGTAGAGGTTTGGAAGAGAGAGCGCCAAACTATCCTATCGGCTGTCTTCCTCCTGGCCTGGTTCCATTCTAGTCCTCGTTCCTTCAAAGATTGTCTAATGTTGTCCTCCCAGCGGACTCTCGGTAGTCCTGGGGGTCTGGATCTCTGGCTCTTTGTTTCCCGTGCTTGTCGTGGTAGCCGATCTTCTCCCATTCTGCAGACATGGCCAAACCATCTTAGTTGGGACTGTTCTACTTGGATCTGCAAGGGGTGGGATTTTAGGCCTTGACGTATCGTCTGGTTGCGGACCATGTCTCTTCTTGTTACTTCAACCACCTTCCACAGATACCTCATTTCTGAGGTTTGGATCTGGCTTTTATGGGTTGTAGTCATTGCCCATGACTCGCATCCATATGTCAAGACTGTAGATATAATAATCCAATAAAAATTGTCCATGATCTTTTGAATAGAGAATTATTTCTTCTTTCTGTGGATCAGTTTATTTTGGCCAACTTATTTAGTTACTCTTTTTGTGTGGGTCCCTCTTCCCACAAAGGATGTCAACTCTTGGGTCCCTCTTCCCACAAAGGATGTCAACTCTTGGGTCCCTCTTCCCACAAAGAATGGCAACTCTTTTGTCCCTCTTCCCACGAAGGATGTCAACTCTTGGGTCCCTCTTCCCACAAAGGATGTCAACTCTTGGGTCCCTCTTCCCACAAAGGATGTCAACTCTTGGGTCTCTCTTCCCACAAAGGATGTCAACTCTTGGGTCCCTCTTCCCACAAAGGATGTCAACTCTTGGGTCACTCTTCCCACAAAGGATGTCAACTCTAATGCAAGTCGGATGAAACTTCTGTTTTTTATTTTTATTTTTTTATATGTCCTGCTTGATTTTTTTAAAAACTTTATCCAAGTAAGTCTAAAAGTCTTCTAACAAATCTCTTTTCTACACGATGCAAACGAAATATGGTATGTCCAAAAGTGAACACGGTCCAATTGCACACTCCCTTACGAGGATGCTCGGTCACCACCCACTACTGTAAGGGCTAACATCACGCGAAAAGTTAAAAAAAATGACGTTTATTAAAAGTTATATTAATCACCATCTCTCGCGGAACACTAGAGTTCCGTGGAACCCCGGTTGAGAAACCTTGGTGTAGAATTTAGTTCCCTTTATATATTAGATATAACGTGTTTTTTTATCCTTGAGGGTTTTGCCTTCTTGTTGCGAGGCACGTTCCTTTCAACGTAGAGTTAAGTCCGTCGGTTATATCACAGCGCAATTTGAAATTAAACAATGAGTGAACTCCGTTAACAGAAGTATCTTCTTCTTCTTCCTCGTTTATCCTGAAAAGGACGTTGGTTGCGTTGTGTCCGTTTACAGCGAAGCTGCGGTATTTCCGCCTTTCGGCCGACACATCCGACTTCAACATGGCATTTTTGGGGACCGGGTTTGCCTTCCCTCTTCGATCCCTACTCCTCAGCCAGACTGCAGTGATGCAGCCTGTTTCCAGGACCACCACGTGGAGGTGGAGTAGGGTCTTTAACAGAAGTATAAAAGGTAAAGGTTGTCCCATAGCAGAAACTTGCCGTAGGGGAGTGAAGTGTTATAGACTTTGCTATACTAGATCCAGCATCGAGAAGTGGTGTGACCAGTTTCATTCCACGCTGCCTTTTCCTCCATAACTCAAGTGCAAAGTCAGGTACCTTTTTACAGCTGGGTAGATTGAGGCGTGTCGGCACCGTGAATCGAACCCGGCACCTGTTCCCCAAGAGACCATCGCTCTAACCATTCCATCAATCGGACGTTTAACAGAAGTATTGTGTTGATCAAATAATCCCTGACAAGGACTACTAGCTTCAGTCACCAAGGATACAGAAGCCCTGAAAAAGGTCTAGTGGCGCAAATATCGCAGCTTCGCTGTAAACGGACACAACGCAACCAACGTCCTTTTCAGGACGAACGAGGCAGAAGAAGAAGACACTAAAGTGATAGCTTATTATTAGCCTCAAACATTCTAGGTTTTCTGTCATACCTCGGAGGTCGCGGTGGCTAAGAGGTTGTAATAGTCCAGGCAGCTTGGTGCATTATTATTATATTATTATTATTCCTTTGACCGCCGACCGACTAAGCAGTCTTCGGCCATAACACCTTGCGGCGTCATTAGGGCAACAAGAAATCGTCCGTTGTTCCGTCACACCTAGCGGCGTATATTGGTACAACAGACTTTTAATTGTTGTTTCTGTGATCCATGTGACAAGCAAGCGGTAGATCAATCCGCTGTGCCCCGAACTTGCCCTCATGTGTACTCTACTCCTGTCGCTATAAAACCATTTCGCCATGCCTCCCAGACGCCCGTCCAGCCAAAATCTTTTCGGGACCGAAGGTCCTCGAAAAAGGGCAGTCTGGCAGACACAGTTCCCACTCACTGCCTCTACTGCGCTGGGAGGACCCGGCAACCGGGACCACACACAGCCTTGAGAGGACAAAGATCGCCTTAAAGGAAGCTTGGTGCATGCGTGACTGTTTATGTGACTGTTTATATGACTGTTTATGTGACTGTTTATGTAGCAGGCTTTTTAGAACCCTGGAACGTGAAGACCAGAATACAGTGCCACTATAAGTATGATGTTGTTGTGACCCGTGATGAAGTAGTGGTAGTATTAGCTTACCTGCAAATGCAACGTAACGTTCTCTGTCACGCGGGATGGCAAACAATTGACGACACCCATCATGGCTTTTTGAAAATATTTATTAGATAAAGATGAACACCCAGGATTATAAGTTAATGAATATATGACAACGCCCCTTCGTCACCACTTCAAACTTGCTATATACAGCTGTACAAACAAATTTCTCTTTAAATGTTCTCAAACTAATCAGCATCAAACATTCTTCTAGGGTATCTGGATTGTATGGTAGGTCTGCCAATGGCAGGGGATATAAATTTTGATCCCATTAAATTACTGCTGTAGCTGACACGTTCTTTTACTTCCCTTGCACAGTTTTCACCAATGAATTATTTATGAAATGATTCTGTCAAAACGCCAATGTAAACTGCTTGAAAATTGTTTCAAAATATTATGTTATAAACGTTACTGTTCCTTTCTATGTGAATTAAAATACTAGATTTTCTCATTATCTTCTCGTCATATAACTTATCTGCCATCCGCATCACGCATTAAGTGCTATGTCTTAGCACATCATAATTCTGCCATCCACATCACAAGATAGGTACTATCTGCAGTTCCCCAGATAGAAACTGTGCTCTTGCGTGATCATATCTCTATAGTCCTTTTCACATTCCATCACTTGTATCACCCCTTCACATAATAATAGATCTCCGTCCGCATAGTAACACTAATTATCTCATTTATTCATAATCCACGCCTTGAGAACCATTGTTCTACTAATGTTCTTTATATATCTATATAGAAAATAAGTATTACTACTGTTTCTCCTATCACTCACAAAAATATCTACGAAGTTCCTATCTTCAACTACCACATCGTCGTGCAACGATGGTCGCACTGTCGTCGTGGACACGTCTGCTTTTTTCTACCATTTTCGTCTTGAATGCCTGAAGAATCTCTCTTCTCAAGATTTGCTTTCTAGTTTCTAAAAGATGCCCTTCAACATCTCTTCGTCTGGTCAATCACCCTTGCGTTTGTCCTTCAAAAATAACGACCAAAAAATGGTTCACTAATTAGATCGTCCATTTAGTCGTAATGTGGTAGGAGTGGCTAAGAGGTATTTCGTCCGCCTCAAATTTTAGCGGTGCCGGGTTCGATTCCCAGTTGAGGGAATATGATTTATGGAAAGAAATTTTTTTTTTCAGAACCAGTGGTCCTAATGATGTCATACTTCCCCCTGGTCACCTGGGTAGTAAGATCGGATAACTAGCCTTCACGGATAAGGGCAAAAAAATAGGAGGTGCCGTGTGCAAGTTGCGCACGTTAAAAATCCCACAGCTGTTGGAAATCGTAAAGTGTATGCCTATCAAAATTTAAAAATTAGAAACCTACACACCACTAAAATATTTATAGAATGTGTGATTCCTATACACACACATTGGAATTCTCGCCGGTGCTACGGAGTTCGTGCACTGTGCTGAGATCCTCATTGTGTGATCTAATGGAGGAGATCGGAGCACTGATGGAGTAGTCCGTGTGCAATGAAGATAGTCCTTAAAACCAAAACCATTTAGTCGTAAACAAATCAGTTCTAACCTTCAGGTCATAGTTCCAAAGAACATACGTGGGAACAGTTTAGCTACTAAAAAATCGTACCTTGTTCTACCTTGTTTCGTCTTTGTTGGCGTTACTAATTCAGTGTGTAATCTTTTTGGTCAAATCTCCCTATAGTTAGAAAAACATCACGTTTATTTATCCAGTTTAGATTATAAACCAACAGAGTTTGATTCCGCCAAGGTTCACTTTTTTTACTCTAAGCCACACTGATAGCAAAAAGACAGAAGTAATGGTCGTCTCAAAGAAAATGGCTTCGCCAGAATGTACTATCCAAGTAAATGGAACAGTTTTAAAACAGGTCAATAGATTCAATTACCTGGGAACATTAATAACAACGGATGGAAGATGCATTTCATAAGTGAAGAGCAGAATAGCTCAGGAAAAAGAGCATTCTATAAAATGAAGAGTATTTTGTGCAACGGTTCTTTGTCTGTGGAAGTAAGAAAGAGAGTTCTTCATTGTTATATAGAACTGTTACGAGTGTATTTGTGCACTTCGGTACATTCTTAAAGTGAAGGCATTGCTGTGTACAGATGGGATTGCACCACGACGCACCACTAGTGAAACCGCACCATTGTAATTATTAGTGACGTCAATTTATGAGCAAAAGATTACGTATGCGCTTCTGCTTAAGACGTGTAACTCTCTTCCGACTATGTTCTTCAAGGTGTTCGGACGCATGTATGAGAGCTCCGATTTTGTGTAGATGTCCTCTGCATGATCTTCATATTCAATGAAGAATATATATTTCTGTGTATGCCTGTGATGGCTGGATATTAGAGGAAAGTATTAACTACGATATTAATTGACTTTTCGACGTATTAGACATGCAGCGTAAGTCAAGGACATTATGACTATTACTGACGGTACTTTTGCCTACCGTCATCGTATCTTCTTTCTATGATCCTTAGCTGCCGACCGTCAAAGCAGTCAGTGGCCATCACGCCTAGTGGCGTCTTGTAGGGCAACAACAAATTGATTCCGCTTTGCTCGGTCGGCGGCCATCCTTCGTACAGTGCCGCAACTCTGGTTCATTTTTTGCATCTCAGCCTCCACAGTCCTCCGCCAGGTTGTTTTTGGTCGGCCTCTTTTTCGTTTTCCTTCAGGGGTCGAAAGCTGCCATCACCGGTGTCAATACCGTGTCGAGGTATGGCGGCTTGCGTACCCTGATTACGCCCAGAGCTATGCTAGCGGGAGTTTTACTCCTGGAAGATTCTACCAAGCTGGACAGGTTTGCGCGGGCAGGGGTCAGACTAAAGCAGACACCCTGGTCCTCTAGGTTGGGGGTTTTAGCATAGTGCTGACACCCCTGTCTATGTAAAACAAAATTGAAGTTACGGAAACAACAACGTCATCGTATCTGATGGCTTATTACTATGAAAGCGCATGCCACTATATTGCATGAATATGGAGCTCATCAATTTGTCCAGTGTCAAGTTAATGTATACAAATTACTATGAAGTGAACTTTACTCATTCGCGTTATATGTTGCACTGTTCATACGTTCCAGTTCTAACACTAATAATAAGGTCAAGGGAAGATGCTATAAAACGTATGTAACAAGAACCAATTCTGATGTGTGGGAGTGAGTCATTTATACTCCTATAGTAAACAAGTAGGGAAAGCACTAGAGGCCACAAAAAAAAAAAAAAAAGAGTAATGAGAATGTCCTTAAAGAGGTCAATGCGCAAAGGAAACTTATTTCACAAGTTAGACAGAGGCAATCCACTTATTTTGGCACGTTAAGAGAAGAGTAAAACTGGAATATATAGTAAAAACAGGAAAGATTGAAGGGAAAAGAGATAGATGGAGACGAAAGGATCAAATACTTGACAGTTTGACATCTCAGACGTTAGGGACTTTTGTGTTTGGATATGCGCCCTAATATAACAGACTAGGTTGAACGGGATGCGCCTCGCCAAAACGAGGCAAAACTTTATAAAAAAAAAAGTTTGACATCGTGACACGGAAAGAAATCAGCAGCAGAACTGATACATTGTATTGAAGACACGAAGCTGCGAAGAGACATGATCTCCTACGCCACTAGGCATGGTACTCGAAAAAAAAGAAGAAGCTACCCAGGTCATTACAAAAGTCTTTCGTTTATTGTTGTCAACTTGTCGTATTCGGTCACAATCAAGTAATGCCGCGTCTTTTCACCATAAACCAATTATATGTCAAGCTACCCTGAACTCAGTTGGAGAATGCAACAGTCATGTAGAATAATTTCACTGGTCTCACTGTTTCAGCTAGATCGCTAGAATATGCTAATGAGCTTGTGTGCGTGCGTGTGAGTGTGTGTGTGTGTGCGTGTGTGTGTGGTGTGTGTGTGTGTGTGTGTGTGTGTGTGTGTGTGTGTGTGTGTGTGTGTGTGTGTGTGTGTGTGTGTGTGTGTGTGTGTGTGTGTGTGTGTGTGTGTGTGTGTGTGTGTGTGTGTGTGTGTGTGTTGGTTCATTTACAGTACAGCCTGACAAAGCCCGCCTCTTCTCGCTTGCTAGCTGGTGCATTCCATTCTCTGTTACAATGTATGGTGTCCGCATTTAAATATAATTGATGGACATTTTTTCTGAGTCAGTGGTTCCTATTGATGGCTTACTTTTCTGTACTGTTCCATGCTTTCTGCCAGTAACTGTTCATACTTATTTTTTACTTCGACAAGATATTTTTGTTTTATATCTGGTTGTTTCAATGCTGATATTTCTATCTGGGGTTCCTCATTTCTTCAGTTTCCTGTTCTTTTCAGCTTTATATTTACTTTGATGACGACCGGATTGTGATCTGAATTTATGTCGGCGCGAGGATGTGTCTTTGCACTTAAATCTATGTTTTATCACGATAAAGTCAATTTGATTTCTTGTTACATCTCCTGGGCTTTTCCACGTGCATAATTTCCTTGGGTAATATACTTGCTGATAGGAAAGTTAAATTAGTGATTGCGTCTTTAAACTGTCTAGGTCGTCCACGGGTTCTATATACCATAGTTGTGTGAGTATCATGAGAATGACCTCAGCCAATAATGCATTTTTTGTTGGGTGCAAAATTCGCTGAGCGTCCTTTCACGATATATTGTCTCAGCAAGGCGATGGCGGTGTTTGGTTGGTCCTAGGTTCAATTCCCGGTAAGCCTATCACTTATATTTTCTTTTGTGTTGTCTAGTGTCATCTTTTATGTCCAACGAGTACCTGTTAATTACCTTTATTTATTTACTAATTTATTTACTGTTCACAGGACTCAAGGTTTCCTCCATTATTTATTTAAGAGTTCATCCATCCGTAACTTTAACCTACTCGTCTATTCTGTATTAATTCGTCTTCCACTACACATTACTGGACACAAGTATTTCGGCCTTTATTTGGTCAATACTTGCTGATAATAATAATAATAGCCCCTTCAGTCATAACTGACTATGGGAATGCGCCCCTGAGGTGACATCCCTCAGCTGCTTATTTTCCTGGTGCGTGCTCCTTTTGACGTTTTCTCCCCTCCTCTGCTTGTTGTGTGAGCCTCTCTTCGCCCAATCTGAGGTGGCGCCGTAAATAGCATCGCCACTTAGTGCGATCGGCAGCTTCATCCTCCCATGTTGCTGGATCCATGTCCAGTGCCCTCATATCTTTCTTGCACACATCTTTGAAACTCCGCTGTGGTCGCCCAACTGTTCTCTTGCCATCTGCTAATTGTCCGTAGAAGATATCTTTTGGGATGCGACCATCTTCCGCGCGGCGAACATGGCCAAGCCAGCGAAGTCTGCGCTGTCTAAGCAGTGTATACATACTTTGAAGGCCAGCACGTGACAACACCTCGACATTTGTCACTTTATCTTTCCACGAAATGCCGAGGATGCGGCGTAGACACCGTAAATGGAAGGTATTGAGCCTTCTTTCTTGCTTAGCATAGGTCGTCCAGGTCTCGCTGCCATCTAGGAGTGTGCTGGTGACGCAGGCATTATATACCGCAGCTTTGGTCTTCATTGTGAGTTTGGAGTTTCCCCAAACACGCGATGTGAAGCGGGCAAAGGTAGCTGCAGCTTTGCCAATGTGGCTGTCGATTTCTGTATCCAGTGAGAGTTTGTCATTGATGGTAGACCCTAGGTATGTGAAGTGGTGCACCACTGCCAATTCATAGTTATCGATAGTGATAACTGGTGAAGCACCCGCATCCTGACTCAGCACATTCGTTTTCTTTAGACTTATTGTGAGGCCAAAGTCCTTGCATGCTTTAGTGAAGCGATTCATCAAGTTCTGAAGCTCCTGTTGGCTTTGAGTGACGACTGCAGCATCATCAGCGAACAACAAGTCTCTTATAGTGACCCTTCTGATTTTTGTTTTTGCCTTCAGCCTTGAAAGATTAAACAGACGGCCATCTGACCTAGTGTGAAGGCATATTCCTTTAGTTGCATCTCTCAATGCATGTTTCAAGAGTAAGGCAAAGAAGATTCCGAAGAGGGTCGGAGCCAGAACACAGCCTTGTTTAACTCCGCTTCGTATGTCAAAGGGCTGTGACGTGCTTCCAGCATATTGGACTGTTCCCTTCATGTCGTCATGGAATGACTTTATCATTTCCAGCATTTTAGAAGGGCAGCCTATTTTCAGGAGGATTTTGAAGAGTCCATCCCTACTGACCAGGTCAAATGCTTTTGTGAGGTCTATAAAGGCGATACATAAAGGCCTTTTCTACTCTCTTGATTTTTCCTGAAGCTGGCGGACAGAGAAGTTCATGTCTGTTGTTGATCTACCAGCTCTAAATCCACACTGTGACTCTGGATATATGCGCTCAGCTAACTTGTGTAGTCGTATTAGACGACTTTGGCAAAAACCTTACCAACAATACTAAGAAGAGAGATGCCTCTGTAGTTATTGCAATCACTTCTGTCTCCTTTTATTTTTGTACAGTGTTACAATCTTGGCATCTCGCATGTCTTGAGGAATAGTTGTCTCTTCCCAGCACTGGCACAGCATCCTATGCAGGGGATGTAATAGCGTGCTCTTAAAGCATTTGATTAAATCAGGAGGAATCCCATAACTGCCAGGTGCTTTGCCAGAGACCAAGCTATCAATGGCCTTGCTGAGTTCCTCTAATGTTGGTTCGGCATCCAGCTCCTCCATAGTTGGCAGACATTTGACAGCATCAAGGGCTGCAGGCGTAACGGTATTTTCTCTAGCATAAAGCTCAGAGTAGTGCTCGACCCACCTCTCCATCTGCTTACCCTTATCGGTTAGCTTCTCTCTGCTGATGGTTTTTAGCGGTGCCGTCTTACTTTTTTGGGGGCCAAGTGCTTTCTTTATACCGTCGTACATTTGTTTAATGTTGCCTGTTTGCGCTGCGATCTGGATGCTCTCACTGAGCTGGAGCCAATAGTCATTTGCACAGCGTCGAGCAGTTTGTTGAACTTTGCTTCTCGTAGCCTTCACGATCTGTAGGGTTCTAGCACTCGGTGAACGTTTGTATTCATTCATAGCACTGCGCTTAGCTTCAATGACAGGTGCCATCACATCTGATGAAGCATCAAACCAGTCATTTGATTTTGCCGTTTTCTTACCAAAGGGGGCAAGTGCAGTACTTTGAATGGTGTTCCGTAGATGCTCCCAGTTCTCTGTAATAGTATCACCATGCTGAGGGCTGCTGAGCACTTTCTTGAAGGTCGCAGTAAATTGAGCGATCATGACAGGGTCTGACATCTTGCTGGTATCAATGCGTGGTTTCCCTTCATGTCTGACACGATAGAGTTTTCTTGGTTGTGCTCTGATTTTGCAGCAAACCAAGGAGTGATCTGTATCACAGTCTGCACTATGGTACGAGCGCGTGGAGAGCACAGACCTGAGAAGTGGCCTTTTGACGAGAATCAGGTCCAGTTGGTGCCAGTGCTTGGATCGTGGGTGTCTCCATGATAACTTATGCTGGGGTTTTGTCTGAAAGTAGGTGTTGGTCACGCAGAGGTCATGGTGGACACAGCTCTAAGAGCCGTCGTCCATTTTCATTCATCTTGCCAATACCAAACCTGCCCAGACATGAAGGCCATGAAACATTATCGGCACCAACTCTAGCGTTAAAGTCACCAAGGAGAACAAGCTGTTCTTGCCTAGGTATGCTTTTGATGACTGCTGCTAGATTCTCGTAGAACTCATCTTTAGTTTCTAAGGCAGAGTACAGAGTAGGAGCATACACACTGACAAGGGTGATGGGACCTGTGCTAGTTTGCAGTCGGAGCGTTAACAGGCTTTCTGATCCATTCTCGCCTGGTTCAACCATTTTAGTTAGGGATTACTTGACCGCAAAACCTACTCCGTGTTCTCTAGTTTTATTAAGATCTTTCTCTTGCCAATAAAATGTGTAGTCCTTCTCGCTCACCGTTCCAGAGTCAGCTAGGCGCGTTTCCTGAAGAGCAACTATATCCACCTGAAGTCGTTTAAGCTCATCATTAATTATGGCTGTCTTCCTTACATCGTTTACGTCCTGTAGGTTTTCGGATAGTCCAGTCAACATTGTCCGGACGTTCCAGCATCCCAATCTGAGAGTTTGCTTATTTATATTATTCTGATAATTGCTTGGTGCAAAATTTTCTGTCCACAGTTCGCGTTTGACCCTAATCCCCATGCACCCAATGGGGAAAGCAGACAGTGGCGGGACAACACCTTATTGACTGGGGGCTGCCAAGCTTGAAGCGGGCGGTAGCTGTCCAGTGAGATCCTAGAACCTCTCCCACTGTCGGAAGTAGCCCCTGGCGCCATGCCCTACGCCAATTGGGCAAAATGCTTATAACCGGTAACTGCTACTTCCCGTGTTTTGCCGACACCTATAGGGTGAAGCTGGAGTGTCCTCTCCAGGGCGCGAGCTTGGGCACAGTTATATGGAGATCAAGCTGTTGCCCATGCAGCATGTTTCCCCTCTCCACACAACTGGTAGATCCAAAGGAACGGCAGTAGCCGATACAGTTTGGTACCAGCCACGTCGCAGGAATTGCCAAAATAATGTCGAATCGACATTAGATTGCCTTAGGGACTCCGACTCCGGATTTATCCTCAGGGTTTACTCCCGAAGCCAATTCCATAAATGGATATTCCCGCAAGAGAGCGGTGGTTTGAATTTAGAGTTTCTTCTCTTAGATAAGCTACCAACCAAGGATCACGAGCCCTATCTACCCGAAGCTGCTGGTTTTAAGGCGCCAGTCGCTCGCCCTTGCCCCTTCTCCCGTCAGTGGAAACAGTCCCGCCGGGCTCAAATTGAGCCACTGTCGCGGGAGGTATTTAAAATTATTTATCTATGTAAGAATCCAGGTATCTCATATGCTACCAGGATAGAATGCCAGTAAAGAGTTCTGGTCTTACCAATAATACCCCAGTCTTAGAAATAAGCACTGGTGTATGGATATCATAGAAAAAGTCAGACTGTGAAAACCCTGGCCAGTTGGTAAGAAGTTGTACCAGGATTTAAGGTGTCTCCTCCCTTTGACTATCTTATGATTTCTTATTTTCTAGGGGATAATCAAAATGAACATTCACTGTAACCACAAATGTAAGAAGTGAATAATTCCTCAGGTACAGTTAAAATATTTTAATATTTACACTAATATTCTATTTCTGCTAGTTGGAAAAGAGCATAAAATTATATAAAAATTATTCACACAATTACTGTTATTGCCTGTTTAGACTTTCAGATCTTGAATAATAAAGTTACTGAAAACTGGAATCACTTTAACTGTATCACTTTTCTTTTAGTCCTCTGACTTTACACATTACTGTCCTCATTTGACTGAATGCTTTAATGGTTTTAATACTGTTCTCACTATTGGCTGTTTGTTCATATATGGGTGGTCAGTGTCTTAACTGACACTTATCGATGAACAACACAGGCTTCTGATACGTGACAGTCTGGTTTGAGTTATTTCATGGAACCCTCAGACTTCAGACACGGGACTGAAAATTTCTGGCGATCCGCTCACAATTCAGGTGGTACATGTGTAGTGGCGAACTCTGCCTCTCAGTCTGTTTCAAACCTCTTTCGTTGTGTCCTTCGTTGTGTCGCCTTTTAGTTTACCGATCCGCTATGTATAAGTCTCTGGCGAACGTATCGGAGAGCACTGACGTCACAGCGTAAGACTCGGCTGAAATCCCTTTCCGAAACAGCGATTTCACCCGATCTGTGCGTTGCCTGAAACTTTCCCTGTCTCTTCCTCGGCTTATATATTATCCATACTGTTCCATCCTATCTTGTTTTATACAGCCAATATATCTCTATTATCCTATCCATGTAATTTCACAAACTGTTATATGTTGATTTTAGTATTTAGAACAGAAGTGGGTTTACAGGCTTTCGGCTTAACTGTAGACAGCCGTAATATGCATATATCTCCGTAAATGATAACTTCCTACTGTTTTTCCTTATATATAGTTATACACAATCCTCTCCTGGACTACAATGTGATATCCTTCTCCCAAAGATTCCATTATGCTCTTATTTATCATTGCCGATTTCCTATGTCTCATCGACATTTTGCCGATACACCGCCATTTTGTAAGCGGCCGGCCCTGTGATAATCGATCGGTGAATGGTCGGTAAACTACACGAAGTCACGTTTGCAATGTATTGAAACCAATTTTGCGACATTGCTCCCCCATATTTTAAGCTGGATGATATCTAGCTTAACTATTGGATACAATACAGTTGCAAATCGACCATTCCGAGGTTAGTTTTCCTTCCTTCTATCTTGCTCTAGCTCTGTGGGATGGCGACTGAGAAAATCTGCGCCCACATTCTGTTTTCCAGGACTATATTCAATAGTGAAGGAATATGGCTGAATCAATAATGACCATCTTAGCATGCGACTATTTGCATGACGTGATGAGGCCAGGAATGACAGGGGTTGATGATCGCACTGGACCACAAATGGCTTGCCATACAAATAGGGTTGAAACTTATTGATGGCCCACACCAATGCTAAACATTCTCTCTCTATAGTAGAGTAATTCCTTTCTGCAGCGTTCAACTTGCGGCTGGCATAAGCAACAGGAAAAATATCCTCATTCTGGGTCTGAGATTTTTGCAGAAGCGCTGCCCCAATTCCTAGATTGCTTGCATCAGTCCGTACTATAAACTCTTGCGTCATATCTGGCAACTTCAGAATAGGCATACTAGTGAGTTTATGCTTCAATTCTGAATATGCATGCTCACACTCTGCAGTCCACTTTATTGTGTCAGGTTTTCCTTTCTTTGTCAGATCCATCAAAGGTGCACATAAGGTGTTGAAGTCTTTGATGTATTTTTGATAGAATCCACCTAATGATACAAACGACCTCACATTTTTTTTGTCTGTGGTCTAGGTGCATTCCTTAACTTTTCTATATTTTTGGGATCAGGAGACATGTTTCCCTGATAAATTGTATGTCCCAAAAATTCTAATTCCTGACATCCAATTACACACTTTGTTGGACGAGCAGTCAAACCTGCCTCTCTGAGTCTATCCAGTAACAGTGATAGGGAATGTAGATGATCCTCAAATGTTTCAGTGGCTATGAGAATGTCATCCATAAAGTTGGTGATGGTTGAGTTTTTCAAGGGCTCCAGCAATTTTCTCATCATCCTTGAAAATACGCTTGGTGCGTTTTTCAACCCGAATGGTAGTACATTAAATTCGTAGTGGCCATCCAAAGTGCTAAAAGCCAGCATGTGTCGGATCTCGGGTTTGACAGGAATCTGGTAATATCCCTTACTTAAATCGACCTTAGAGAAATATTTCACAGTACTTAGCGTCGAGAACAGCTGATTGGTATCCGGTAATGGATCAGCTTGGGTTTCAGTGATCGCATTCAATTTCCGGTAATCGATACAGAGTCGGTGTTCTCCACTTGGTTTTCTCAACAGTACAACACTTGAACTGTAAGGTGATTCTGACTTGGAGATGATTTGTTCTTGCAACAGATAATCAATTTCCTCCTTCAATGCCTATGCCTTGGCATATGATATAGGGTAGGTCTTCATGCAGATCGGTGTTGGATCGATGACCTTCATATCATATGTCAATAAGTTGGTGCATCCCGGTTTATCAGTTAACACATCTGCATGTGTTTTAGTACCTTATTAACTTGCTCCCTCTGTTCCTGAGTTAACTGAGTACAAATTTTGACTTGTTCATATGTCTCAGTCGGTCTCAATGGATACTCTATTGAGGTTAGTGGTTCATGCTTCATTTCAGTTGCGATGGCCAGAGTCATCATATGGGCTACCTCCGTTGATGTCCTGTCATAATATTTCTTTAACAGATTGACATGGTACACCTCAGGTTTTTCACTTGCCATCTTTCTGAGAATAGAAATGAGCGTACCATTGAACCGCTCGACTTGACCATTTCCTTATGGGTGATAAGGAGAGCAATGATAATGTCTGGCTTGAAATATCATAAACACTTCTTGGGTTAGCTTTCACTTGAACTGAGAACCATTGTCCGTCAATATTTGATGTGGGAACCCTAACCTGGTGAATATTGTCAACAGGGCCTCTGCCACATGCTTAGAATCTATATATGCCATGGCTACAGCCTCTCCCCACATACAGCATGTGCCACGAAGTGTATTCGCCTTCTTTTCTCTCTGTCAATCTTTTCTCATACCAAAACATTCCTTTTCTGTTAATTCTCTAGAATATCTTCCTCTCGACAAAACACATCAGGAGATCTCCCATTTCCTTCTGAAATTCCTTTTCCTTTAATTGAGGTTACCAGCAAACCACTGTGTCCTTTTAAAGCTGTGAACTTTAACCGCGCCCTGAATAATTGCAGTTCAGCCAATGGATAGGCAGCAGTATATTGTCGTTTGACCTTTGACCTTAGCATCCACCATGGAGTATGGCCAGTTTGGGGGGGATGGAACGTAATATCAAAAATAGGTCAGGCGCCCCACCCCTAACGTAGGCAAATGGAAGGCCACCAAACAGAAACCTGGAGGAATTAGGCGCGATTCTCGAAGCGCAGGATTCACAAAGCGTCAGCCTAGACTAGCGGACCGACCAGCCTGGACAAAGATGGTCCTGTCTATGAAATACAGAGGGGCCTGATCATTTTAAAACAGCAAGGGTGCTTGCCTGGGCGATCCTACCAGGTTGCCATACCAGAAGACTAAAGCATATGCAGTGTTCTCAAGGGCAGACATATCCCAGTTGGTGATGAGCCCTGTGTCAAGACGGAGAAGAAGCAACTTGCCATCCTCTGAAACCCTAAAAAGAACTTGCGGGACCTGGAGTGCTTGGGCCATATTGAACCCCTGGCAACAAGACTACCTAAATTCAGCATCTGAGATGAGTATCTGAACATGCCAGCAGAACCACTAAAGAATATTCCTATTGTCCTATGATGAAAAATTAATTCTGACATGGTTCAGAACCATTCATAGATTAGGGAACATATAGTTGTACATTTGAATATACTGTGAGATTCTATCTTCTTTTTTTTGAAAACTTTACATAACAGAGTCTGTTGTTATTTTCTTTGTAATATTTAATTGGGTTGTATAGTTTTAATAACATAAATCTACACCCTGGGGGCAGAGCCATAATTAATAAACACTATTGGGTCAGGATATTTTTAATGTGGCTGGGCACCAAATCTCTTATCCATCTATATGTACTATACATAGTCCTTTGTAGGATATCGGATAAAGAATTTATCGCCTAGAGAATATCCTGTTTAGTTTCACCAGAATCCTTTCGAGAGTTTTTTTGAGTGGACTAATTCCCGAGGAGAGACTGTGCATTCAACTTGCAGTCTGGAAGAGTTTCCTCTAGAGATTATCTTTTATTCTTCCATCAAGTCTGTCATACTTACACTTTCTCCCTCAAACCAAAAATATTTCGCTACACTGGGACGCTCGTGTCCGGGATCTACTTTTTTATATTTAGACACTTGTCTGAGATATGAAAACTCTTATCTTTCCTAGACCACTACTGCTGTAGGTACTTGTCACTTATTGGTGTCCAAGTCTAGGATTAGATTAAAGAGGGGACATATAAATTACCCTAGACTAAATTACACATAAATTTTTACAAGAAAAACAGATTTTAAGTTATGTTATGAAAACTATTCTTGGTGGTACTGCTGGTTATTAGTTACATGTTGTTAACTAATATTTAAGTTATATTTTGTGTATGCTGGTTTTAAATAACATAGGTTGTTAAAATACTTTAGTTTAGTTACGGCTATAGAAAGTATTTAGGCCTGTATTTATTTGATAGTGAGTTAGAGATCTCATACTCGCTCAGCAAAACCACTGCTGTTAAAATGGATGAGATAGAAGGACTGAAGAAATGGACAGCGCAATCATATAAGATTGGAAAATTATCTGGCTTCTCGGGAAGTTTGCTGGAAAATTATGTCTCGGAACAGGTAGAATGTTTCATGAGCATAATGGGGCAACAGAACGAATGGAGAGCAAAATGCAAGGAAGAGAATGTGGAACATGAGAGACAAAGACAAGAAAAATCCCTCCAGTGTAAGGAAGAACTGCAAGAAATGGAAACTCAGTTTCAACCTACAAAAATGGAATCCAGGGATAAACTTGAATCTAGGAATACTCATCATGCCAATCCTTTGCCAATTCCATCACCACCCTCAGCGGTAAATATAACTGCACCACATGAAGCCAAGTCTATGTCTCAGAATTCAGGCTCAGACAGAGCAGAGGTACAGGTATCGAAACAGAGACATCTAGACCATCCTGAAACCCAGATTAAGCACAAGGGTGCTGATAATCTGAAGAGACCTTCCTCATCCTCAGCAAAAACTCACAACAGGCATACTGAAAACAATCGCACCAACAACCTGGTAAATAGGATCGCTCAAGTAAATAGGATCGCTCAACCAAATAGGATCACTCAACGGATAAGCAGTGCGCAAAACTATGGGAAGGGAAGGGATGTTCTTGAGCATCACCTGTCGGCCACCCTACATCAGTTAGACTGCAGGCGCCGAAACCCAAACCCACAGACTTCATACAAAGCTAAGGTCCCTACCATGGATGGGAACTTGACGAAGGCCCGGAGTGGATACAGGGATTCTCAAAATGTGGAGACTGCCACAGTAAATGGAGAACAAATCACCTGTTTGTATTATCAAGGTCTTGGGTGTGATGCCCTTATCTCAGCCTCGGTTGTAGATCCTGATCAAGTCACTGAAGAGGATGTTGAGGTAACAGCACCCATGATAAACAACAGAAGGATGATTTTGCCTTTAGCTTATGTAGAAGTTAGGTCGAACTTTGTAAACGGCAAAGTAAAGGCCGCAATATTAGATGAACGAATTTACCCCATACCTCAAGGAGGGAAATATATCATCTTAGGAGACTCAGCACGATCCAGAGATGGCGTGACTGAACAGGCTATGGAGACTCCAATGCCTAACTCTTCTTCCAATATTTTCACCGAAAAGTTGGAAGAGTGCAAAGGGGATGACCACCCCAGTGCACTTAATTCTGAACAAGTTTTGATAGTCTCACCCACTATCTGCGTGCAGAAAGTGAAGCGGGTTCAAATTTCATTGGTACCTGGTGGGATGAAACATGTTTCAGGAATATCTTCCGTTAACATGGAAGAAACGGCTAAAGAGGAACATGAGCCTCAAGCACTTAGTCTTCACTCAGTTCCAATAACCTCACCCACTCTCTGGGTTCAGAAAGTGAAGCGGGTCCAAATTTCCTTGGTACCTGGTGGGCAGGAACAACTTGTAGACTTATCTTTCTCTGTCACTGGAGAAACAGTGAAAGAAGAACATACACGCTCTCATACCTGGGGAGATAGGTATGTGTCCTTAGGCAGGTCAAGTAATATGACTAAAATAAGGCTGTGTATGAGGTTGGCAACCTCATCACGCAAAACTATTTGCTATAGACCGCATTGCAAGCATGTGATGATTTTACCATGATACAACGTTAAAATATCTCCAAAATTTAACGATAAAATGTAGGGTTAAAAATAATGCGTCAGATACTAGGAGACATGCTCGCCCATGCCAGCCCTTCCTGCCATCATTCAAATTATCTAGTTAGACGTGCAGACGGAACGTTTACCCTTTGTAGACGGGAGAGAACGGAGGACACCAAAAGGAAAAATATGACTGAACACGTGTTTGAAGATCGCAAGGCTAAAAGACGCAATTGGTAGTAAAAGAAAAAATTCACGTCAAAAGTTGACAGAGGGTAAGGAAATGGACAAAAAACGACTTTAGCTCGTGTCAGAAACAGTCATTTCTTGGACTTTTACGATACTTGATTGTTATTTGAATGCCGCGGCAAAACACATGAGAGAAGGTTCTCGAACAAATTTCAAAAACTAAACTTGAAAAAAAAAAAATATGTTTTTTCTTAATAATTGAGTTATGAAAATAAAACCTAGCTAGTTTGATAGCCCATCTTGAGCAGAGAAATAATATGCTTTCAATTATACAGACGGATAGATAATAAGGAAAATATTGACAAAAGACTGTATTGTTCATATCAGACGAGCGACTGCACTGTTAACCCATGTCACTAAAAGTTTCGAAAATCTTGGCCTTGAGCATGCAAACGTAAAAATCGAGCTGTAATTAAAGAGAGGGGAAGTGGTGGAGAATTGTAGCTAAAAATAACTTAGGAGGCAGATTCGTGTAGGAAATACATGTAAAACCAAGTGTGTTTTTATGAAAAAACAAGTAGAGACAGACGGACTAACAGACCGTAATACATACTTGATTGAGATTTGACTGAAGTGACTTTTTGGTTGGAATTTGAAAGTTAGGGGGGAAGTCGGCGATTAGCCAACGCATTTTATAGTAGCGGGACAGAGAGGTGAAATTTTGCCATTTGACATAAGTCTGTTCAGAGACGCAGTTTAAATTAAAAGTGGTGTTGATTCCTGAAGAATACAAATATATAGTGGGACGCCATCATACAGCCAGCAGCTCAGCTGAGTTTTGCTAGCAAATTTAACTGTGTTCTCAATTCTGAATTCTGGTAAGAATGAACAATATTTATTTTGTATATTTTAATAATTCGAGTGATTGATACTGTTAAATCATAAAAATGATTACGACAAGTAAGTGTTCGCTCTAGATCCCCAGCCCAAGTTCAGGGTCTAGAGGCATACATACAAAGAAAACATATAGGCACGCCTAAATGAAACTATGAAAAATGTCTAGTGTTGAGATCAGTGGAACATATCACCTATCTTATTCAATAGCAGGAAGCTATTGAACATATCTCAGATCCAATGTAGTCTTGGGGAACTAGTACTATGTGAAACCAACTAGGTAAGATGTGCTGTGTGGTCAGAGAGATCTGACCCATTCTGTGTGGTGTTGTGGTGTCGTGTTGTGTGCAGAAGTGGCTCAGAAGATAGAGTTCTGACACATGACCCAATACTTTTGTTTCAGAATTGTGAGTTTCTGTTTGGCACCAAGGCGGTGTCAAATGCTGTAGTAATATATACAAGTGTGGACCAGTGCAGTCTACCATTGTGTCAGAGCAGCCGTATATTATCCCCCAGCACGGAGAGGTGGGGCCACCAGATTCCAGCACCAGAACTACGCAGTCAAGATACGTGAGCGTCTGGCCTGCTGGACATTCACCAACTAAATTACTAACTAACTCACCAACTATATTACCATCAACTAGAACATACCATTTTGGGAAATAAAACTTGTATTCCTCCCATCAGTAAATGGACAATGTTTTGGTAGTCACAGAGTGGGTGTGATGACACCACCCCAACAGCATATCTAGTAATAAGTTCTCCTGGGACTATCTTAATGTAATTACTATTAACCAGTCATTTGAAATAATTAGGTACACATTTTCCATTTTATTATGTCATACAATTATGCATTCCATTTATAACTCCATAATATTTCTTATGTTCTGACCAACTAAACATTTGGTTCAGAACAAAATAAATTTATCAAAAGATTTAACTTTTAAAACCAAAACAGCCTGAGTTAGTTCAGTGTGTTATAAATTTTATTAATATTATTAGACTTCTTAAATATCTGTATGTGTGTGTGTGTAATCTACCACAACATATTACATATCAGTACCCTAGACTTTTAACGTAGCTACATTCATTAGAAAAAAAGATATGTGTGAGGTCGTAAGTGGTAGTAAGAAGGGTCTTCTGTAATTCACATCTACATTTATCTCAGGAGCCTTCACAGCTGACCTCATGCATCACACTAGTTAACATCAACCATACAATACCATCAAAATCCACTACATATATTGGGGTCTTGTCCAGGGATAATTAGCTTATCAGTTATATTAGGATCTCCTGGTGGGAGAATTAAATCAGGGGAACAAATTGTAAAAATTAAAAGTGTCCCTTAAAATTGAAAGTGAAAATAAAAGTTGGTGAATCTTCACAGCCAGTGGTAATTAATTAATTAATTGGTTAATTAGAATTACATTAGTCAATGGTTAATTAGAATTACTTTAGTTATTGATTGGTTAGATTTTTACCTTGATCATTGTTATTTTGTGTGATGGCTGAGCTGGCAAAGTTCAGATCAGCTGCTGTGCTAACGGCAAAGGAAATGGGAATGGATGGTCAGGTTTTAATTCAGTATGTAACTGCTGAATGTGACAAGTATATTGAAAGGGAAGATAGGAGGGTAGCTGAAGAGAAGAGGTTACAAATTGAGGCTGATAAAGAACTTAAGAGGCTGCAGATTGAGGCTGACAAAGAAGAAAAACGACAGCAAAGGGAAGCAGAAGATAAAAAGGCCGAAAGGGAGGCAGAAGATAAAAAGGCCGAAAGGGAGGCAGAAGATAGAAGGTTGCAAAGGGAGCACGAATTACGACTAAGGGAGCTGGAGTTACAAGGCCATGCTCCTGAAAATGGTGCCAGCCCTTTTGCCTCAGATGCTACGCCTAGTCAGGGAGCCTCAACATCAGCTATGGGGTTTCATTTAGACCATTTTGTTGAAAAAGACGATGACATCGAGGGGTACCTCAGTCATTTTGAATTATTAGCTACTACATATGGGTTAGAGAGAGAGAGAGGTGGAGTTTAAAGTTATCACAGGGACTGAGAGGTACTTCTTATGAAGTCTTCGCAAAAATGAACAGAGAAGACCAAGACAATTATGACATGTTAAAGCAGGCTTTGTTATTGAGGTACGAAAAAAATGGTGAATTTTATCGTAAGAAATTTAGAAATGCCAAACTGTTGTCTGGGGAGACATACCACCAATTCTCTGCCAGACTGGAAACCTATTTGGAGAAATGGACTGCTCTGGGGAAGACCCAAGATCTTAAAGAGATGATCATGCTAGAGCAATTGAGAGAGTCCATGGCTCCAGACATGAGAAAATTTCTCATGGAACAAGGTGCAGAGAAGTTGGGGGAGGTTTTAAATGTCGCTGAGAGGTATCAGGCAGCCCAGGCAGAGGTAAGTGGCATTAAAAAGAAGCACATAGAAACTTTTAAAGCTCCACAGCCATTTAATAAATTTGAAAATAGAGAACAGGGTAATAAGGGCAGGACAAACTTTGAACGGCCAAGAAATGACTATCGAGACAGAAACTCACAGTTCAATGACCAAAAATACAATGAAAGAAAACCGTTTAACCAAGGAAAAAGATGGTGCAAATGGTGCAAAAAAGATAACCATAACACCGAATTTTGTAGAAGGAAACCTTCAAACATTGCTGCAATGAAGTCGGGGACTCAAAGATTAAAGGTTAATCCTAATGGACAGCAGGAACCTTATCACCCCCCAGTTTGTGAGGATGTCATTTGTAATGGGGTCACCATAAGGTGCCTTTATGATACAGGTTTGGATTATGATTCAGTTGTGAAGTCTAGCCTAGTGGACCCAAGTCAGTATACCACAGAAACAGTGGAAATACAAGGGGCGACTAAGGACATACCACTCATGACACTTCCCATCGCAAGGATAACGGTGAAAACTCGCTATGTGGAAGGAGAGATCAGAGCAGCAGTGATAGATGAACCAATCTACCCTCTGATATTGGGGTGTAGATACGTCTTCTTGGGGAATCCCGAGAGACCTGTGATCATGGCGACAGTGCAGACCAGGTCACAGAAAAAGGAGGAAGAAGGTGAACCTATAAATGCTCATCCAGAGGAGATGAGGAAGGCTCAGGCTGAGGATAGGACACTCAAGCCATGTTTTAAAAAATGCCCAAATGCCACACACCTCCAAGCAAGGGGGAATACTTTATGAAGAACAAACTATTATACAGGAAGGCCAGAACTGGAACAAATGGTCACAACCAGCTGGTTCTTCCCACTTCATATAGGGATAAAGTGATGGAACTCGGGCATGCGATTCCCTTCAGTGGTCACATGGGGATCAGCGCCACAGGACAGCGTATAGCTTGTCATTACTTCTGGCCAGGGATAACGGAGGATATAAAAAGATATGTCAAATCCTGTCCAGAATGTCAAAGGGTAGCTCCAAAGCACTGGACTGCTCCTGCAACTCTAGGGGAAATGCCCATAGTGGGAACACCTTTTGAGAGGGTTGCAGTGGATATTGTGGGACCTCTCACTCGGACCAAGAGGAGGAACAGTTACATCCTTACTCTGGTGGACACTTGTTCTATGTGGGGAGAGGCGGTAGCCCTGCCATCAATTGATTCAAAACATGTAGCAGAGGCACTACTTACAATATTCACAAGATTAGGATTCCCGCATCAAATCTTGACTGATAATGGCTCTCAGTTCAAGGGGAAACTAACGGAAGAAGTTTTTAAGCTATTTCAAGCCAGACACTTTCATTGTCGTCCGTACCATCCGCAAGGGAACGGCCAGGTAGAGAGGTTTAATGGGACTCTCATTTCTATCCTGAGGAAGCTGGCACACGAAAAACCGGATCTGTGGGATCAATTCCTGCCCGCCGCGTTGTTTGCGTATCGGGAGGTACCACATAGTTCAACCGGGATGGCTCCCGCAACTCTGCTATTTGGGAGACCAATAAAAGGTCCATTAGAAGCTTTATTAAGGACCTGGACAGATGAGAAGACAGAAGAGACTGTTACCTCATCTTATCAGTACGTGAACGAACTGACCACTCGTCTGAAAGCTGGATGGAAACTGGCAAATGATAATTTGAGACAAGCCAGGAAGAAACATGCAGCATATTTTAATAGGAAGGCAAAGGACAGAGAACTAGCTGTGGGAGAGAAGGTGCTTCTTCTACTACCCGGCAGCCAGAATAAATTACAAATTGGATGGCAAGGTCCATATACGGTTCTAGAGAAGGTGTCTAGAACAAACTATAAAATTGACAAAAAGGGGAAGGAGAAAGTGTATCATGTAAACCTGTTAAAGAAGTATCTGGACAGACCACTCCAGGAAAGCACCCCCTTACTGACCTTGGCTATCGCAACTCAAATGCAAAAGGAACCACTCACCTCGCATGAATACCGATTACATCCTTGTGAAACAGCCGCACAGGTAAAAGTCAGTAAGCACCTGACTAAAAATCAGAGGGAGAGAGTTCAACAGGTTCTGGAGGAACATACAGATATATTAACAGATAAACCAGGACATACAAATTTGCTACAGTATGACATGAAACTGGTAGACTCAAACCCAATCTGTATGAGAGCCTATTCTATTCCGTTCGCGAAGGAGAAGGCATTGAAGGAAGAAATAGATTATTTGTTGAAGGAGGGGATTATTTCACACAGTTAATCATCTTTTAGCTCCAGTGTCGTTTTGTTGAGGAAACCGTCTGGGGAACACAGACTGTGCATAGATTACAGGAAACTGAATGCTGTCACAGAAGGACAAGTGGATCCATTACCAGACACAAAACAGTTATTTGCCAGATTAAACAAGGCAAAATACTTTTCAAAGGTGGATCTTAGTAAAGGCTATTACCAGATTCCAGTGAAGCCTGAAGTGAGACCTTATTTAGCGTTTAGCACATCGGAAGGACATTATGAATTGAACATGCTACCATTCGGATTGAAAAATGCTCCGAGTATATTTTCAAGGATGATGCGCAAATTGTTGGATCCCCTGAATAACCCATGTATCACGAATTTCATGGATGATATTCTCGTCGCCACAGAGACATTTGAAGAACACATTGACGCTCTAAAAATGTTATTTGATAGGCTTAGGGAGGCGAACTTAACTGCTAGGCCAACAAAATGTTGTATTGGATGCAAAGAGTTGGAATTCTTGGGACACACTGTATATCAGGGTAACATGACCCCTGATCCCAAGAACTTGGAAAAACTGCAGAGAGCACCTAGACCACAATAAAAAGGACGTGCGATCATTCGTGTCGTTATGCGGATTTTATCAAAAATATATCAAAAATTTTAACTCTATTTGTGCTCCTCTGACTGATCTGACTCGCAAGGGACTTCCAGATAAAATTATTTGGACTGCGCAATGTGAATTAGCTTTCCAAGAATTAAAGGAAAAACTCACTAGCAAGCCTATTCTCAAATTGCCTGATTTGACACAGGACTTTGTGGTGAGAACAGATGCAAGTAATGTAGGCCTCGAGGCGGCCTTGTTGCAGAGGTCATCTTCACCCGATGGGGAACTGAACCCAGTCGCTTATGCAAGCCGCAAATTGAATAAAGCGGAACAAGGATATTCTACAAGCGAAAAGGAATGTTTAGCGTTAATCTGGGCAATAAAGAAGTTCCAAATCTATCTGTATGGTAGGACCTTTGTGGTCCAGACGGATCATCAGCCCCTGGTATTCTTATCTCAGGCTAAGCATGAAAACGCAAGATTGATGAGATGGTCTTTATTGTTGCAACCTTATCAGTTTATTATCGAATACATCCCAGGGTCATTGAATGTCGGTGCAGATTTCCTCAGTCGGCACCCCTGTGATCAAAATTAGAGTAGTGGCAGGCGTGAGGAGAGATTTTATCTATGTGTATCACTGGTTTTGGAACTTGCCATAGTGCATGTTCTCAGGTGGGGAGATGTGTGATGATTTTACCATGATACAACGTTAAAATATCTCCAAAATTTAATGATAAAATGTAGGGTTAAAAATAATGCGTCAGATACTAGGAGACATGCTCGCCCATGCCAGCCCTTCCTGCCATCATTCAAATTATCTAGTTAGACGTGCAGACGGAACGTTTACCCTTTGTAGACGGGAGAGAACGGAGGACACCAAAAGGAAAAATATGACTGAACACGTGTTTGAAGATCGCAAGGCTAAAAGACGCAATTGGTAGTAAAAGAAAAAATTCACGTCACAAGTTGACAGAGGGTAAGGAAATGGACAAAAAACGACTTTAGCTCGTGTCAGAAACAGTCATTTCTTGGACTTTTACGATACTTGATTGTTATTTGAATGCCGCGGCAAAACACACGAGAGAAGGTTCTCGAACAAATTTCAAAAACTAAACTTGAAAAAAAAAAAAAAATGTTTTTTCTTAATAATAGTGTTATGAAAATAAAACCTAGCTAGTTTGATAGCCCATCTTGAGCAGAGAAATAATATGCTTTCAATTATACAGACGGATAGATAATAAGGAAGATATTGACAAAAGACTGTATTGTTCATATCAGACGAGCGACTGCACTGTTAACCCATGTCACTAAAAGTTTCGAAAATCTTGGCCTTGAGCATGCAAACATAAAAATCGAGCTGTAATTAAAGAGAGGGGAAGTGATGGAGAATTGTAGCTAAAAATAACTTAGGCAGATTCGTGTAGGAAATACATGTAAAACCAAGTGTGTTTTTATGAAAAAACAAGTAGAGACAGACGGACTAACAGACCGTAATACATACTTGACTGAGATTTGACTGAAGTGACTTTTTGGTTGGAATTTGAAAGTTAGGGGGGAAGTCGGCGATTGGCCAACGCATTTTATAGTAGCGGGACAGAGAGGTGAAATTTTGCCATTTGACATAAGTCTGTTCAGAGACGCAGTTTAAATTAACAGTGGTGTTGATTCCCGAAGAATACAAATATATAGTGGGACGCCATCATACAGCCAGCAGCTCAGCTGAGTTTTGCTAGCAAATTTAACTGTGTTCTCAATTCTGAATTCTGGTAAGAATGAACAATATTTATTTTGTATATTTTAATAATTCGAGTGATTGATACTGCCAAATCATAAAAATGATTACGACAAGTAAGTGTTCGCTCTAGATCCCCAGCCCAAGTTCAGGGTCTAGAGGCATACATACAAAAAAAATATATAGGCACGCCTAAATGAAACTATGAAAAAGATCTAGTGTTGAGATCAGTGGAACATATCACCTATCTTATTCAATAGCAGGAAGCTATTGAACATATCTCAGATGCAATGTAGTCTTGGGGACTTAGTACTACGTGAAACCAACTAGGTAAGATGTGCTGTGTGGTCAGAGAGATCTGACCCATTCTGTGTGGTGTTGTGGTGTCGTGTTGTGTGCAGAAGTGGCTCAGAAGATAGAGTTCTGACACATGACCCAATACTTTTGTTTCAGAATTGTGAGTTTCTGTTTGGCACCAAGGCGGTGTCAAATGCTGTAGTAATATATACAAGTGTGGACCAGTGCAGTTTACCATTGTGTCAGAGCAGCCGTATATTATCCCCCAGCACGGAGAGGTGGGGCCACCAGATTCCAGCACCAGAACTACGCAGTCAAGATACGTGAGCGTCTGGCCTGCTGGACATTCACCAACTAAATTACTAACTAACTCACCAACTATATTACCATCAACTAGAACATACCATTTTGGGAAATAAAACTTGTATTCCTCCCATCAGTAAATGGACAATGTTTTGGTAGTCACAGAGTGGGTGTGATGACACCACCCCAACAGCATATCTAGTAATAAGTTCTCCTGGGACTATCTTAATATAATTACTATTAACCAGTCATTTGAAATAATTAGGTACACATTTTCCATTTTATTATGTCATACAATTATGCATTCCATTTATAACTCCATAATATTTCTTATGTTCTGACCAACTAAACATTTGGTTCAGAACAAAATAAATTTATCAAAAGATTTAACTTTTAAAACCAAAACAGCCTGAGTTAATTCAGTGTGTTATAAATTTTATTAATATTATTAGACTTCTTAAATATCTGTATGTGTGTGTGTGTGTAATCTACCACAACATATTACATATCAGTACCCTAGACTTTTAACGTAGCTACATTCATTAGAAAAAAAGATATGGGTGAGGTCGTAAGTGGTAGTAAGAAGGGTCTTCTGTAATTCATATCTACATTTATCTCAGGAGCCTTCACAGCTGACCTCATGCATCACACTAGTTAACATCAACCATACAATACCATCAAAATCCACTACAAAGCAGAGTGTAGGCTTTAATGCAAGCTCTTTGCCAGGAGGCAAGCTACAATGTAGGGTCCACAAGGAGGAACATAAGAGAGGGAAGATCATACGAGCAGGATTGCTTAACATACCTCAACTCCTTGACAATGAGGAAACGGATAGACATGGGTGGATTACAGGCATACCGTTCGACAGAGGGAAAAGAGGAAACACTGAGATGGAATTAACAAGAGATATGAAACAGGAAGGTATTAGCAGACAGAAGAGAATAGTCGGCTCAACTTAAGTTAGCCGTAGGCATAACTTTTAAAAGGGGGCCTATGTCACGAAGTGTATTCGCCTTCTTTTCTCTCTGTCAATCTTTTCTCATACCAAAACATTCCTTTTCTGTAAATTCTCTAGAATATCTTCCTCTCGACAAAACACATCAGGAGATCTCCCATTTCCTTCTGAAATTCCTTTTTCTTTAATTGAGGTTACCAGCAAACCACTGTGACCTTTTAAAGCTGTGAACTTTAACCGCGCCCTGAATAATTGCAGTTCAGCCAATGGATAGGCAGCAGTATATTGTCGTTTGACCTTTGACCTTAGCAACCACCATGGAGTATGGCCAGTTTGGGGGGATGGAACGTAATATCAAAAATAGGTCAGGCGCCCCACCCCTAACGTAGGCAAATGGAAGGCCACCAAACAGAAACCTGGAGGAATTAGGCGCGATTCTCGAAGCGCAGGATTCACAAAGCGGCAGCCTAGACTAGCGGACATCCCAGCCTGGACAAAGATGGTCCTGTCTATGAAATTCAGAGGGGCCCGATCATTTTAAAACAGCAAGGGTGCTTGTCTGAGCGATCCAACCAGGTTGCCATACCAGAAGACTAAAGCATATGCAGTGTTCTCAAGGGCAGACATATCCCAGTTGGTGATGAGCCCTGTGTCAAGACGGAGAAGAAGCAACTTTCCATCCTCTAAAACCCTAAAAAGAACTTGCGGGACCTGGAGTGCTGGGCCATATTGAACCCCTGGCAACAAGACTACCTAAATTCAGCATCTGAGATGAGTATCTGAACATGCCAGCAGAACCACTAAAGAATATTCCTATTGTCCTATGATGAAAAATTAATCCTGACATGGTTCAGAACCATTCATAGATTAGGGAACATATAGTTGTACATTTGAATATACAGTGAGATTCTATCTTCTTTTTTTGAAAACTTTACATAACAGAGTCTGTTGTTATTTTCTTTGTAATATTTAATTGGGTTGTATAGTTTTAATAACATAAATCTACACCCTGGGGGCAGAGCCATAATTAATAAACACCATTGGGTCAGGATATTTTTAATGTGGCTGGGCACCAAATCTCTTATCCATCTATATGTACTATAGATAGTCCTTTGTAGGATATCGGATAAAGAATTTATCGCCTAGAGAATATCCTGTTTAGTTTCACCAGAATCCTTTCGAGAGTTTTTTTGAGTGGACTAATTCCCGAGGAGAGACTGTGCATTCAACTTGCAGTCTGGAAGAGTTTTCTCTAGAGATTATCTTTTATTCTTCCATCAAGTCTGTCATACTTACACTTTCTCCCTCAAACCAAAAATATTTCGCTACACTGGGACGCTCGTGTCCGGGATCTACTTTTTTCATATTTATTCACTTGTCTGAGATATGAAAACTCTTATCTTTCCTAGACCACTACTGCTGTAGGTACGTGTCACTTATTGGTGTCCAAGTCTAGGATTAGATTAAAGAGGGGACATATAAATTACCCTAGACTAAATTATACATAAATTTTTACAAGAAAAACAGATTTTAAGTTATGTTATGAAAACTATTCTTGGTGGTACTGCTGGTTATTAGTTACATGTTGTTAACTAATATTTAAGTTATATTTTGTGTATGCTGGTTTTAAATAACATAGGTTGTTAAAATACTTTAGTTTAGTTACGGCTATAGAAAGTATTTAGGCCTGTATTTATTTGATAGTGAGTTAGAGATCTCATACTCGCTCAGCAAAACCACTGCTGTTAAAATGGATGAGATAGAAGGACTGAAGAAATGGACAGCGCAATCATATAAGATTGGAAAATTATCTGGCTTCTCGGGAAGTTTGCTGGAAAATTATGTCTCGGAACAGGTAGAATGTTTCATGAGCATAATGGGGCAACAGAACGAATGGAGAGCAAAATGCAAGGAAGAGAATGTGGAACATGAGAGACAAAGACAAGAAAAATCCCTCCAGTATAAGGAAGAACTGCAAGAAATGGAAACTCAGTTTCAACCTACAAAAATGGAATCCAGGGATAAACTTGAATCTAGGAATACTCATCATGCCAATCCTTTGCCAATTCCATCACCACCCTCAGCGGTAAATATAACTGCACCACATGAAGCCAAGTCTATGTCTCAGAATTCAGGCTCAGACAGAGCAGAGGTACAGGTATCGAAACAGAGACATCTAGACCATCCTGAAACCCAGATTAAGCACAAGGGTGCTGATAATCTGAAGAGACCTTCCTCATCCTCAGCAAAAACTCACAACGGGCATACTGAAAACAATCGCACCAACAACCTGGTAAATAGGATCGCTCAAGTAAATAGGATCGCTCAACCAAATAGGATCTCTCAACGGAAAAGCAGTACGCAAACCTATGGGAAGGGAAGGGGTGTTCTTGAGCATCACCTGTCGGCCACCCTACATCAGTTAGACTGCAGGCGCCGAAACCCAAACCCACAGACTTCATACAAAGCTAAGGTCCCTACCATGGATGAGAACTTGACGAAGGCCCGGAGTGGATACAGGGATTCTCAAAATGTGGAGAGTGCCACAGTAAA